>JAEMWC010000073.1:1315000-1320000 GCA_016490735.1 Pachyseris speciosa
TAAACATATTTGTTCAAAAACAATGATAGAAAATCTGCGAAAATCATGTTTCCCATGTTGAGTACAGTAATATATCAGAATGCGTGAGGTTTTATTGAGTCTGTGGAAACGTTGTACTGCAAACAAGAATCCGAGTAAATCCTTAAGTGTATGGGGTTTGCCTCAGCACTGGAAGTGGGGATATACTTACAGGTGGGTGCAGATGCCTCGCCGGGTATGGAGAGAGCTGCGAGCATGTTTCTGCTTTATTGCATCACATTGAATATGAAGTAAGAGTGGGAAACAATAAGACTTGTACTTCTGTCCGACGGCAATGGGGGAGAAAGGCAAGTAACAAGGGCAAAAAAATTCACCAGTCTGACAAGACAAAAAATATGAAAATTAAGAAAACCAAATCTGGTCTACAAAGTCCAGACGATGTGGGGGATGTAAACAGAAGGTTACTTGACCCAAGAGCACCGGGGGATTGGCCATGAAGACTGGGAGAAATTAGCTATGACATCTGATGGAAATAGAGGAAATTAAAATAACACAGGAGGAGGCTGATCTTGTTTACAAACAACAAAAGAGCAAAAGCACATGATGTAATTGTGAAGTATGATTCGAATATGACAGTAAGAAATGAAACTGCAGCTGAAAATCTTTCTGCTGACCTATGTGGCTACCTTCCAGAGGTGAAGAGCAAATCAGTTCATTGAGGCACACAAACAGAGCCAGTTTCACAGAAAACATTCGAAAAAAAAAACAAAAAAAAAAAACTCATAAAAGCTTTAGATACAGAGTCAGGTCTAGTAATTTCAGTAATATACCCCTATATAGCAGCAAGTCCAGATGGTTACTGCACATGTAACTGCTGCCCAGACACCCTCTTTGAATGCAAATGTCCCTGGACACACAGAGGCAAGGTAGTGTCTGAGTATGTCCAGGAGAAGGGGAGCTGCTTAGTTAAATCCAGTGCCGCTAGTACTAGTGGGGAAACAACTCTCTCCCGAGCTCCAACTTTATAATAGGCATAGGTATTTCACTCAGGTGCAACATCAGATGTTTGTATGTGAAAACCAAGAAGAGTACTTCTATGTTTACACGACAAAGGACATATTCACAGAGAGGATTAAGTTTAATCTGAACTATTCCGCAAATCTGCCAAAGTTTGAACATTTCTTTAATAACTATATATGTCCTGAGCTTTCACAAACAAAATATTATGTAAGGTGATTGCTTGGTCAATTCTTAAGGACATAGTTGATGCTTCGACTTGTGCTTCTTAACTAAGGTTTACATTCAGTAACTTCAAATAAAATGTATAACATCAAAATCAACAACAAAAAAGGGCCTACATGGTTTCCTTTTGTAATCATTCAAAGACAAGAGGTGGCTGCAGGTTTGTTATTGCTTCAGCAATGACCCAGATACAATCAGCTAACTCAAGCATGTTCAATGGTTAAGCTCATTTTTTAACAATTTAAATTCTTTAAGACGCCCAATGGCCCTCTCAACGTAAATGTGTGCCCTGGAAATAGTTTTTGCTTGTTCAACCTGCTCCTTGCTGAACTGTTTTTTGCTTTTTGTGAAAGGTGGCATGGCCACTGTCACGTGATGTTTCAAGAATACATCTTGCACAGTAATGCCCCGGTCTACTAGTGCTACCATACCACTGTTGAGGTTATTAATTACTCCACAATCTTCTGTTATGAAACGATCTGAGCCTGCTCCTCCATATGCATCTGATAAGTAAGTTACTGAGCCAGACATAGTGCAAACAACCAATATTTTAAGAGTATTTGCACTTTTGTACTGGCGGTAGGTCTGATATTGTAGTTTTGCATTTAGAGGGCTTTACATGATGTTGCTCAGTACAGTCTATAATACCTTCAACGTTTTTCAAGTTTCCAACAAAACACTTTGGATTGTTAGGTAGTGTCTTTTCCACAGCCAGTAAATGAGGGGTTCAAGTTCCCTACCAAGAAATTCTATCCAGGTTGAAATGATACGGGAAACAGATGCTGCACTAATATCAAATCTAAATGCTAAGTCTTCAATATGTAAATCTAGCAGTATCTTCATCAAGGTCATAAGGAACTGATTTTTAGCATTATGTTAACTATGTGGATCAGGTTTTCCTCTGCAGCCAGGCTTGCTGGGTCTTTGCTGGTAGTCTTTTGTTGTAGTTAAATCAATGTTTGTTATCTTCCCCTTGTGGGAATTTAGCTTTCCAACTTTGAGTTCTACTTTGTTTAAAATAAACAAAAAAGTGCCATAATTAGGACAGCCAATATATAGTTTCATAAGGCTGTCTGAGTGTTTAATTCTATCTATACTAATTTGGGATCATGTTTCTTAATATTTTGAGGGCTTTCATAATTAGTAGCTTCCTGTTTAAGCTGCGAGCTTTCTATTTTGGGGTAGAATGTTCTTCCAAACGGGAGTCAGTTACTTTCCCTTGGTTTAAAACTGGAGACCATTCCAGAGTGTCATGCTTAACATTATCACTTGCATAATTTTCCTCGGGCACTGGTGAATCACATTACTGTCATTTTGTGCATCCTGTCAAAGCCGGTGTGTCACGATCTGCGCTTGTGCGGGATTTCTCATTTGTTTGCGCATCCGCCATCTTGAATTGTCCAAACGTGTGACAATTTTTGCTATTTTCACAAAGTTACAATACTGTATTGGTCTGTTATTAACATTAAGTGGTCATTCACTCTTTTCAACAACCGCTGTTCTCGATCTGTTGGCAGTACAATGGACTCTGAAGATTGGGAGAATTCCATGAGGGTGAGTCTGTTTATGTGGACTTGCAATTTAGCATGTTTATCACACATTTGTTGCTACAACTTTGATAGTTTTATTGAGCTTATAAAACCCAGTTCTTGCTCGCTTCTTGGAAAACCAGGACCTGTGTTCCTGTAGTAGTATGTGCTCGACCAAGTGAGGCAGGAACGCCAATTGAGGTTGCCCTTGCAAAACCAAGGGATTGCCATGTGGTCCAGGATGTAAATTTGGTTCCACAACGAAGCCTTGCAGAAACAAAGTGAGTGAACTTGGCCGCTGATAGGTTTTGCTTATCGTTCGTTTTCCTAAAGCAGCTCATCTTATGTAAACTTATTTTGTTATGTAGCCTGGAGTTACAAATCAGTCTGCACCAGCCGTCTCAAGGAGAAGCCAGCCTTACAGCAGTGAAACAGTTAGGCCTAGCGAGGAGGAAGAAAGAGTGAAAGAAAAGGTCAGTCAGGATGTGTATTTATTCCACCGTACGTGAAATCTGTATGCAATACAAAATTTAGAATCTCTTCCTTTTATATTTTGTAATCTCTGTACATAGTTATTTTTTGTTCATACTTCCCTTGTAAATTTTGTGCCCAAGGCTTATGTTACAGTTCTTGTATCAATCCTGATGTGTGGTTGTCTTCTAAATGTTTATTTTTTGTCCAATCCTCACCAGGAATTCATAGTAACACTGGACGAGCCAATGGTGCGAAAACTTTGCATAAGAAGTTTGAGAAGAGGAACAGGGAGCATGGATTAGATACATGGACTTTTACTAATGGAAGATGACCTGGACAGAGAACATGAAGACACACCTATGGTCTCCTATGACACTCCTACTTCATCAGTGACAGTTTCAAACCTGGAACCTGGGAAGGAAGGAGAACAGAAAAGTGTGCCCTTCTTGTGTGGTCAAAATTGTGCACCAGCACTTCCCTTCACAGACAGGAGTCTATGGGATTTAGACCCGAATCAATTTATGTTTACAACAATGTAAGTCAGGGTGCATTTGCTCTCTTCTGGGCATACTGGGAAATAACAATTTTCAAACGTTCCTGTTGCTAAACAATTTAGTAATTGCTTGAAGTCTACCTAGTGCACCAGGTAAAAACATATACCACCGGTCTACCATTTGTAGACTAAGATAACCTCTTTTACAAACAGTGAGTTCTCAGGTTCAGAGAATAGGCTTCTGAAGTATGATTAGCAAATCATAACCAGGTCTTTATCTCAAAAGGAGTTTGGTGCATAGTAACTCATCTCTGGATCGATTGAAAGCAGGTGACAAATAGGCCATTTCAGTATTTCCTTAACCTTGTACCTTGAAAGATACTGGTAGCATGTGAATGCGAGTTGTACTATTTTCATTTTAGAAATTTAGCACCAAGACTCATTTTCAAACGGAGGCAGCAAGCAATCCAGAAATGGGTTATTGGGTTGCACTAGTGAAGGAACGGTACCCCCTCCCCCCTCCCCTCCCCCTCTTCTGCCCCAAACACAAGTAAACAAATGCGTGTGCAATACTTTCAATACTTCATTTATCACTACTGTGCCCACAATATGGCAGCGTTAACACGGCTCTACAAAGCTCTGCACATTTTTCGCTCTAATCTCCTAATACAAGTCCTGTTCTTAGTCCTATTCAAGAGCCTTTTGCTCCGAACTAACAAGGACGACTCTGGAGTTGTTGATTTACAACTTGGTAAAGAATTAGCATCAACAAGGGCTCCAAATTATATTCTGAATCATCGTTCACTTCACTTGCATAACGGCAGCGATGGCTTTCAGCCAAGGCTCAAGGCAATTAGGGCAGTGAAACTCCTTCAGTACAGCTCTACTGCAATACTATTGATTCTTCTCTCAGGTGATGTCTCCCCTAACCCTGGATGGATAAACTCAAGATTGCAGAAGCCTGGCTTGAAGATTGGTCATCTAAACATTAGGAGCCTACCTAAACACCTTGACGAACTTAGGATATTTCTACGGGACAATCCTTTCGACGTGTTTTGTCTTAATGAAACCTGGCTAAATAGTTCTTGGCATGACGGCGAGCTAACAGTTGAAGGTTATAATCTCGTCTGGAAAGATCGTAAAGATGACCAGCGTGGCGGGGGCACTGCGATTTACTATAAATCATACCTCGTTGCACGGCTAAGAACAGATATAAATTCGATTGATGTTGAAGCTTTATGGCTTGAATTTGCTTTCCCGAAGGAGAGTAAAATCCTGGTATC
>JAEMWC010000073.1:1325000-1335000 GCA_016490735.1 Pachyseris speciosa
TCCATTAAAGGGCACACTTTACTTTAAAAGCTAATTGGTATGAGTTGGTGCACTCCTTACTTCTTTCTTGATAGGAAGCCCATATCAAGGCAACAAACAAAGTAAATATAACACACAGATAAACGACATTTGAATTCATCTAACCTGGCATTATCGATGTCTTCCACAGTCAGATTTCATAAATCTAATGAGACAATTACATGTCTTACTGGAGTTGATGTTGACACTGGGTGGCCTGCAAAGATAAAGCAAAAACGGCAAGTTTTCGGAGCTGTATTGCAATACGATATACCTAGACCTTGGCCAAGAATTATGTCCTTGTGTTGTACATAAACCAGGGTAACACTTCGAAGAATCAAGCAATACAGCAATACATCTCACCTTCAACATGGTGCCGACGTTTGGCAGAAGGGCCAAAAGAGTGACTTTAGTAAGTCAAAACATAGGAAAAGCTCGGAAACAAGACAACAGAAGTCTCAGTACATAATTCGTAAAATATACACTAGCCTCCTTCGTCGTTCCAGTGAAAGGAGATGAGCAGCAAAGTTTGAGTCTGAATTGTAACCACATTTCAGCTTTGCTGAAACCCATGATGAATGTATAATGTTATGCAACCATACTCTGGAATGTCCTATTCTCCAGACTTGGTTGTATTCGTTCTTTGAAGAGTAAATTCTCTTTCGTCTGTTTCCAGGTCTCCGGCCTCCATAAGCAGACATTGGTGTTTAGAACTTTTTTCGCAAACGCACCATAAACATCGAAATTGTCCAATATAAACTCACAGAAATTAAGAATGAACCCTTATTTACACGAGGAAACCACTTTGAGTGAAAAATACACAGCGAAGATTGACGAAGATTGAGAACAAACAAGATCTGCAATCGACCTCCCAACGAAACTTGATAAAATTGGGCCAATCTTTTCAAGTTGAGAGGTCACTAATGAGCATGCGTGAGATTCGTGACATACCTCCTTTAAGCGTTCAAGTTATTACCTACATCCCTGTTAATTTTCTTTTCAGCATTCCGTGATTTTCTAGTCTTCTTAGCCTTTGGTTGCACTGGTAACGTTACCCTGAGTGCCTTTCTTTTCTGTGTAAGTTCCTCTCAATTGTTTCCGTAGTTGAATTTGTTTGTTTTGTTATGCTTATGTTGTTTTGCTTGCAAGCGAACAAGTGTTTTTACTCGGCTTGGCTGAATGTTTTTTGACCTTGGTGCCTCCCTTATCTTATTAACACATGATCGCAATGAGTCCTCGTAAAATTAAGGATCCAACGTCGTCAGTTGTGAAACCTTATTGCTGGGTGCCTAAACCCAGAAACAATGTTTGACCAAACACTAGACAGTGAGTCCACGGAACAATTTTTTGCGTATTATCACACTTCAAGGGCTTTCACTTTACTGTGGCATCTTGCAGCTCACGAAGAAGGTCACTTAACAGTTCACTGGCATTTATGGGAGGAATGAGTAGCTGAAACTCTGTGGAAGACGTTCTTTCCTTGGACAAACCGTTTGCTATATTTGCGGATGCAAGTTTTTCTCTAAAGTGGATAAGCTTATGTATGTTCAAGTGGTAGAAACCTGTACAACACATGCAGTGAGGTGAATGAATTAAGTAGAAGATAATTATTTGGTTAAAAAAAATAAACTTTGTTTAACGAGGGTGACAGTTAACAGTCCATGACTGACAAACCTGTGGCCCTCGAAATTCCGGATCGAATTGGAATTTGGAAATGTTGGTTTTTGAGGAGAGGAGAAAAACCTCTCGGAGCAGAGTAGAGAACCAACAATGAACGCAACCCAAATATGACGCCAAGTCCAGGAATTGAACCCGGGCCACATTGGTGGGAGGCGAGTGCCCTCACCACTATGCCATCCCTGCTCCCTGGTTTAGTCGTTGTTACTTTTGTTCAGGAATTAAGCTTGTAGTTTTCTCTCGACTGGATATAAATGACAATCATCTCTACTCGTTTTGGACACAAAGAAGTAGTTGAATTGTTTGTTTGTTTTGTTATGCTTATGTTATTTTGCTTGCAAGTGAACAAGTGTTTTCACTCGGCTTTGCTGAATTTTTTTCGACCTTTGTGCCTCAACAGTGTTAAGAAAGTTTTGCCCTCATCTTATTGACAGGTAATCGCAACAAGTCCTCGTAAAATTGAGGATTAAAGCCCCTGCTAAACAATCAAACATTTTCATCCAACATCGTCAGTTGTCAAACATAACGCTGGGTGGCTAAACACACAATGCTCGACCAAACACTAGACAGAGTGAAACACGAAAATTTGGTTTATCAACGGAGTTGATAATGTAAATTGACCACCGTACAGGGATTCGATTAGCTGACGTTTCGAGCGTTAGCCCTTCGTCGGAGCGAATCGAGGAATTGTGGGTTGTGTATGGTTTATATACAGGAAATGGAGCTACGCTATTGGTGGTAACATGGTAACGTGAAAAACATGAATAAATTAATTGAATGAAAAGCGCTCGTTGACACCGTGGGGATTAAGAGTGCCAATTTGAAAGATCAGTTTTTGCTCGAGATTTTTACGGCTTTCCGTGGTACCTTGATGTAGGGAAAGGCCGGAGATCGACATGTGTTGTTTGGAATGGTTAGGGAGATTAAAATGCCGAGCGACAGGTTTGGATGCGTCTTTGTCATCTTTCTCAACATCACGAAGATGTTCTCGAAATCGGTCACCTAGTCGTCTTCCTGTTTCGCCGATGTATAACTTTTTGCATAATGTGCAGGTTATGCAATAGATAACATTTGCGGAGGTACACGTGAAACGATCAGTGATCTTAACAGATCGCTTAGGGCCCGATATTTTGTCAGTGTTTTGAATGAAAGGACAAGTTTTGCATCGCGAGCGCGCGCATTTGAAAGTGCCAGGTTGTTCAGTCGTTTTGAATGCGCTTTTAACTAGAAAGTTACCTACATTTTTGTCGCGTTTGAATGAAATCAGTGGTGGTTCCGAAAAGATTCTAGCAGTTTCTGGATCATTTTGCAGTATCTTAAAGTTATTTAGAATGATGGCTTTAACTGGGTTATTATGCGGGTGAAATGTGAGGGTGAATGGAATTCTGTCATTCTTTTCCTTTTGTGACGTCTGTAGTGCTGACTGTTGATCAATCTGCTGAGCGCGGTGATGGCCCGATTGAACTACAGAATCAGGATAGCCACGTTTCTCGAAAAAATGGCACATTTGCTCTGATTTGTTGGAAAAATCAGAGTCAAAAATGTAGGTAACAAAAATGTAGGTAACTTTCTAGTTAAAAGCGCATTCAAAACGACTGAACAACCTGGCACTTTCAAATGCGCGCGCTCGCGATGCAAAACTTGTCCTTTCATTCAAAACACTGACAAAATATCGGGCCCTAAGCGATCTGTTAAGATCACTGATCGTTTCACGTGTACCTCCGCAAATGTTATCTATTGCATAACCTGCACATTATGCAAAAAGTTATACATCGGCGAAACAGGAAGACGACTAGGTGACCGATTTCGAGAACATCTTCATGATGTTGAGAAAGATGACAAAGACGCATCCAAACCTGTCGCTCGGCATTTTAATCTCCCTAACCATTCCAAACAACACATGTCGATCTCCGGCCTTTCCCTACATCAAGGTACCACGGAAAGCCGTAAAAATCTCGAGCAAAAACTGATCTTTCAAATTGGCACTCTTAATCCCCACGGTGTCAACGAGCGCTTTTCATTCAATTAATTTATTCATGTTTTTCACGTTACCATGTTACCACCAATAGCGTAGCTCCATTTCCTGTATATAAACCATACACAACCCACAATTCCTCGATTCGCTCCGACGAAGGGCTAACGCTCGAAACGTCAGCTAATCGAATCCCTGTACGGTGGTCAATTTACATTATCAACTCCGTTGATAAACCAAATTTTCGTGTTTCACTCCCCCACCGACGCAGCACCACAGTTTCTTTAGAAACTAATCCCTTTACTAGACAGAGTGAGTCCACAGAACGATTTTTTGCGTATTATCGCTGAAATTTTGACATTATGAGGTTCATTTGGTTGCTTTTTACCGGCCTTGCATGCTTTGTTGGTTGGGGTGGCTAAACGATCAAACATTTGTTCGTAACGTTGGATCAAAATGTTTGATCTAGATCAAACATGGAAAGCCATTTAAGAATAAATGCAATGTTGAGAGAGGTGGCTAAACGGTCAAACACGATGTTGGATGAAAATATTGAATAAAACTAAGTAATATTTACAATATTGTCACCACCATTGTGGTTATCATTGTTATTATTAACTATTAGTATTAGCTGAACTGATAACAAGCTCGCGGTTATAACAAAGGATAAATATACAACGTTCTCCTCAATTTGTATTCATTTCTCTTGCAAGAGTGTAGAATGCCTGCTTAAAAAAGAAACAAAAGGTAATTGTTTGTAAAACACACTTCATACTTGTCATTAGCAAATAAATATGAGCAGTAGGAAAAGACGAGCATAATGTTGACGAGTTTGATCAAGGCTTTGATTATTTCTGATACAAATCTCTTGACATCATCATAAGCAGCAGCAAGAGACACGAGACTGCGGGGAGGAATTGTCGCTTAGAGATGTAGATAAATTGAATGTTATTGAATGTCTTGAGATACTTGAAAAATTCCAGGAGCTCATGCTATGATGTGCGACCATGAAATATAATCTTGGTATTTAGGTTTTTGTTGTAATGAAAATAGATCTAGGAAGTGAGACCCAACCCTTTAATGGAATTTGGGATGATTTGGGAAATGCTGGAACTTACTGACATACAAGTAGAAACACAAGTAGAATTAGAAAAAATCTATGGAATGAAGAAATAGTACTAAAAAATCATTTTCAGAGAAAAAATGAACATAACTACAAGAGTATACTGCAGATAAATCTGCTCCAAGAGGTTGCCAATTAAAAAAAGATTTGGAAAACACTTAAAAGAAATAAGATCATTAACTGATTTGCTTTTTGCATATACATACCTCAATTACATTTATATTTTTGGCAGCACTGATTTCCAGGGATTTCTTGTGCTTATTTCACCTGGATGCTAAGGAGCTTTTTCTTGTGCTTATGCTTGCACTTGCACTTGTGCTTATCTCACAAGTGTGAACCAGGTGGGGTGTGGTGGCTCTGGTTGTATTTTTTGAGCCCACCCTATACTACTCAGCATCTGAGGAGTGGAGCGATGAGGGGTGGTTGGGAATAAGCGTACTAATCAGCATCCGAGGAGCGAAGTGATGAGGGGGTGGTTGGGAATAAGCGGGTAAAACCAAGTTGGACGAAGGTGTAGGGTCACCCTCTTAGAGAGAGAGGAGGGTATGGGGCAGGATTGATGGAGGCAAGCGGCCAGTGCGAGGGGTTACCCTATTAGAGAGAGGGGGTATGGATTGATGGAAGACAAACCACCAGTGCCACCCCCTCGCAGAAAGCGGCCACCAATGCTGGCCCCTCGAGAAGAAAATTTTCCCCATAAATATACCCCCGCCATGGCAGCCGCGCCGCAGCAAGATATTTTGGCAGAGTTCGTCCCTCTGTATCCACTCATGAGACCAGGCCCCCAAACAAATTACCAAACAATGCTCGCAGCACTGTTTGGTGCTCCTGAGTCCTGAGCTCGAAGGGGTGGAAACCCAAAGTGGCTGTTGGTTCCCCCAATGGTGGGTCAGCAATAACCTCAACAGAGACCAAACACAAACCTTCATGAACAAGATCGAGGAAGTGGCCAACACCTCCTTTTACATTTGTTATTCATATTCTTATTGGCTGAGGAAAACGATGACTCTCTGATGTTGTGTTACAAAAATCAAAGAGAGGATTCACGCTGGGTCCTGAGTCCTGAGCTCAAAGGGGTGGAAACCCAAAGTGGCTGTTGGTTCCCCCAATGGTGGGTCAGCAATAACCTCAACAGAGACCAAACACAAACCTTCATGAACAAGATCGAGGAAGTGGCCAACACCTCCTTTTACATTTGTTATTCATATTCTTATTGGCTGAGGAACACGATGACTCTCTGATGTTGTGTTACAAAAATCAAAGAGAGGATTCACGCTGGGTTAACTGACACGCTGACGCAGAAGCCTGGCTGCGGGAAAAAGAGGAAGAGAGGCTGTCTCAAGCCCAACTTGAAAGACCAAACACACAGTGGGTTTACGAGGCCCCTTCAGATGTTTTTGTGCGGATTGTAAACACCTGTCAACCGTTGTTAGGAACAGGGCCTCTGCCGGATTGGCTACGCACCTTGGCACACGGGTGGCACGGAATGGTGTGTTTGGACACATTTCAAGACAACCTTTGCTTTTGGAGATGTCTCGCTGTCCATCAAGGGGTCAGACCCGACCGAAGCACAAAAAGGGCACGGGAATTGGCAAAGAGTTTTTATCAACTTGAAACTGTTCCACATGATTGTCCAAAAACTTCACTTGATGAGCTTGACAAAGTTGAACGACATTTTAACCACGATAAACCCTTCTCTGATTGGTTGGGGATTTGGGTTTATGAGCCTGAAAAAAGAGGGGAGGAAATCATCTGGGTACTTTGCTGAAACCCCAACCCAAAACTCTCAAACGTCCTCACAATCAGTGTGTTTGAAGGACACGCGCGCGTTCACTGTAAAGAAGATTGAGAGTTTGGGCCAAAACTATGTTTGTCCACACTGCCAAACAAGAGCCACTCGAGGAACTCATCTGCAACGACACATTGCAACCTGTTCTCAAGGAGAAACTGCGGTGGTCTGCCCCAACCAAAAAATTGAAAAACCACAAACCGTGTTTGAGAAGGCTTTCTTCCCCAAATCAACCGCTTCAGCCGAAGCGATCCGCTGGGTGGAACAACAAGCCCGCGAACGAGGAATTCACATTCACCACACACAATGTGGGCATGGCGGGGAGCCATGGATTTTGGGGCGTCCAGTGGATGAACTTCACCTTGGGAGCAAAACAGTTTTCCAATACCATGGATGTTACTGGCACGGCTGCCACCCCCAAACGAGTGGGAACAAGAAATGCGAAAGTTGGGCCACAAAACCTTTCTTCGCAATGACAACCAAATCCAATGGATTGGAAGTGTGAGGTGTTGATATTTCTGCCTGCTTTTCCTCAATGAACGCAACCGAGGCACGAGCTACAAAGACATTTTGAAAAGATTTTCTGACGATGTGCACCACAACGAAGAAGTGGTGAAAAATTATTTCATGAATATACCTTGACCAATGGTTGATTGGTACTGTATGTGGGCAAACACAAAACACCGAATGTTCCTGGGTCTGAAGGGTTGTCATGCCGAAAAACAACCGGAAAATGGGAAAAGCCAAGTGCGAGGTTTGTGGAATAACGAAAACCCGCTTCTTGCTGGGAAACTGACGGGGCCCTCTCATGCAGAGGGCACTGGTGTTTTGACTGACCTTGCAGGCACTGCGCTTGACTTTACTTTAAAGCATGGCATTCCCTTTCTTGCGAATAAAGGGGTGGAGGCCAGCCACTATTATGCTTCTGAAGTGCTGCGCAACAAACAACTTCAGAAAAGGGCCATCAACTATGGACTGCGCAAGGCAACTCCGGTTTTGGAAAAGGTTGGCAGCGAGCTGCTGGACCAACTTTCCACAAAGTGCGCCCGACATCCGTTACAAAACCGACATGCCCAATCTTGACGGAAGAGGACTCCCTGTTTCCTTTCCCTCCATTGATTTCACGAAATTGTGGAATCTCGTCTCTGACCCCAAGCTTTTCAAAGGACCTGAAGTTTCTAAAAAAGAGGGGCGGGCGATGGTCGCCGAATACAAATGCCAATACGTGGACTACAAGCGACAGGGCGGCACCCGCAGCTATGGCTCCTGGATAAAATGGATGGGCTATGGAAGAGGTCTTGGGAGTCTGTTTGATCCCCGGTTTGTTTCACAGGGTGTGTTGGTTCCCAAGTTCGTGACTGACACGAAGTTTTTGAAAGCTTTCGGCAAAGCCCTTCCCCAACACCATGGTTTCACGGATGTTCTTAAGAAAACCCTGCGCAACTACTATGGATCGGGGGTGGACATCCATGCACTGATTGGGAAACTGCCGGCGCCAAAAAAGGGGTGGTCCTCCCAGGCCACAATAATACCGGACCTTACAACCCCTTGGACCATCAGCTGAGCTTTGATCCCGATACGGGTGAGATCTTGGAAGTATTTCAGAAACCAACCGGCCCTTCCGATGCTGTGGCCATGCATCATGATGTTGATTACAGCAGTTGTGGTTTTCGCACGAAGAAGTACGAAAAAATGCAAGCATGCTGCTGACTGTAAAATGGTCAAATCTCTTGATGCGATTCCGCAAAAACAGAGACAGTGGGGCCACGCGCTGGCCCGCAATGCGATTAATGTAAAAGAGAAACTTGGTTTGGGAATCTCAAACCAGGGTTTCTAATCTTGCTCTCGAAAGTTCAATTACCACTCGTTGGAACTCCTCTTTGATATCTTCCTCCAGGGTTTATCGGGGGGTGCATAATTCACCTGCAAGGGACACGACGATCCAACACAGTGCGAACATTGATGCGGTATCCAAGGGTACACGTTATCCATGACCTACTTTTCTTCAATATCCTCAACTTCATACCACTGACATAACATGTGGTGCGTGTTTTTCAACCGACAGGCCCAACAACAGCCGTTCCGCCTGCAGGTGTGACATTTGCCACATTTGGTAATGGGAGTGTAACAGTTTTCGATTCCACAAAAGGGGGCGTCTTCGCAATACAAAAATAAATCACGATGTATTTCATCCCAGCCCGCTCTTTTTTTGTCGTTTGTTTTTGCCTGCACGACCTCAGAGAATTTTTTCTTTCAACTCTGGTGGGAGTTGGTTGACCCATTCTTGAAGGCCCATCTGAAGGGTTACTATTCTTCAATAGACCAACATTCGTTGGAAACATGAACTGACACAAAGGAGCCAACAACTCTGTGAACCCAGTCCCACTCCTTTCGTTTTCTTTCTTTCAGCTGGTTTTTGGGTGTTATGGCGGCAGATTTTTTCATGCAACTCCGGGGGAAGTGTGCGAATCTGCTCCATGAAATTCATTGCTATCTCAACACAAATATTCAATGGACCGTGTCATAAAACCCCTCATCGGTCAGCCATTTTTTCATGAACTCCTTTTCTTCTGGCGAGAGAAAGTAAAAAACTTTGAAAGCAATGAGTGCACATTCGTCAATGAAATGGGTTTCCCTTGTTTTCTTTATGTACTGCCATGGAGACATGTTATTTTTCAATAAATCACGCACGTGGTGCATTGGTGGTTTATCTGTGGACTCCTTAAATTCCTTCCCCAACCGTCAATCTCGGCTATCAAAGCCTGCCTCACATTGTAGTGCAACAAGTCTGCCGCCATCATACCCTGACAACACCTTTCTCTAATAGGTTGAGGGGTTAAGAAAATTACTTGACCCCAGGTGGTAAAAACCTTTTTGGGAAGGGAAGAACCTTTGTCAGGAAGTTGATTGAGTTTTTCAAAGAAAGTATTTCTTTTTGGTCGTGGTCAATCTGATCAAATCGATTGAATATTTCTCTCAAAGTTGGCATGTAATCACACAAAGTCTCAATTATGGTTTTGCAAAGAACTTTGTAATAAAAAATGCGGTGTGGCCTTTGTTGTGGATTTTCTTGATCATCATCTTTGAACCCCTTGACAAAAAGATAGGGATCAATTCCTTGCAAAAGAAGCTGTTTCACCGTTTCATAAAATTTGAGGTTAATTCTCTAATGTGAACCAGTTTTCGATATTTCCACAAAATTACAATAAAAACGCTACGAAAACGCTTCACCATTCGGAAGCAAAGGTGGATCTTTCTGACTTTTGGAACTGTTGATAAGGTCCATCCTTTGCACCACCCCCTCTCTCTAATAGGGTGACCCAGCACCTTCGTCCGACTTATAAGCTCCTGCTTTCTTGGTTTTACCCGCTTATTCCCAACCACCCCTCATCGCTTCGCTCCTCGGATGCTGAGTAGTATA
>JAEMWC010000073.1:1347500-1407500 GCA_016490735.1 Pachyseris speciosa
ATCGTGCCTAAAATGTCTCGCATATCTCGTTCTCGTTAATTGATTCCTAATTGACAACAGTAACAACAAAACTTTCGTGACAAACTCTACTCGCATTAAAGAAGAACTTACAAAACTATCATTTTATATGGATACTCGGGGCTTTAATTCAATTGACGATAAATGGAGCTGGTTTGAAGATAACATCCACCGTATAATGGATTCTTGCATCCCCTCAAAGTGGACTAGCTCAAGATATAATCTACCGTGGTTCAATCATTCCTTGAAACGTCTAGCCAGACGTAAACAAAGGCTTTATAATAAAGCAAAATCTTCTGGAAAACATAATGATTGGAAGGCATTCCGTGCAGCTAGAAAGCTAATGCATAAAAGGCTTAAAGATGCAAGGAAGACATATATTTCTGATTATTTAGGAGAAGCTATTGAAGAAAACCCCAAGCGATTCTGGTCATATATCAAACATCTGAATAAAGAATAGCTGGGGATTGCAGATTTCGAAATAAATGGCTCCATAATCAGCGATAATAAATGTTTAAGTGTCTTTAATCAAGAAGACTTATCAAACATCCCTGATATTGGATACGACAGAATACCAGCTATTGACAGTCTATCACCATTAATGGAGTTGCAAAGCAGTTATCGTTATTGAAGACAAAGCTTCTGGACCTGATGCCATTCCAACGTGGTTTTTAAAAGATTACTCCTATCCTAACTAATATCTTCCAAGATTCTATCAAAAGTGGTACTGTACCCAGTAGATGGAAATTAGCAAATGTATGTGGTGTCTTTAAAAAAGGGAAAAAGTCTGATCCTTCAAACTACAAACCCATTTCTCTAACCTGCATAGCATCGAAAATTCTTGAACACATTGTACATAGCCATGTGATGAAACATTTTGAACATTATAACATACTAACAGACTGTCAGCACGGCTTCAGATCAAAAAGATCTACAGAACTTCAATTAATACTTACTATTCATGACATTGCAAGTTCTCTACAACAAAACAAATCTATTCATGCTGCTGTGTTGGACTTTTCTAAAGCCTTTGATAAAGTCCCACATCGACGCTTACTAATGAAGCTGGAGCGTTACGGTATCCATGGAAACCTCTTGTCCTGGATGGATTCTTTTCTCACTAATAGGTCCAAACTGTCATCTGTGAGGGTGCAACATCTACCTCTTCCCCAGTGACCTCTGGCATACCACAAGGGACAGTACTGGGCCCGCTGTTGTTCCTAACATACATTAATGACCTGCCAGACGGTCTCACCTCTACAGTTAAGCTGTTTGCCAATGACACTCCTGTACGGTGTGGTGGTTGAAGACTCAGATTGCGACAATCTCCAAGACGATCTCAATAATCTGGAAACTTGGCAAAATGAGTGGCAGATGCAATTTAACCCTTCTAAATGCAACATCATCTGCATTTCAAATAAGCAAAGACCTCCTCAACGGTCATATTTTTTCTGTGGGTCCAAACTCGAACAAGTAGACTCTGCATCGTACCTAGGAATTACTGCTAACAGTAAATTAAAGTGGTCTGATTACATCTCATCTATCCCAAGCAAGGCGAGTCGATCCTTGGGGTTGATCAAGAGAAATCTCTGGAACTGCCCCAGGAAAGTGCGTGAATGGCCTATACCAGCATCGTCCAACCCAAACTGGAGTACGCAAGTGCCTCATGGGACCCACACTATAAAAAAAAATATTTTAACCTTGGAGAGAGTCCTAAGAAAAGCTGCTCGTTTTTGCCTTCAAAACGTCAACAAAACAGCAAGTGTGACTGACATGTTATCTGATCTGAAATGGGATACATTAGAAACAAGACGAAAGAAAAACAGATTGACTTCAATGTACAAATTTAGTCATAATCTAGTAGACATAAACACAGAAGAACGCTTAATACCACACAGTGAATTAAGAACCCGCAACAGCCATGCTTTTAAGTATAGAATGCCAAAAGTTTCTAAGGATGTCTTTAAGTTTTCCTTTTTTCCTAGATCAATAACAGAGTGGAACTCACTGCCCGCTGACCTAGTGAATTGCAAGTCATTATCTGATTTTAAGTCAAATTTAGGAAAGCACGTGAAATAAGTGATCTAAATTATGCTTTTGAATTATCATTTAGTTATCTTGTTTAACATATTTACTTTTATTCAGCTTATAATTTGAATTAGATTTTATATGTATATATTTATTTTATTTCAGCTTTTATTACAGTTGATGTGATGTCTTACGGGATTTTATCGACTTAATAAATGTAGATGTAGATGTAGGACATAAATCCAATAAGGCACAACTGGAGGACAATACAATTCATTCTTACCTCCAAAGTTTAATAACAATTTCTCTCAAAGCAATCAATTCCACTCTTACAGTACAAGAAATTCCCAGGCCTACTGTCTACCGTTTTGTCGTACAAAGACGAAAAAGTTCTTGCCCTTTTTTCAAGGGCCTAAGTTTTTTAATTCACTTGACAACAAGATCATCAACTCTCAATCCCTCTCCTCTTTTAAGAAAAAACTGAAGATTAAATTATTGAGTAAGTATGAAAACAGTTTATAAATCTTTCCATCTTCGACTTTTCGCCTTCTTTTCTTCAACTGATGTGAAACAGCTCTAGCTCATAGTTCGAGGAGGCCTAACTTCTCATAAGCTCCTATAGTTTCTGTTAGGTCTCCTCGCCACTTCTTTTTTTTTTCTCTTCTTTTCCTATATTTTTGTAATTAGTGTGGCAAATAAAATAAATAAATAAATAAATAAATAAATAAATAAATACGTCCCTTACAACGGGTGACCTTCATGTTAGGTTGGACTCCAGGGGTAATCACAGCCAAGGTTCGTTACACCCCCAGTGGTTCTTTAACGTCCCACGGAATCAATTATGAAGAGTTGAAAGATGGGGCCTTTGGTTTAGAAAGTCAGTACTTTCTCCTCAATTATTTAAAGACTGTTTGTTGCCCTGGCCAGTGTTTGGACCTGCGACTTCCCCCAAAATAGTCTGGTGCTCTACCAACTGAGCGAAGCAGTTCGCAGTAAGGATTTTGGGGCACTTATGTGTGCTGTCCTCCTTGAGTACATTAACAAAGTCTTCTGCAGTGAATGACAATGGTCCGGTTGTTGAACAGCTGTTTTATTACTAGACACCTCCAACTCTGCTTGTGCGTAATCCCTTCACAAGTTTGTGCCTTTGAGACGTTTTCTGGGCTTGTGCATGAGAATTTCTCAAGGCTGCAACTGGGGAAGTTTTAAGTGCATCTGTGCAGTCATGACATGGCTACAATTTATTATTCACCTGTCTTTCCATTTTTAACGTTGAACCTTGAACTTTCAACAATGGTGAATGTTTGGCCAAAAGATCGCATGTGAAAGTAGGTTACTGTAGGTAGCCTCATTTTCGTGCTGTCCTTGTGGATGGTGTAGTCTCAGTAAAAATTAGATTGTTCTAGGCTTTTGATATCTTTATTCATGTACTTTTCTGGGATCAGTGGCGAAGAAAAACTCTCTGTTGCAATTTGTGATGGGTCAAATATATTGACTGGACTGCAAACATGATGTATCTAAGCTCACCAGCAGTCTGGTCTCTTTTTGGAGGTTGGATAGATGTCACAAATAAATGTTTCGCATTTTCAGAGTGTTTCTTCGTCTGCTTCTTGTTCTTGTTCCAGAAGACCAAGACTTCCCTGATGCTCTTGGCTTTGAATCATTGCCTTCCATGTTTTTGTCTTACCAATCCCTGAGAGCAACTGTTGAAGTCATATTTGTCAACATGCCATGGTATTCAGTCATAAAGACATAATTGGGCATGTGATAATTATGTCTGGAGCATAGCAGTTGGGAGAGCCCACGGCAATCTGATGCTTCATGCCAATCAGCGATGAGCTGCACATGTTTGGCTTCTTGGACGTGTCCCTTCCTGTGCAGGCAACATGACAGGACAGGAGGCGTTCGGCATCTTTTAGCGACTGTTTCCGTTTTCCAATATGGGCAGCATATGTAAGACCACCTTCTGGATCTTGTAGGGCACCATTAAATGCCTCACAGTTTAACTTGGGGTATTTTCCTTCATGTAGTTTTTGCCATTCTGTCGAAAAGGTGGTTATGATCTCCCTATCATGCCTCTCTTCGTTTGTGAGTGACTATTGGTCTCCCCTCATCATCAACTATTTAAAAAAAAAGAAATGAAAATGTCTTTATGTTTATAACCAAAAGTAACTATCTTAAAGGTTTACAATACTTACCTTCAGTATCTCCCTCTACCCTAATTGACGAGAAGCGCTGTATGCTTTCCCTTGTTTTTTCAGTGACTCAGAAAATTGCATGAGCCCGTATTACTTATTAATAACATACATAACCAAATTGCGAGATAGCTTATTATAATTTTGCAGAAGCAGCACAAGTGAATCGTGTGCAAACATAATACAGATTTTAAGAAGCGAGGATGGGAATGTCAATGAGAACATCGCAAAACAATGTAAAATGACGGGTGCTTTGTGGAAAATTAAAAAAACCCCGAATGTTTCATGGAAGTCCCTTTTCATTGTACTGCAAAGGAAAAAGAAGACGTCTGTATGCAGGCTACCAGGCTAATGCAATAATATGACCAGTCTTTTGAAACCTTGGTAATTGGTGGAGACAAACAAAACGCCTTGATAGCGCAAAGTGAACTTCTAATAATGCACAAGAGCACCATCATCATTCTGAAAAATAAAAACAAGAAGGATATTACTTTTCGGGATGCATGTCAAAATAAATCTTGTGGAATGTTTGATGATCAATCCCTTTTACAAACAATGAAAAAAAATAAGTTTACCTGTTGGAAAGCTGCAGGAACTATGAGCTTTCTGTAAATCTCATGGGTGTAAAAGAAGCCACTTTTGCATATGCCATCATAATCATGCAGCTTGATTACTGTTTTGCCAATGAGATACTGTACTTTTCCACCTGTACAAGGATTTGACTCTACTGGAATGACAACGAACATTTGAAAACGATTTCTGACAAATTTCCAATGTGACGAGAAATCTCAGACATGAGTTTTCGGATGTTAAAGGTACTTCGACCTAAAAGTAAGTTCCTTCGAGTCTACAAAGGAGATGGAAACTGATGTGTACAATGGAACGACGCGAACTGGAGCGATTAAGTAGGTTATCATTTTGTCCTTTGAAGAGAAAAGTCACACAAACTGTGTCAAAAATTTTGCTTACTGTTTATCTCAATACCGCACCGGATACAACTTGTAAGAAAAGGTAAAGGAGAGAGGTCCATGATGATGAATTGATTATGCTAATTCTTCAGGAGAAAGGTCACACAGTTTCCGCTTCATAGATTTTCAAAAATAAATGTCTAGCAGCTCACTGGTGAGGTTCAATCCCTCAAAAGGGATCTTCTGTTGTGCTCAATGGTAAATCTTTACAAGGTAGACAACGATATAGGACTTTCTATAAGGAATTTGAGTTACCATTGCTGTTTTGAGGTTTGGAGGGAACAGGTTCCATCTCAGCAATTGGAATCTCATGCTTGACCTCTTGGTGGAAAAAACGATATGCATTCCAATGAAGTCGGTCTTTTGTTGTGATCTCCCTTTTTGTGCCATGTCACACGACAAAGGAAACCTCTTCAAACTTCTACTTCACGCTTGGATAAGTCTCATCTAACTGCATCATTTCATGCAGGTGTATTGTCAGCCATGGTGTGTAATGAACCTTGTCCAGTGCAAAAAACCAGTGTAGTAAATTTCTGATGGATCCTTTGTGGAGACTGAATTGGCCCTCACGTAGTGATTGCACAAACAGCAGGACTGTCAGTTGAATCTTCATGACAAATGACCAATAATTAAGTTGCGGGCATTCAAAGGGCCCCCAAGTGGAGCACCATGGTTAAGAAAATATGGTAACCCATCTGTTCGAGAAAAGTTGGTTTTGGTCACCGTACATACGTCCGCCTTTCCATGTATGCGATGTGAAATGTCCCATATTAATAATCCAACATGGCGACCATATGGTAGCTGAAGAACTAGTTTACAGCGTATGTCTTTGATTTTGGACATCCATGTTATGGTCAGTTGACACCGTCAAAACAAGGCATCCACTGACCAGTATCACCTGGCCGTATTGCGAGCTCAAGTTTAAAGCTCATCAAAGTTTTTAAGTTGACCACTGACCTGGTACTGGCTTTTGATTGGATCGCAGGCTCAAGCCAGGTGTGGGACACCCAAACCAAAACGAGGCTTAATTTTTCGTGTGCTTTCTGCAGCTCGAAATTTCACATTCAGTTGGTTTCTTCATTTGAACAAAACAACTTCATCTTTCGAAGTTCTTCATGTAAAAGGCAAAAATCAGGAACTAGTTTAAAGATACTCTAGAAGGTGAAGGTGAAGCGTTAGCAACTATGTTGACTTTGGTTGAACAATTACTTAGTGAATGTCCACATCTCCTTTGAATGACCGTAGCGAGTCTTTTCGGCATTGAATCTATTCTCTTATCAGCGGCCAACACCTACTACTTAATACAGACAATGCTGGTCACAATTCTTGAAACACTAGCTCCCTGTTTCCCCTCCTTCCCGTTCAGTGTTGATTTTCTGGAAGTGAGACTTATGAAAAACCTGTAAAATCAACAGGGGGTGAGGGGAAGGGCAATAGGCTGGGTGAGATGTGGACTTAAAATGTGACGCTTTTGTCTCACACCATTGCTAGTCTTCATGCCAAAGCAGAGTGAGTTTAGAGATATTTCGGATTTTATGGCAAAAAAGTGATATATGTTCCTTTTGCAGAACACCCTTAAAATGGTGCTTGCGATTTCCATTGTTGCAGCAGGTGACTGAACAAGAAACCATCTTACAGAACAACACCAGGAGCTTGTCCACAACGGGCCGGGGTGATCTTCCATGAGAACCATGGTCATGTCACTAAGTAAAATCGGTGGCCAGCATGTTATAGTATCAATTTCGTGAAGCCAGTCTTTCAGTTTAGATGGGTCTGGCAAAAAGTAGATCCCTTCCCAAAATCTAACAATGGAGTTTTCTCGTTCACAGTGGTTGTGATCCTTTCTGCACGAGTCGGTTGGACAGGAATTCCCATTTCTGAGGCTGTAAACTCATGAGGAACCAGTTCTTGCTTGCTTCTCGAAACGTTCAAGCCCCGTTCACAAAGATAAAGTCTCAGAGCATCAGAACGCCAAGAGTTAACTTTGTCGTAATTTAGAGACTCCTCGAAACTTATTGCAGTCGCAAATTCTTGGCCTGAAGTCAACTTGAAATGTTACTGTTTCTCTCCAAATTATTCGCACAAGCTACACTTGAATCTCTAGACGAATTTAGTTGATTAGGATTGCTAGAAGATGAATTTAAGATTGAGAAATAAGTCAAGATACAAGGCAAAGAAACAGGATCTGAAACAGATATTCACTATGGCTGACATTCGAGAATTGATGCTCACTTTTCTGGAGACCCTAACCCATAATGCATTGTGTGACACCCAGAAGTGGGAAACTCGTGAGGCTTGTATCTATGACAATGTCTGTGGCCTTAGGCTTTTGTGCTTTCCACTGAGTGTGTTCATACGGAGCATTCAGTGCATGAAAATGTGACCCTCCACGGGAAAACAGGGGAAAAGGTGATTGCACAGGCACGCGTGCGATGACACGGCAGGCTAAGTGTGTCACAATGGCACAGATATGCGCATTTTTAATGACTAAAACAAAGAGTGTCACGGTGCTATTGTTTGCCACGCAAAAGCCTTTATCTAAGGTACTGTGCAAAACGGCACGCTAGGCGTGCGATATGACACGTGTGCCAAAAGACATGCGAGCAATATTGCACGGTACAATCATCGAAGTTCGAAAGATGATGAGTGAGAAAAAAGATTAAACGCGACTCGTGAAATATTTCTCAACATTTCGTGTCTCCGTCCGGTCATGTAATATCTTCTATATAATTTGTGCCATTTTTTTACTCACTACACAAAGAAGACCAGGAAACAAACAGTATAAAGCAAAAAAATCTCACTGACCAAGCCGGTCAGTGGCTTATTATACTTTGCGAAACGAAATGGAATGAAATGTGATAAAAGACTGCAGTTCGCGCAAGTAGCGCGAAATGAAAATCTATCATTTGCAAAATTTGAATAACACAAAAAACAAGCAGTTGCATGCTAAATGTTTACATTTAAAACGGCTACACATCACTTTATTAAAAAGGTCGCTGAAACTATGATCTGTTGGTCCAAACTGGATTAATCTGCAAGCAGACGTGAAATAATTGCGTAGCAGGAAAAAACAGCCAGTCACTCGTTTGCATACGGTAATGCAACACGCATTTTGTCAGCCGAAGTTTGTTCGAAATTAATATTTTGGTCGAAGTGCAGCAGCTCAGAATGAAGACGAAATAAATGAGCTTTATTTTTTGGACGCTGTAGAAGATCCAAAATCTTTCGACCATAAAAATTAATCATCGAAAGTGCATTTCACTGGAGATGATTTATCATTCTTCTTGCAGCGTGTATAGCTTTTGACACAATCTTTTGCTGTTTCGATCGTAAGCCACGAAAATCAATCTTCAGGAATTCTCTTTAAAGTTATGGCGCTTGATTTCCCTGTATTTTTCGACACAAACAAACCGGCTTAATCCCAACTCGTTGTTGTTGAGCACAAAATGAGGAAAGCAACTAAATGTAGAGATGGCGTGCTCAGCCAATCAGGAGCGACTATTTTCACCGCTCGACCAATCAGGAATAATGTTTTCGCTGTCAAAATGGCATATCCTTCGCGAACTTGCCTTTCAACAGCGCACAGAATATTTATACGTTCGTGACTACATCTGCCGTTTGCTTCTTGGTAGAAGCGATTGAATTTTGTACAGTGCCTGTAAAATTATGGAAGTGTGTGCTGAATAAATTGGGGCATCAATGAAGCGTGCACAACTCTTCGGATTCGCAAAGCCGGGAGTTTCCATTATTTTGTTATCATCACACCGCTAACGCATTAAAGAACGGTGAGCAAGTGCTAAGAGGTTTTAGAAAGTTCAATTTTATGTTCGATTAAATACCAACTTTCCTTCAAAAACTAGTGAAGGCAAATTACGTTTGATACGAACTCTGCGTAAACAGTTGAATGAATTTTCCGCGGTGCGCTTGAGTGGCACAAATGGCTCGGGTAAACACTAAAGTCACAAAAAGGGTTGAAATCCATCAACAGTACTTTGGTCTACTTGAGCAAGGACACGGTAAGTTGTGAAAAATTAACCTAGTGGAGACGGCTTGCGTGTCATTTCACTCACTTGCGTGCCATTTTGCCTAACAGCGTGTCATTTCACCCGGCAGCGAACTCGGCACATTTCATTGTTAGATTGGACACGCTGCTTTGTTTTTATCGTGCAATAAACACAAAAGGAAATTTTTAATTAAGCGTGTCATGTGACACACTCCTGGCAAACTGGTGTGTCATTTTGCTCACTGCCTATTGTTTTGCGTGTCATTTTGGCATGCCCGTGCATTCACCTTTTTACCTATTTTCCCGTGGAGGGTCACAAATGTTTCCATCCCTCTGAAGACAGCTGTGCCATTGTTAAAAACTCCTTTCTATACATAGGTACAAAATAATGGAACAGAAATTACACAATGATAATGAAAGCAGCAAGCAATAAGTTTAAACTAAAAAGAAAATCCAACAACTGAGCAATTTTCATGTTTCATGTTTCAATCACAGCCTGTTCTAACAACCCAGAATGGTTAATGAAGTGATGCTCTCAAGCCATCTTTTTTATAGTGGACATTATTTTATTCACAAAAGACTAAACATTACAAATATTGATATTAATACTATATCACGCTATTTACAATACTATACAGCAACATTACAGGAACACATTACAAGACTTAGGGTACTTACATTACATTGGTACAAAGTATATTTAAGTTATCTAAGTTGTGGCGAAATAAGGGACTTACTGATATATCTTGGAAGGATAGAAAGGGATAGAAAAAATTACAAAAACAGCTAAGTAAGAAAGAGTTCAATTTATTAATAATGGTTTCAAAGGAGGTCTTTTTTCCTTTCGATAATAGATTTCAATTTTGCTTTAAATACAGTTAAGAAGGGCGTGGATTTGTCAGTTCTACAATGATAACTATAGAAGTTTGCATAGGGGAAATAAAGGGTTTCTGTTTCCGTGTTAGTAATGTATTCTAAACAGAAAGTGGAATTTCCATGAACGGAAATTTAAGTAATTGTTGCAGGAAACACATGCATAAGCTTAAGTTTCCACAACTGCAGCTTCACAGAAACACATTCCTTAAACACGTGTATTCGCGATGTTTATGTGAACTCGGAATCTCTATTAACCGGCGTGTTTCCGTGACTCGGAAAGTTGATAGGCACACCAATATCTGCCGACTTCCTTCCAGTTAGTAAACTTGACGATAATTTGCAATCAAATTAATATTGGGGGGACATGCAGGGTTTTATGGGAGGAACATAAGTCTGAGAGCTTTCTGATGGCAGGGGGCTAAATTGCAACATGAAGTTAAGCATTCAGAGAGTTGGGGATGATACGCTACTAACTTGCATGGATGCTTCAATGTCTTGACCTCATGGTTTTCATTTCTGAAAATGTGCAACTTTGAACTTTCTTTGCATATAAATATAAGATATTTCCAAAACATCGTAGTCCAACTACTAACGACCAAAATTGTTCACTTTTTGATAAAAGCATGAAACTTTGCCAGATTACTTACATCCCTGTGATGAACATTTTCAGATATGGAGCCAGCCCAAGTTAGGTACCGGAGCTTCGTGCTGCACATGTCCCAAATCATGACTGTATGAAAACGAGGCTCATACAAATAATCATATTTTGAAGTGTAGTTTCTACATTGTATATATAAGAACACTTTTGATGTTGAAATGTGATTGTGTCAGCATGCGGATCCTACAGGATCCGGGAAATTGTTAATTTATCAGGCTATGCCGCTCGGGTATGACCACATTTCCAACAAAATGGTCACTTTTTTGGAAGATCAAGTGAAGTATTTGAAAAGTCTTCGTCTGTCTGCCATTAATATTTCTTCAAATTTTGAAGTTGACCGTGCAAAGATAGAGAAAGGAGAATATTCAATTGTCTATGGCTCACCTGAAGCATGGCTTATGAACGAGCACTGGTGATGTATGTTGTGTAACGATTTCTACTCGAGGAAACTTTGTGCTGTTGCTGTCAATGAAGCATCTTTAAGTCTACAGATGCCATATAACATCCAGGTGTCGTAAGCAAGATTGCTGAAGTTTAGCTTTCCATTTGAAAATGATGGTTGCTAATATATTGATTTAAGTTCTTCAAATTGAGAATGAGCCTATACCCTCCATTCTTATTTTTATGAAGAAATATAGTAGAGAGAAATTCTCCATGACAGTGCTGTGATTTGACAATGACCCCCTTTGTGAGAAGTTAGTCAAATTCTGAACTGATAATCTGTGATTCTTCCGAATTAAAAGCGTTATCCTTTGGGGGAAGCATTTGCACAAGACGGCAGTCAACAAAATCAACATTGAAACCCTTGAGGGTTCTAAGAATCTGCGGATGGAAGTCAATTATCTCCATTCAGGGAAATATAATTTCAATCTACCTGCTATTTGTTCTGGTTCTACAAGACACAAGTTTTAACTTACCTCAGGTAAGCTTTGTTTACTTGCTTTGACCCTTCGACTTGGGATACTTGTCTGAATTCTGGTCATGTCATGGTTTGGTCTATGGCAAGCACATTCACTGGATTAAAGCTGCAAGGACAAATTGAAAAATCATATTACGAGCTGTGGACTGTGGTTGCACTGTCATTTTGTTATCTCTTGACTTATCAGCAGCATTTGACACTGTAGACCATGACTTATTACTCGGTTTGGTATCAAAGGCAAAGTCCTTGCTTGGTTTAAGTCTTATTTAGCATAAATGGATCAAATTCCTCCCGGTCTGATATAATGTATGGTGTTCAACAAGGATCTGTGCCTGGCACTATGTTGTATCTACTGTATACATCTCCCCTTGGCGACATCATAAGACAGCATGATATGAACTTCCATTTCTATGCGGATGACTGTTAGGTTTACCTTTCATTTGACTCTGTTTCATCCGTTACTAAGCAGAAAATCGAATCGTGCCTAGAAGATATTGCAACCTGGATGTCCCTGAACAAACTTAAACTCAACAGTGAAAAGACTGATTTTTTGGTGATTGGATCTGAAAATCTATGTGCATATCAGTTTCCCTCTTTTACAGCAATTGATGGATCTGTTATACAGCTCTCACAGTTTGTCAGGAATATTGGTGTAATCTTCGATAATAAGTTAAGTATGGAACGTCAAGTCGCAGCTATTGTAAATCTGCTTTGTTTAGGATCTGGAATATTTGTCGAATTAGAAAGTTCCTGTCAGTTAGTTGCACCAAAGCATTAGTTCATGCCTTCGTAACATGTAGAGTAGACAATTGTAACTCTCTGCTATATGGTGTTCCGAAATATTTAGTTCACTGTCTCCAACTGGCTCAGAACTGTGCAGCACGGCTGATCTTATGTGGTCGTAAGTTTTAACGCATTACTCCTTTACTGAAGGAACTTCACTGGCTCCCGATGGAGCAGAGGATTATTTTTAAAATTTTAATGTTGGCTTTTAAAGCTCTAAATAATTTATGCCCTAGTTATATTAGTGATCTGCTGGAAAGTTATAAGCCTACTAGGACCTTAAGATCATCAGGTAGGAAGCTATTAGTTGTTCCGCACTCTAACCTAAAATCCCACGGCAATCACACTTTTTCTGTTGCTACACCAGGATTATGGAATGATACTCTGGACAGCATAAAATATAGCGAGGACCTTTTTTCTTTTACGCGTAATCTGAAAACCTATGTTTTTAATCGTTATTTTAATGAGTAGTTGTCCAATTGTTATTCAGTTTTAACTTTTTAACATTAATTGTAAAGCACCCTAGAGCTTTTGGATAGGGCGCGATAAAATTGTATTGTATTATTATTATTGTATTATTCTGTGTGGCAAGACCACGACTTGTGGTCAGTCACCAGCCTAAAAAATGCTTCTGACTTCCTTTTGCTCGAAAAGATTTCACTCTGCCACCAGATGATTGGCTTTTGTATCCAAAGTTAGAGTGGGGCAGGCCTTTGTGACGAGTGATGGTGGAAGTAGTTACTTTTATTTATTTATTTAGCTTCGCCTAACTAAAATACAAACAATAGAAACAAAAAATAGAAACAAAATAGCAAAGATATAATAATTAGGCAGGGAGACCACTACAGCATAGCCAATTACAGCGGATCCCTCGTTAATTATTTATATAAAAAAATACTTAATAGCTAAAACTACTAATATGTAAGCATAAAACTTGAGAGGAGACAAGGCGGGAGACCAAATTGCTAGAAGCAGCACGTTGGCGGGCATAGGAGAGACCTCGCTGTGTTACACCTACAGTATTGTGCAAAAGTAATGCAAACGAAATTCGACGAATTTCGTTCTTTGTTCTCCCGAAATTTCGAGCGAAATTTCGCGCGAAATTTCGCGAAATTTCAAGCGAAAAGTTTCACCTTGAAACGATATTTCGAGCGAAATTTCGTGGAAATATCAAACGATATTTCGGAAGGTCAAACGAAAAATCGCTATTGCGAAAATTTGCAGAAGCGAAAATTCGCGCAGCAACTACATTGTACATTGAAAAAGAACCTGAGCGATAGCAAGGTAGTGATTCACATCGCTTCCGATCACACAGCCGAAAGGCCAGTCCGAATGCCTGAACGTAATCTGACTTGTACACGTTTACTAACAAATGAATGTCAAAGTTAATAAAACAACAACGGAAAGAACACCTACTTACTTGGAGTCAACACACATGTAAGCGAGAGATGTTAGTCATGACAAGAGCATACATCATTGTATCTAAGCTTATGTGAAAGTCGCGCAAAATGTAAACATAACACGTATGTCGGCCGTGACATAAAGTTGCAATGTTCCTTGACTGTTACCGCTCAAATACTTGTGTAATCCTAAAGAAATGAAAATATAACCGCTGGTTGAAGTATTAAAAATGTAATGATTAGCATTAAGCGGAATGTGCTGCAAAATGTAAACAAAACGAATTGCGGTTGTTTCGCCAACGAGTCGACAAAACAATTTGAAGTTCGAAATTTCAAATGTTAATTCCATAACCATAATTCTCTTATACTTGTGTAATGCGAGTGAAATGAAAGGAGTTCCTTGAGAAGGTTGTAATGGCTGAGATTATTAACGTCAAATGTCCAAACTTTTCGGAACAACCTATATTTGCATAAAGCTAAGAGTCACGTTCGGTCTCACGTGTTCATATTACTTGCACGCTAAACGTCAATGTAAGAAATGATGTTCAATGAAAATCGCCGGGCATGAACACTACTTAAGCAGTAGTGAAAATAACGCCTGAAAAAAAAAAGAGAGAGAGAGAGAGAGAAAGACAGAAAATTCAGGCTGTGTACAGGATTCGAACCCACGACCTCTGTGACAACGAACAAGTCCTAAGTGACGCCACAAATTTACGCGGCACGTGCCCACGTGCCAAACGAACAATCGCTCTATAAACTAAACGGCGCATCATAAGCACTTTTGTAACGAAATTCACCGTTGAAAACAGAGTAATTTGCCGTTTCAATCGTCTCTGTGCGCCATGTAGAACCAGAGATATAACTGTAACCATAGTTCGTAGCGGTAACATGAATAAAAAAGTTTTGTATTGATGATGATCTGTCATTTATCTATGTCACGGGTTGTTTTTTTGCCACTCAAAAGCTGCAAACATGCATGCACATGCCAGGCCGCGAATTTGTAAAGATTACACCAATCGGCGGTCGAAATATGAACCACGTCTTTTCGCAAGTATTGTTTTTATTTAGCTGGCGTGTGTTCTTTGGCAGCAAATTGCAAAGCTTCAAAACTCAGCAAACGGGCAGGATATCTAGAATCGACAAAGCAGGGAAGAAGAAATCCTGTCTATTACGTGCGTTCCTGTGAAAAGCGCTTTCGATCTAGGACGCGTTTTCCTAACGTCGAACGCAATAAGTGAGCAAAATATATAACTTAATTATTAACCTCCGTCTCACCCTTGAGGGGTTCATGTCTTTCTGAGCTTTACAATGAGACAACGCATTTAATTGTTGCAAGTTACCGCCCGCTTCTTCCCAACAAAATGGAAGTAGACTCTATTTAAGATTAACTACTATTTTTATTTATAAATCAAGTTTACTTGTAGTGCCAAAAAATACAAGATATCGAATTTACACTGGACCTTATCGAATTTATCGTACTTTCAAGAAAATATACAGCAATTTCACACTTAAAAACTAACGAAAATCTATACAATATATGCACATCAAATACTAGCTTCGGCGAATTGGCTGTTTTCACAAGTTCTGACAACTATTAAAACATGAAAGTCTATGAGATTTTAATCTTGGCGTGTTTGTTTGTCTTTGACGCGTAAATTCTGACATCTTTTACCCATGCTGACCTTGCACTGCTCCCACATGCGGGCAGTCTCCTCGCTGTTGCGACACTGGTAGGAGAAGGCTCCCATCACTTCAGCTGCAATGAGTAAGTATAATTGCCTGACGTGAGATTTAAATTTATCAACTTTCATTATGTACGTATGTTATTTTTTGGCATTACAGGCAAATGCATTCTACTGTGGAGCCGACTACGCAAAACAAAACAGAAACAATCAAACAAACAAACAGAACTGCTAACGTGCTATAGTGCGTCGCCGAACCCAGTTCCAGGCTGTCAGATGGCAGGAAAAAATAACAAACTGAACACGTGAAGATGCCTTCTCAGGATATCGAATATGCTATGGTGGTGATTCAACTGCAAGTTGAAGATTATCAAAATGCTTAAGGAAGGCTACTTGACTTATAATTATATTACCTTTTATCGCGGCAATCTTGCTTGGGTCAAGAGCAGCAAAATCTTTTGTCCCATTGACCGTGGAACGCATTAGCATTGGTGTCGTAAACAGCTTGTCTAAAAGTCGAAGAGCCATTGTTGTAGGCTTGGTGGCCCCCTTGGCATAGGCGTAGTCACTACGTGATAGCCGGATGGTGTTCGATCCACCAACTGGGACTGAATCGCTGGTTCCTGATAGATGGATATAGAGAAATATATAGATATAAATTAACTCCAGCTTATAAGCCCCTCCAATATTAATGTTAGAACATCTGTCCGCTAAAGTACAGTATTCAGTCTGTCTTAATTTTCTTTCTTCTGCTTTGTGATATTGCCGTTTCCCGTAGAGCTCTATCGCTACATCCAAGTCAAGTTAAGACAATGTCTCCTGAAAAGCATGGAAGTGCCACTTAAGCACACAAAAGAAAACTTAAGACGGATGTTATTTAAGGTAAGGATCAACAATTTATTAAAAAAGAGCAGGTTTTTCGGTTAAAGGTGGTTCTGCTCATCGGAAATGTTAATCGAGAAACATTAAATCTATTAACTGCCTGACCAGCTTTGCCTCCTTTAAAGTCATTTATGTACCTGTGAAATCATGTTCCTCCAGTAGTCTGTCTAAGTCAGGCAGTGGTGTCCGCTGACTTACTGCTGGAGTGTACTCCAGACTGTTACACTGACTTGACGGGACTGGATTTGGAGTGAAAACTGTGGCTGTGTCTGTGGACAGGTAGATTCCACCAAGCTGAGAATCCTGTCAAGTTTTGCTTCTTGCCTCGCAAAGGAGCATTCAAGGCGCTCAAGTATTGTTCGCATTAAACCAAGCTCTTTGGTAGTTTCCTCATTTCCCTGGGATATCTAATAAATAACAATAAAAATGTTACTAGGTTGTGTAGGTCCTCTGGGTGGTATTTTAGGAAGTTGAAGTAATAGAACAAATTACTGTTTGAATTCGTAATCTGCTTTAATAGTGGCTATTTGAATGGTTTCACATTTCAGCTCATCCTCAGGTAAAATTCAGACATTCTTAGAAATGAAACAACCAGTGATTTCAAACGGAATTGAGGGGTCTCTTGTATTGCTTCTGTTTCAATTATGACACAACGTTATCCCACACACAGTATATAAGTTACAGTAGAACCATGCTAACTCGAACTTGACGATTGACTCGAAGCGGGGTTTCAGTGAAGGAAGGGTTTCAATGCGTGCGAAAACAAAAGTTAACTTACCACAGCGGTCCTTTCAACAGTTGAGATTGCTTTTGTCAGCAGACCTCCTACGTGGGACAGACTTGTCTCCCCGTCAGAGTCATCTGCAAAATCCACAAATGGTTCCTTGTACGGGCTATCGTCTACGATCTGAAGTGGACGAGGTGGACAAATAAGGGCTGCCAGCGGACGTTCTTCATCTTCTGAGTCTGACTCAGAAGAACTTTCTATCACATCGGGTCCCTCGGTCGGTGATTCGACATCCAGAATCTGCGGAGTAAATCCGTGTCATTTAGTGAACATCTAACATTGCGTACAGCTGATTTTGAATTTCATTGACTTATATCCAGACTTTGCAAAGAACGAAAAAAATACATACAGCTGTAGTTTTAATATGTAATAGTAAATTCAAGAAACTTCCATTCGCTCTTTTAACATTCGAGCTGTCAGTATAATAAATACTTAAGTACATACTTTTCCCTTAGGTTTCTCCTTTTTCTTGCTTTTATCAGAAGCGGTGGAAACCTTGGCAGCTTTGGCAGGTTCATCAGGCGTGTCATTGAGCTGTAGAATTAAACAAATTGGTTGTCGCTTACAAGATCTAGTAAAAAAAAACGTTATTCACCCTCGGCGGTATATAATAGTTCTTTACCCACAGCAGACAGAATCACTTTGCTTACAGTTGATTTCAAAATTCAGCAAGTATTTAAAAGTCAAATAAAAATAAGCCACTTTCCATACAAATTCGCTCCGACGAACCACTAACGCTCGAAACGTCAGCTAATCGAATCCCTGTACGGTGGTCAGTTTACATTATCAACTCCGTTGATAACCAAACTTTCGTGTTTCACTCCCCAACGACGCAGCAACACAGTTTCTTTAGAAAGTAACCTTTTTTCTAAGAAAGTCTGTTCAATCAGTAGCAGGTTACTAAAAGCCTAGATTGCTCTCTATCTTCGAAAATCCTAGTGTTTCACGAGAGTCTGACATATACTGTTAAATGATAATTGATAACTTTCATGTTAAGATCCCGAGACAGACTCTGTTTACAGTTGATTTTGAATTTCATTGACTTGTATCCACTGACTTCAGTATAATAAACACTGAAAGATTGCCTACTGAAGTACATACCATTCCTTTACGGTTCTCCTTTTTCTTCCTTTTTTCTGCAGCGTTGCAAACCTTGGCAGCTTTGGCAGGTTCATCAGGGGTGTCATCGAGCTGTAGAATGAAACAAATTGGTGGTGGGTTACAAGATACAAGCTGACTAAAACCTGATGTGTGCATCGAAAAGTGCTGGAACTGACTCGTGTAGGACACAATTGCAGTTTAGAGCAACAAAGTTTTTATAAAACCCTCGCAAAAGAGAAACAGACACTCACCAGTTTTCGTTTCGCTTTTGCCTTCCTTGGCGCCAAGTCGCTCTCCCGATCGCCACACTGAACAGCCTGCTCCAAAGGATAGCAGCCAACGACGGCTGTATATTCCTTTCGGCTCTTTCCCCGTATCACCTTCACTTGCTGTCCCTGCTTCAACGGAGATGGATCAATAATGGCTGACCGAAAAACATCCGAGTATTGGCCACGATTCCAGTTAACTCGTGCTATTTTTTGTGCCATAGCTGTTAACGTCTTAGTGAAATCTTCGATTGAAATGGTACATGGTGGAATTTCAACATATTTATAGCAATATGCACCGACAGTTGGATCGAAAATTCAGCAATTTGATTGGTCATTAAAAATGCTATTATATCGTCTCAAGAATAGATGTAGCGTCCCTTGCACAAACCTATTAACCATAATCACACCCATTCGGAACGAAGAAACAAAGCGGTGTGAAAAGAAATGAGCTATTTTGGTGAATCAATATAATGAGAATGGTAATTGATTTTTTCGTAAACAAAGCGGTTTTTTAAAACGTTCGTGCCTCGCGCACGCCAAATAAGATTACTTGTCAACAGGAAATGAGTGGAAAAGAAAACCAGAAACTTAATCTAATCACAAATAAGTGTGTTTGATCGTGACTTATTTATACTGAGAGCACAAAATGGAAATAATCTATTTTGAGCAGATACAATTAGGTGTGATTTTTTTGTAATTTGGAAGTTTATCTGATGACAAAAAATGTTTCTGTGCACTATCTCCGCCCACTGACTGTTTTCAACGCTTATAAGTAAGATTTAAAACAACATGGTGGTTCAAAGGTTTCTAAGTAGACTGCGAGCAGTCTCTCGGTTTCCTCAGTCAGTGGAGAGCGCTGCGAGCGGCGCCTCGAGAAACGAGGTGTGAGGCACGAACTAGGCGGTCTTTAGAGTGAAACAGGTGTGTGATTTTATTTTAATTCGAAGATTCTCTGAAGAACAAAAGTCTCTTTTGCGGTGCACTGTCTCCGCCGACTGACCGAGTTCAATGCTTATAAAAAAAAAAAAGCGACCTACACTTGTAGCTAATTTTATCTAGCTCAGTAGCATGCCACATTCCTACCATTACCCAAAGCTGTTCGAATGAGAACGAAATTTGATTGCTTCAAAAGTGGTCAGACTATAGTTTGACTGGATACAGCCGATAACAGCAGATCTGGAAAGAGAAACTACGTTTGTCCGATACTTTTCGCTCCTTCTGATGGAAGGTTTTTATAAAATATAAACACATCTATTTTCATTGAAAGTCAAATACAATTCTTGTCGAGTACTTCAACAGAGGCTTTGATTTATCGAACAGAATCCTTACAGAACGACGTAGAAAATATTTCATTGTGGTTAGACTTATGTCACATGCTAGGCAACCAGAGTCATCACATTTCAGTCGATCATTCGGTGGATGTGATGCCTCTTCGATCTTTCGAGATTTTTTTTTGCCCGCGTGGAAGAAACTTTTTTACCTTTTTGTGACGGTGTTAACATTAACCAACAGCGCCTATTCTAAGGCTAACAAGAAAGAAGATTTTGAGTTCGTATCACATTGCCATGCAGTTGAAAGCCGAACCTCAATTTGTTTACTCAATGTTTATCTTAGGTTTGTGATAAAATTCTAAAGTATTTGAGAACAAAGTGTCTGCAATTATCAATGAACCGGCCGAAGGTAAAAGCATGTTTATGATGTTCGCTACATCGGAGCAAATATTTGGTTGAATTACGTGGGGTAGCCTGCGTTTCACGGTAAAGTGATTTTGGATGTGTGAAATTTCTCTGAAAAACAAAAGTTCCTTTTGCGGTGTATCGTCCTAAAGCAAGATAAACAACAAATTGGTCGGAAGATTTGTAATGACATAAATATTTCGTTTGATTGGAAATCGTGTGTGCCGAGAAATTGGTAGTCTTAAGAAGAAAGCTAGATTTAAATTAATTTAAAGTTTCTTTCCCTCGTGACAAAGGCTCACGCAATGTGAAGAGCGAGTCTTTACTGTATGTTGACTTCACGCTCGCAACGTAAATTATGTGCATGTGTGTAGCATGTGTGTAGGTGCATGTATATTTATTGGTCATAGACTTTTTTCAGGTTGGTGGCTCCTAAAGGAGCCGTTTGTTTTTTCGCAGTAAAAGGTTTTAAAACTGCGTTGCTGCTCCACGTGCCTCCACAACTGCAGGAACAACTTCATTGAGGACATGGTCGATATACCGCCCACACTTGTCAACGGTGATCTTCCTCGCCCAAAACTTCTTAATTCCGGCCACCAGTTCCTGCTTGTTTTGGGGCTTTACCTTGGTTTCTAGGTAGAATTTCAGCTCGTGCCATAAGTCCTCTATTGGATTTAAGTCTGGACTCTCTGGGGGGGTTCGCCACCAGTTGATACCTTTCTCCTCCAAAAACGCCCGAGCTCGTCTTGAGGTGTGCTTGGGGTCATTGTCCTGCATAAATCGGTGATCTGGAAGGGTTTCGTTGATAAAAGGGAGAAGCGTTGTCTGAAGAATGTTGCAGTACAGTTCAGCATCCATAATGCCGTCAAAGATGCATATCTTTGTGGCCCCGTGTCTGCTGATTCCAGCCCAGACGTGGACTTTGAGCGGGTGCTTGGGCTTGGGCTTCCTCTTTGTCGGCTCGCCAACCTTTCTGTAACAAGTGGGCCGGTACTGTTCCAGGGACACAGAACATTCGTCGCTGAAAATGACGTTATGGAAAGTGTCGCCACTCTCCATAATTGACATCTCTTATCAACTGGCAATACGCAGTGCGCTGCAAGGTCCATCCCTGTTTGTTCCGTGATCTTCTAACTGTGGAGGAGTGAACCACGATTCCACGCTTAGCCAGTTTCTTTTGAATGTGGCTGCTGGTCGCCTCATCGTTCTTTCTCATCTGATGTTCGATGAAAAGTTTTGCTTCCTCCGAAAGTTTCGTTGGCCTTCCAGTTCTGTGAAGGTTCTTTGTGGATCCAGTGTCTTGAATCTTTTTGATGATTCGAGTAACGCTTGTAAAGCTTACTTTTAAATCTTCTTTCTTGAGCTCTTTGAAAATCTTAACCGGACGAGTACCTTGATTGTAAAGGGACTCGATACGACTTCGCGTGTAGCTTGTAACTTTTGGCATGATTGCAACAAGAATGGGTAAAACTTTACTCAGTAAACACCGCATATATAGCAACCTGTTGCTATGCCAACAGGTCAACATTCAAAAGTTGTGTGGAGACTGGATCGGGCGAGAACTCACATGGCCACGCTTGACAAAGCCATGTTTTTGTCTTGAAGAATAGATGTAATGTTGCCGGAACTCATGCCAGTGTGTAGTGTCTTTCGCAGTTTTACTTTCTAAAGCAGACCATGAACAGGTAAGTTTTATTTTCAGAATGTGAAACCTTTAATTGGTGGTGTAAACAAAGACATTTTAAATTTCGCTTGGCACGTGTTAATGTTTACATGTCGTGTTCGTGAGGCGAGGCAAATAAATGTATCATTTACATGTACAGCGAGCGAAAAATCACTGGATAGACACGAAAATTCGCTCGAAATATCGCTACGTGCCACGAAATTTCGCTCAAAGTATCGCAGAGTGCCGCGAAATTTCGCTCGAACTATCGCGTAGTTCCGCGAAATTTCGCTCGAACTATCGCAGCGTAGAGCGAAATTTCGCTCGAAATATCGCGAAATATCGTTGTCGCTCAAACAATAGGACTCCCGAAATATCGTCGAAAAATCGCTCCAAACAAAATTTCGCTAATTATCGTCGAATGTTCGCGAATATTCGCGAAATTCGGCGAATTTCGTTTGCATTACTTTTGCACAATACTGTAGGACAGATTGTTCTCCAAGTTCTAATGTCGTCAACGTCGTACAAGTTCAAAGCCCTTTTATAATATTGAAGTAATAAACTTTTGAATAAAGCTAAAGAGATGTGACTTGTGCGTAGCTCAGCGGGAAGAACATTTCATGTGTGGCATGCGTGTATGAAAAATGAACGTTGATAAGGCCCGGGTCGCATTACAGACCAATTTTAAAATTGGCTGATTTCAAAACGTCTGCAAAAATCAAATTGCAAGACCGGAAGTGAAACTGATAAAATAAAATTTACGGTCGCATTTCAGTTTTGGTAAAATGCAAACGTCAATCACACAGAGGAAATTTTAGCGGCAAAAATTTCTTCAGTCACGAAATTTGCCATGCGGCCGAACGGGGCAATTTGCATTACGACTGTATTGTTGTTGTTACTTGCTATTCAGCGTCAGCGAACCCAGTTGTTTGGGTTTATTTTAATGACCGAAAGATGGTTAAACGAGCACAACAGACTATTACTTGCCGCTGCTCTCTTGCGCGAACAAAATCGTCAACGGCAACGGCAACGACTACGACGAGCGCCATATGCATGGAGACTTCCACGTGTGAATGGATCGTGGTTTGAGATACACTACAACGATCGCGCTATCCCAGAGACCTTTTTCCGGCAGCAGCTTAGAATGAGTAGAGCTACCTTCGATACAGTTGTGAATATACTCGGCCCTCGAATTGTGAGAGAAAATTCACGATTCAGAGCCTGTTTATGTCCTGCAAAAATACTTGCTATTGGATTGTATCGTTTAGCTCATGGCAACTCTTACCTAACAATTGGCCCAGCCTTCAATGTTGGAAAGTCAACAGTTATAGAAGCCGTGCAAGATGTAGTAGGTGCCCTTTATGAACTTCGGGATGACCACATTAAGTTTCCCTAGAACCTTGCGGAAATAACCACATCGATTCAATCGTTTGAGGAATTGTCTGTCCTACCAAACATTGTAGGCGCAATAGACGGCTCCCATGTCCGAATTAAAGCGCCAAAAGACAGTGCAGCTGACTACTTCAGTCGGTACCAGCAGCATGATTTCATAATACAAGCTGTTGTCAATGGACACAAAATTTTCACGGATTTCGCTTGTGGATTTCCTGGAAGTATGCATGACGCTCGTGTGCTACGAGGAAGTGGGACTTTCACACGAGCAGAGCAAGGGGAAATTTTCACCGCACCTGTAGTGCATTTGGCTGGTAGAGAAATTACTCCTTATCTTGTAGGGGATAGCGCATACCCTTTGAGCCCTTGGTTGATGAAACCTTACCCAGAGGGAACTAGGGATCCCGATGAAATTGCCTTCAACAAGGAACTATCCTCTGCCAGAGTACAAGTGGAATGCGCTTTTGGCATGCTGAAAAATCGTTGGAGGATTCTACAGAAACGCTTTGATAGCAATATCGAATTTGCAATTAAAGCTACCATTGCCTGTGCAGTACTGCACAACATTTGTCTGCGAAACAACGATGCATGGGACGAGAATGATGATGACGATGACGACGACCACGAGCTACCTGGAAATATACCGCCAAATGCAATTCGAGATGGGGATGATATAAGAAATATCCTCAAGGACTTCGTTTCAGGCTAAAATAGCCTTCCAAATGATTTTCTCAATTTTATTTTGATCTAGGTTCAACAAAACGTTGTCAGTAACGACCAGTAACAATCCCATTCTGGGAAATTCAAGTTCACACATTAACAAATTATATCATTGGTTGTAGTGTAGTCAGTACTGTAACATCATCAGAAACACTTTTAATGCTGAGTATCACCAGTGCAGTGAGGAAGAAGACGATACCAATTATAATTACAGTTGAATTAATGTTTCTTTGTTGTGGACTTACATTTATCAAACACTGTTCAAACGTCAATTGAAATCACAACATGTATTTCATTTGTTATTGTTTTGCAAATATTGGGTCAAGGCCCCTACTAAAGAGTTCATGGTTTCAGCTTGCTGTTCTTGAACCCTATTAAAATTTGTCATAAATGCAGTCATTTCTTTGCGTTGTTCGTCCATGCCCGAGAAGGCAGCTTTAAACATTTCCTTGTACTCTTGATCATTTTCCTCCTCCCGAGCTCTCTTTCTGCTCAGTTTCCTTTGTGTTCTCTTCTCTTTCTTACTATCTTCTCCTGCAACAATCTGCTCCTCTTCGTTGCTAGCCTTCTCTTCTTCAACAGAAGTACTACCAGAGCTGGAGCCTGCCTGAGCGACGTGACGGAGTGTCACGCCATCTCTACAGCCAAGAACTTGGTCGATTTCTTCATAGAAAACCGACTGCTTTCGGTTTCCCCCGCTCTGTCTCCTGTTCCAGTCCTTGGCAGCCTTGTATCGGTCAATCCAGTATTTCATCTTCTTCTGGCACTTGTCACTTGTTTTTTTAGTGCCACATTTTGTGCTCAGCTCACGAGCAATCCGCTCCCAAACTTTCCGAGCATCCTTGCTCTCCAGACTGTCGAAATTGTCCGCCCAAAGTCGGACCAGCAGCTTTTTTTCTTCTTCGCTCCACTTTTCGTAGGACTTCCTCCCTTGTTGTTCCGTTCTAGAAGCTGAAACGGCATCAGGAGAGTCGTCAGAGTTGCTCGAGCACGGAGACTGTTGGGACTCGCCAGAAATATTTGCACTCGCTGGAGAGCTTCTGGTATAACTGAGTGGCAAGTGGCTCTCAGGTGTTCTTTGTTCGGGGCTTAAACCGGGCCAAAATGGAGGTTCTTGGCTCAGATCCTGAAGGTAGGACGTGTTCGGCATTTGACCGTAGAACGGGTAGAAAAAATCTCGCCTGTCCATGTTTCAAATAGAGCATACGAAATGAATGAGGAAATTTCCCGCGCTCTTTTGCGTTTCGTGACCTCGCCGTATCTATATAGAGCTATCAGGAGTCGATTTTGACAACCGTTGACAGCTTTGACGGCGGGCTCCTTTGTTTTTACGAAATTTGGAAAAATCGGTCAGCCCCACCCAAGCACACCGGCGTCTTTGATGTTTTTTTCCGATTTTGAAATTTTTGAAAAAGCACAAATGAGGAGTCGCATTAGAAAATAGACGTGTTGACAGATTTTAATCCCTAGAGTAAACAATTTTTCACAAAATTGGTCCTAATGCGACCCGGGCCTAAGTAACAGTTCTACTTCGGTTAGGAATATAAGTAATAGGATCGCTGCTCGATGTCCTAGTAGATCTCTTAAATTGTCGAGTTACAGGTAGAGCTTCACTGTCTATGAAAACTAAGTTAACAGCTTTGTAGAAAAAACCATGTCCAAATATTCATGCCAGTATGAAATGGGTAACAAATTTGTTAATTGAGGGCGGGTCTTATAGGTTATGTCACAACGGAAGGGGAGCTTCAAAATTAGTTTTGTAGCATGACGCTGCACATTTTCAACTCGTTTAAGTAGGCCAATAGACTGTGGAGACCATACTTGTGTTGCGTAGCTGTACAACACGTGTACAACACGTTTGGGTGCTTTGAATGTACCTAGAATCTCGGCGCACAAAGCCGAGGAGTTTGTTGGCTTTTGCACACTGTTCAGTTACTTGTTTGTCCGAGGTGAGATTGCTTGACACCCACACACCGAGGTCTTTCTCTGCATCGCAAGATTCCAAAGGCGTTTCTTTGATAGTATAGGTAGGCTGTACAGGTGATTTTTCGTGGGTGATGCACTGGTATTTACACTTGGACTGATTAAATATGAGCCCGGATGATTCAGACCAACTGACAAGATCGTTAAGTTCAGATTGCAAGGCATTACAGTCTGTGATGGGATCGATGCTCTTGAAAATCTTGGTATCATCGGCGTAACAGGCAACTCTCGATGTTTTAACAGCGTTTGGAAGATCATCCACAAACAGCAGAAGCAACATCGGTCCTAATAGGGACCCTTGCGGTACCCCGGATGTAACCGGCAATTCTCGGGAAGTAGCTCCAAGGACTGTAACCTGTTGCTTGCGTCCCTGTAAATATGAAAGAAACCAGTCGTGAAGTTTGCCAGTAATGCCGTATTGGTGCAACCTCAAGTAGCTTGATGTGATCCACTTTGTCGAATGCCTTACTCATGTCAAGATATATAATGTCTATTTGTTTACCAGTGTCGAGTCGACCGCCAATGTAATGCAAGACACTGGTGAGCTGAGTCACACAAGATCTACCAGTTAAAAAGCCATGTTGTTCGTGGCTAATGAAGTGGGATGTATAATTCTGTAAACCCGCCAGAACATAGCGCTCGAGAACTTTGAAGATGACAGGGAGAAGAGAGATAGGGCGATAATTCTCCACAAGGTCTCTTTTTCCTTTCTCGAAAATCGGTACTATATTCGCGAGTTTCCAGTCTTCTGGAAAAATGCTGAGCCACAAAGATTTGTTGAATAACATGGTCAGAGACGGTGCGATCTGGTCAGCGGTTTCCTTCAGCAGGCACACTGGGATTCCATCAGATCCAGTTGCTTTGTTTATATCAAGCTGTTTGAGAGTTGTCAAAACCATTTCCACCGTGATCTCTAGCTCATAGACGTTATTCATAAATGGCTGCCAATTTATTATTCTTTTGTCCTTGTGCAAATTAGCCTACCAAACCTCGTTACCATGTGCTAAATTAAAAAGAATTCTTGCACTAATATGAGGCTTGGTAGGCTAATTTGCACAATAACAAAGGAAAAATAAAACAGCCGCCATTTATGAATAAGGTCTATTTAGTGTAGGGTGTGAGGGTGTGGAAGGTACTGATAGAGAGTGGGCCTCTGAGGGGGCAGTGAAGACCGACACAAAGTAAGAGTTAAACAACTTGGCGATCTGTTGAGGTGTTGATGCTTGAGAACTCTGCTGAGTGTCATCGCCAGAGCTCATCGTTTCAGGGAAGGTCCGCATTCTATTCTTGAGCTTAAAAAAGGACCAAAACCGCGCAAGATCTGAGTCGAGCGAGCTGAAGTAAGTCTCACAGCTCTCACGGATAAGAGTCTTGGCCTTTGCATGTAATTGCAGCCTTTCCAGTCAACACGATTTACTTCGGAGATACCCTTGACTTGCCTCGACAAGTCGTCTCTGGAGAGTTCAGCTGTCACTGTTGTAGACGCTGAGAAAAGCTTTTTGTAATCCTTGTGCAGGTCTGGTTTTATGAGCTCTTTCCTTCTTTTGTTAGGCTTGGTATTTGCATGTTCCAAAAGAGAAAGGCTGTCTATTGCCTCTTGAGCGAGAACTTTCCTGCCATTTAGCTCATTAAATCCTTTCAAGATGCCATCAGTGACACAAGGAAGAGCTGTCATGCACTTAATGATAGACGCTTACACTTTTTGGAATTTCAAGTCTTGCGACCTGATGGTGGAGCTGAGGTTATCCCAAATCAGTTGGTTAACTCGAACTTTTGTTAAACCTTTATCTTGTCTTGCAGCCGTTCTTCTAACATGCCGTCTCACACAAGACGCATCACAATTTTATCACGCTCTTCATGAATGGGAGGTCCCGTCTCCTCTGACTTCAGGTCATTTTGAACAGTTTTGAGGAAGTCTCCAACTGATTCGTTGACTTCATGTTGCTTTCCATTGCTATGTTCTTTGGCATCAGACAAAAGGTCATTGACCAAGGCATCAACATCCATCTGCTCGCTCGATGAAGACGATTTTTCCGCCTTCTGGCTGGGTTTGTCTTGCGAGGGAGTTGACAATTTATTGTTGTTACCTCTCAAGGGTTTGTGTTAAGGTCGTGGTCAACAACTCAGCCTTCCGGGAAATGCCTTGTTCCATAGATTTTTGCCACGCACTGATCAGAGTGTTCGCCATGTCTTAATCGTTTTGACGGGAGTCAATTATGACCTTTTTCCTGTCTTTCTCATTGCCACGTCTCAAAGACCTGGAAGGTGTCTCTCCTGGTACTGGGTGCATCTCTACATGAATTTCTTTCGATGTTTTAGTAGGCGAATCAGGCGGCATTGTGTGGTAAAAACCAAGTTTTTGAGGGACAGAAAAGACAATCTGTTCACGCAGGCAAATTGCTATGTCATGTGATCCCTCTATTGGTGACAAGGTGGAATATTACTTGATGCCGTGGACCATGGAACCCATCAGCACTTCTTTTGAGAACAACGTGTCAACCAGCCTCAACGCCATTACGGTTGGTTTCATTGCTGCCTTCACGAAGTTGAAATCGGCTTGTGACAAGCAGACGTTGTTGGATCTCCTGACCTGAATAGTGTCAATTCCTGGAAAGAATAAGGAGTTGCTGGAGCTGGGGAGTAAGATGATCAAATAATTTCACATCTTGCATTGAGCATTCGGCTGGTAATCCAATAGATGTAGGTGAATCTTTGCAGGTGTCCTTTTGTGCATTCAAAACTTGAACTTTCATGCTCCTTCGAGTGAATTTATATATTACTGGTCACAGGCCAGAAGTTGCATTTCTGGTAGGAATGCGATGGGCAATATCAATGTCATAATTGGAGATTGAGACACCCGTTTGCTTAAAAAGGTTTAAGCATAAGGCAGTAGTATTGGAGGCTGTTTCATGAGCGTAAGTTTCTGGAAGGCCGATGATCTTGATGTTGTACTGGTAACTGTAACGCTGTACCTGTTCTAGTGTCGTTGAAATTGCTTTCACCAGGGCGGCTAACAAATCAAGTTCAAGATTTGAGGTAAATTGAAATTTCGTTAGTAAAAAATGATCTATGTTCTTTCTTGAAATATATGTAGCTGTGAAGACTATTTTTTATCCAGCTGAATGTTGTTCATATAACTTTTCAAAACAAGCCTCGTTTTGATGGAGAAGAGAATTTTGGTGATAAATCAGCCAGTAAAATATACCTGAAAGCTACTCTTTACGGGTTGCTACCATAACGTTTTGTCAAGTGAAGAATGATCCTCGCAGTTGTGAACGCAATTTATGCAATTGCGAAAAGAAGCCTGGAAAAAATTGAGGACTTCAACGGGGTTTGAACCCATGACCTCGCAGTTACCGGTGTGATGCTCTAACCAACTGAGCTATGAAGCCACTAACATTGGGAGCAGGTCAATTGTGGGTTCATATGTTCCTGTGAAAGAAATGAGTGTGAATGATATATGAAATGAATCATATATGAACAGCGGAAATGAAATCAAATGAAGAATGATCCTCGCAGTTGTGAGTGCAATTTATGCAATTGCAAAAAGAAGCCTGAAAAAAATTCAGGACTTCAATGGGGTTTGAACCCATAACCTCGCGATTACCGGTGCAATGCTCTAACCAACTGAGCTATGAAGCCACTGACGTTGGGAGCAGGTCAATTGTGGATTTATATGTTCCCGTGAAAGAAATGAGTGTGAATGATATATGACATGAATCATATATGAACAGCGGAAGTGAAATCAAATGAAGAATGATCCTCGTAGTTGTGAGGTAATCGCGGGGTCTCTGGTTCAAACCCCGTTGAAGTCCTGAATTTTTTTCAGGCTTCTTTTCGCAATTGCATAAATTGCGGTGGGATGCTCTAACCAACTGAGCTATGAAGCCACTGACGTTGGGAGCAGGTCAATTGTGGGTTCATATGTTCCCGTGAAAGAAATGAGTGTGAATGATATATGAAATGAATCAGATACAGTGGTGAACTGCGGAAATGAAATCAAATGAAGAATGATCCTCGCAGTTGTGAGGTAATCACAAGGTCTCTAGTTCAAACCCCGTTGAAGTCCTGAATTTTTTCAGGCTTCTCTTTGCTATTGCATAAATTGCGTTCAGAACTGTGAGGATCATTCTTTATTTGATTTCATTTCCGCAGTTCATATATGATTCATTTCATATATCATTCACACTCATTTCTTTCACGGGAATATATGACTCCACAATTGACCTGCTCCCAACGTCAGTGGCTTCATGGCTCAGTTGGTTAGAGCATCGCACCGGTAATCGTGAGCTCACAGGTTCAAACCCCGTTGAAGTCCTTAAATTTTTTCAGGCTTCTTTTCACAATTGCATAAATTGCGTTCACAACTGTGAGGATCACTCTTCATTTGATTTCATTTCCGTAGTTCATATATGATTCATTTCATATTTCATTCACACATAACGTTTTGTAATCAACCCCAGCCTTCCTTCAAATCTGTATCACTCAGATTTGAAGGAAGGCTGGGGTTGATTAGTATCACTCGGGGGACTGGGACGAGGCCAACAATGGCGTAGGTCGCTTCCTTCAACCATCCGCTGCTTTTGAACATTTTGGGAAGCAGCGAATGGCGAATACTCTCGAAAGGTTTTTAAACAAACGAAGAAACAGATCTTCAACCTCATCTGACGAATCTCTGGAGTCCCCGGAAGCAAAGAAGCCGAAAAATCTGTTATTAGTTGAGGAACACGCGGAGAACGCCATTGCCAGGGAACCCGAGAAAGACGAGATCTTAACGGCGCTAGATATGTCCGCAGACGTTGCTAGTAAACTCCAAGAAATTTTGCAGAAGCTCGAAAAACTGGATGACATCGAAAGTTCCCTACGAAAGATTGAAAATAACCTTCAAAACCTTGAACGTAGAACGGAACGATTGGAAGCTTTTCACTCTTTGGCCAAAGGCGAAATCATTGAGATGCAGAAAGGCATCAGCAGTCATGACAAGGACCCTGAGGAACTAAAGACGAAAGAAGGAGAATGTGACAAGAACTTGGTAATATTAAGAGATAAACTAAAGGAACAGGAAGACAAGTTAGCAGACCTACACATGAAGGATCTCTACTTGGAGGCTTACTCGCGCCGTGAAAACATAAAATTCATAAACATTGAGGAGAAGTCAACAACAGCACATCAGGAGGACACTGAGGAAGTGCTAAGGTGCTTTTTGGAGCAAGATCTTGGTTTTGCAGATGCGAGGAATGTGGAAATACAGCGTGTTCATCGTACGGGCAGGTTCAAGGAGGGTGAAACACGTCCAATTCTAGCACGCTTCCTCCGATATCAGGACTGTGAACACATATTAGCACGGGACCACCGACTTGAAGGAACTGGTTATCAGATGTTTAGGGATCTACCTGCCGAGATCATTGAAAAACGGAGACCTCAAGTAGAGACTTTGAAAAGAGCAATACGAAGTGGATTACCAGCAAACTTTAGCGCCTCTAAACCAGATAAGTTATACATTAAGGGTAAATTATGGCCTGTGAGTAAAGAATTCGTAGCTTGAGGTCACAATGGCTTTTGCTCTCCACCTTTTCCGCCTGAAAAATTTCTTTAGTTTGTTTAATGTGGGCTGCTTTCCAGATTTTTGTTTTGTGTTTTATTTTAACCAAAGAGACTGTGGCGGATGGACTGTTTCCTCTGTGGAAATGATCGCCTACAATTTTTTGTTCTAGATTGGATACCTCTCAACCCTTTGTCTTGATAAGTTTTGTTGCGTGTTTTGTATTTAGCTTTGTTTTGTGTGTGTTTCTTCAGTATACACGTCACCCTTTTGGGACCGCATTTATGCATAGATGGCCGTCACTAGGTCTTAAAACAAATGTAGTGACATGGATCTTAAAATAGCTTCTATTAATGTTCGGGGACTAGGGGACAAGACCAAAAGGAGAGAGATGTTCAATTGGCTGCGTTCCAAAAATATGTCAGTTTATTTTATTCAGGAGGCGCACTGCACCAAGGAAAATATAAACGACTGGCAAGCAGAGTGGGGCTACCAAGCGCTATTCAGTTGCTGTTCAACCAAAAAAGCAGGTGTTGCCATTTTATTTAACAACAATTTTTGCTTTCAAATTACCGCCACGCATGTTGACCCCGAGGGCCGTTTTCTTATTTGTGATTTGTCAACCAGTGGTAAGTGTTTCACACTCGTGAACATTTACGCACCGAATAATGATAATCCAAACTTCTTTATTAATGTATCCGAACAATTGAAAAAATTTAATTGTGATGAAATAATTTTTGGCGGTGACTTCAATCTTGTTCTTGATATTGATAAAGATAAGAAAGGCGGCCTTGCCCGAACTCATCAAAAAGCACAAGATGTTGTCTGTGAACTCTGTGAGCACCTAGACCTGACAGATGTGTGACGGGCTATGAATCCTGACCAAAATAGATACACGTGGAGACAAAAAAAACCTGAAGTTCAGTGTAGGCTTGATTTTTTTATCAGTCAAAGCACCCTTTGTAATACTTTTTGTGCCAGTATAATACCTGGCTATAAAACTGATCACTCGATGATCACTTTACAAATCTCAGTACACTCCAATGCTCGCGGTAAAGGTTTTTGGAAACTAAATACTTCTTTCCTTTCTGAGATTGAATATATAAACTGCCTTAAATTAGCTATTCAACGAACTAAAGATGAATACGCTGGTAATATTTCAGTATCTCCCAGCCTTTTATGGGAAATGGTCAAATTGAAAGTGAGGGAAGAATCTCTGAAATACGGGGCGAGAAAAAAAAAAGAAAATTATAAGGAGAAAAGAGGAGATTGAGAAGATGATCTCCGATTTGGACATAAATCTCAGTAGCACTAATGTTAAGGAAAATGAAAGGACTGAATTATGGACAGATCTCGAGATCAAAAGATGTGAACTGGAGGAAATAATTGAAGACCGAACAAAAGGGGCAATCTTGAGATCCAAATCCCAATGGTATAATGAAGGTGAAAAGAACACCAAATATTTTCTTAATCTTGAAAAACTCCATTGCAAGCAAGGAACAATAACGCAGCTTAAAACAAGCGACACGACCTACGCGCATACAGACAAGGACATTTTAGAAGAATGTGAATCTTTCTATAAGAATCTTTACACCTCAGCAATTAATGCGCACAACTCCGCAGACAGTGTTTTTTTCACTCAGGCAACTGGAAAATGCCTTTCAAATGAGGAAACTGACAGCTGCGAAGGGCTGCTAAATACTGAAGAATGTCTTGTTGCCCTTAAGAGTATGGCAAATGGGAAATCTCCGGGCTCAGATGGCTTCCCCGCAGAATTTTATAAAGTTTTTAGGAGGGATCTGGCAACCTTATTAATAGACGCGTTAAATTTTTCTTATGAATTTGGAGAGCTTTCGGTTTCCCAAAAGCGAGGAATAATCAAGCTTATTCCCAAGAAAGAGGCAGACCTAAATCTGTTTAAAAATTGGAGACCCATCACCCTTTTAAATTTTGATTATAAGCTTGCAACTAAAACCATTGCAAATCGTATAAAAGCGGTTCTTCCCAATATTATTTCAAATGATCAATCTGGTTTTATAAAGGGAAGATTTATTGGAGAAAACATCCGATTAATTGACAGCGCCATTAAGTACACTGCATCCAAAAATATCCCAGGCCTTCTCCTCTTTCTTGATTTCGAAAAGGCTTTTGATACTTTAGAGTGGCCTTTTATCCACAAAACTCTTATCCATTTTGGTTTTGGCCCCTCACTTCAAAAGTGGTTTCATGTCTTTTACCGCAACATTGAAAGTAGTGTATTAAACAATGGCTGGGAAAGCAACCTTTTCGCGCCTACACGAGGAGTTCGGCAGGGCTGCCCTCTTTCGCCATATCTGTTCATTCTTTCGGTAGAAATTTTAGCAGACGTCATACGCAAGAAAAAAGAAATTAGAGGTCTTTCTGTGGATATCAATGACATTAAACTGAGTCAATACGCAGATGACACAACCTTGATTTTAGATGGTTCTGAGCAATCACTTTTAGCAGGCCTAGCGACTCTGGACACTTTCAGCTGTGCCTCGGGCCTCAGACTCAATAGCAAAAAGACGGAAGCGCTGTGGATTGGTTCCAATGCTGATAGAGACTTTAAACTCTACCCCGAAAAAGATTTCAAATGGCCAAAGAAAAAGGTAAAAGCCCTTGGGGTTTGGTTTTCAACGAACCCAGATGAAAGCACTGCTTTAAACTACAAAGATAAGCTGGAGAAAGTTAGAGGAATACTCAGCTCTTGGCGTTTTCAGAGACTTGGCCTTTTTGGAAAAGTTACGGTTTTAAAAAATCTGGTGGCCTCCCAACTGGTCTATGTTTTCTCGTCCTGCCAAACAAACCCTGAAACAATCAATGAAATAAATTCACTGTTTTTTAACTTTTTATGGAACGAGAAACAAGACAAGGTTAAAAGGAAGTGAAAACGTAAAGCTTGTGGGATGTGGCTGGAGTGACAAGGATATACCTCACAAATTAATGTGATTTGGTAAGCTGAAGCCACTCTAAAGGCACTAAGGCCACATGGTAGCGGGCATTACCCCTTAAATCTACCGAAGCAAAGATTGAGCCCAAGCATTAGCAGCCATGGACAGCTGTTTCGGCCTTGTTAGGCCTCATCAGCCTGGCATAGCTAATGCTCAGGCTCAAGTACCCACATATCCAAAAACATATGTGGGTACTTGAGCCTGAGCATTAGCTATGCCAGGCTGATGAGGCCTAACAAGGCCAAAACAGCTGTCCATGGCTGCTAATGCTTGGGCTCAATCTTTGCTTCGGTAGATTTAAGGGGTAATGCCCGCTACCATGTGGCCTTAGTGCCTTTAGAGTGGCTTCAGCTTACCAAATCACATTAATTTGTGAGGTATATCCAAGGTTAAAAGGAACATTATGATAAATGATTACCCGGAAGGTGGACTTAGAATGATAGACATTGCCTCTTTCAATAAGGCTTTGAAATCCACCTGGATAAAAAAATATCTAAACGAGGAAAATAATAGTGCATGGAAGATCTTTTTTCACATAGAACTTGAAAAATGTGGGGGGAAAGCTTTTCTTACTGGGAACTTGGACAAGAAAGACACCGCTCTTTTGACCATGGAAATAGACCCTTTTGTCAAAGAAACGCTTATAGCTTGGTCAGAAATAAATTTTGATTCCAATGTAGTATCTAGTGAAAACTATCTTTCACACCCCCTATGGTTCAATTCTCTTGTGAGAATAGATCGTCACCCAGTTTTTTTAGAGAATGGTTTAAGAAGGGCATCACAAGAGTTCACCACCTAATGGAAGGTTCTTCGAATCCCAAATTTCTGTCCCTCTCTGCTTTCCAGGACAAGTATAACTTGAAACCGTGTCCTTTATCCTTTTTTGGATTAATCTCCGCACTCAAAGGTCTACAGAAAACATTTCCACAGCTAAGTGTAAGGACCGATACCCTCAGAGCGGATAATTTTCTGACTAAGTTTTTAGAAACGAGAAAACCATGTAGACTGGCATACAAAAGGCTTGTCTCAAAAAAATGTGAAACGCCTAAATTAAGTCAAAAGAAATGGCTTGAAGATGTCGGTGTTGGCAGTACGACAATGATTGAGATCAACTGGAGGGCGGCTTTTCAGCTACCCTTCGAATGTACGAAAAGCACAAATCTCAGACTTTTTCATTTTAAGCTTCTACATCGATGACTATCAACAAATGACTTCCTAAAGAAGGTTGGGCTTGTAGACGATGATAAATGCACCTTCTGCAAAACCGAAACAGAAAAACTGATTCACCTTTTCTGGAGATGCCCCAAAACCTGTAGCTTCTGGAACTCCTTCGAATCCTGGCTACAATCTCTGAAAATCTATCAGGACGACCAGATATTGTCGCTCGTTACAGCTTTGGGTCTGAGGCCAGACAGCTCCAAATACAAACTCGAAATCAATTTCTGCTGTTTATGCGCCAAGCATTATATATGGATATGCAAGCTAAATCAGTCACTTCCTAGCCTTGGCAGTTTTCTAGCGTACTTGAGGGATTTCCATAAAGTTGAGACCTGCAGGAAAACAGCTTCACAAAAAAAGTGGGACCTCCTTTTGCCGGGTCTATAGTCCCCTAGCCCCTCTCACGTTAAATCCTTTTACGAAGAATAACTGTAGATGACCTTAACATTAATTTTTTTTTCATCTTCTTGTATGGGTGATGCTGTTTTTTCGTTTTTTTTTCTTTTGGTATGTAATCCGCGTACTGTAAGTTGTTTTTTAGTGTAAGTACTGTAAATCGATGTTTAAGCATTGAATTAAAAAAAAAATCTGCATCACTCAGCTGGTCCCTCTGTGTGGTACAGGTGAGAATGTTTGGCACATACTGCTACAGTTCTTTTGACAAGTCAAAACTAAAAACTAAAAAATAAAAAAAGCCTGTCATGTCCGCCATGTTGGATGACGTCACTGGTGGGGATGTCGGCACTGGTCCCCAAGCAGTGCTATATGCAGATATCCCATAATATTAACATCATTTTGTAGGTGACATCAGAAGCTACCTATTAAAGGTAAAACCTTTTCACAATAATATGGTAACATGGGGTCCAACTGCCACCCTTGTACCACAGTTTGGGGAAGCGTTTCCATGTATGTCCAAGGGTTATGAACTCTCAATTTAAAAGCACTATGCCCTTAAACTGTACCTATCTGTTTTAAAAACAAGAACCATCATGCCATTAATACAACTTTGAATTGCCGTCGTTAAAGAAATATTATCCCTTAAATAGATGCTCCTGTTGACCTTACATAGTGTATTGTGCATCTCATTCTGAGTATATTAATGTCGAAAAGTTATATAAGGCGCTTAGTTTAAAGTGCACGTAACCCCCAAAATTTTTTTCGCCTAAATAAATCTACTTATCATTCGAAGTATTTCGGTGAAAGAATTGTTGGATTTGGTTGAATCCTCGATTTGTTATGGACAGCCAAAGTCTCATTCAATTTGTTGCACAGCAAAAGCTGGGCAGTAGTCAAAATTGTGTTGGAATCATGTCCTCCTCATCCTCGGAGTCAGAGTCAGGCTATGTGTAGGGTGAAGACCAAATTAACTTCATTTCTGAAGTGGAACTAGAACGGAATCGGCGAGGAGCTCGAAGGAGCCTCATGGTTATGAAGACCAGGAATGGACAGCAAGATTTGCAGAAGAAGGGATGATGAAAAAGATTAACTTCATTTATAAGTGTTATCTGCCGTACCTTGTGGTTCTGTGTACACTGCTGGTGAACAAAAGCTTTGATTTAACATTTCAATCTTGAACGACCAAGTACCCGTGCATCGGCAATGGGAATTGTGCAGCGGTTTGAAAACAATAATTGTTATTAGTCATGGATACGCAAAGTGTAGGAACGAGTATTGTTAGGGGGCAGATTATGCAAATTTGTGACTCACTCAGATGTAAACAAATCGATATGTCAACGGCATACCAATAGATATCGATTTTCTGAAGAATTGCTGGAGCACCTCTATCGACTTTCTGAAGTAATGTCTAAGGAGCAACAGTCGAACCGATGAACGGAAAGAAAAAAGTTGAGTAAAGTAACTTTATTTCAGCTTGGATCGAAAGAAGTAAACGCCAAAAGGAACGTCTGATCAAACAGCCGAACAGCAAAACAAATTATAATCAATATTCTGTCATAAGTGCAGCTTCCCCGACGTCCATCCAATTCACGAGCTGTGGAAAAAATATGAGCCGTTCAACCCATGGTATTTTCCAAGTGTGTACAGGAATTGACGATGAAAACTTTTGACACCAATATAGCTGCATTCGCGAAGCCATTTTCAGCGTTGGAAAGAACATTCTAACGAAAACAATACAATCTAAAATTAAATTATTTTTAGGTGGCACCATCACGTCTAGCCACAATGTAAACACAAGTTTGCTTTGAGAAATACTCTTCTTTTTAACTAAACGCGCCATTTTGTCAGTAAAAGTTTCGAATGAAACTTGATTATTTTTATATCCGAAAGCATGGCGTCGATGATTGTTTGTGAAAACGACGGCAAATGTTGCATTTCCGACTGGCAGTAAAAAGCATAGTTTGCATATGTCAAATTTCGGTTGCGTTCACGTTCATTCGACCGCTTTGTGTAACAATTTACTCGAAATACTGCAGTGTTTGGCTGGCTTCGTTTTGGCGAAATTGTCCTTTCGCCTGATATTTATCCGAACATACGGACAAGACAGAAACCTTTCAAAAGGAGCATATTTTTGTTAACTCCCACTATATCTCCCTGCCCCGATAATTCATTCAAACGCGAATATGTAAATATGAACCACAAGGTTAAATTGTGTTAAGCTCATGAACAATGAAATTGATGCTCAAAAGAGCTGGACGTTTCGGAATGCATTAAAAAGTTGTTTAAACACTTTCGAGAAAGAGTTTTCACCCGTTTAAACTAGTTAAAACGCCGTTTTCTCGAGTCTTAATCCCCCTGATTGCAAATAACGTCACATATCCACGACTTCTTCACAGTTGTACTTTGATTTTATATAAACGGCGCACATCCGACTTTAGATCGGTATTTTAAACGAACATCAGCAATCAATTGTGGAAGTGCCTATTTATGAGAGACTCTTTATTTATGGTATCTATTCAAAGAAGGCAAAGATAGATTTGACAAGAGAACGGAAAGTAAGCTCAGCCGACGCGAATTACGTGACTTGAGGATTAGCTGAACTTCTAGTTATCCTCAGGCAGTACTGTGAATGAAGTCAAGGGAAGGTAAAATAAAATAAATATAGCTTACTGCAATTAAAATTTGAGGCTACGTATCCGTCTAAACTGTTGGTTAGAAATAAGCGAACGCAACTTCGTGATGTGAGAATAATTTGCATATATCCGATGTAAACAAACTGACACAAATTTAGACGCGATTGGATATATTTTACTACGTGTAGCTCCATTTGAACATGAAGTGCGAGTGGCACCATCGTCTAAATCAACTGAATTCGGTGAAGTTAATTTGATTTGTAAACACTTCAAGTTTTCTTAGCAGTCTACAATGTATTGATCAGTGACATGGGCTTCTGTCAGTGAATTAGCATGGCCTCTGAAATATATTTTGATTGTTGACATTGGAAACCGGTTTTAATAGAGTGCTTGTGTCGAAGACTGTAGGACTCATGAAGCTGAAAAATTTAAAGGAAGTTAGATTGATGAGGTTTTCCTAAAGGTACATATCGAGGAACAATGCCACTACATTCTGGACTACTTTGTGCCGCTGCGGTTAAATCCTTTGTGTATCCAATACGCAGCACACCGAATATCACGATGCATTGGAAACGTGGTACATGCACATGTTTGGGTTGTATCACTATACAATAAACGAGTTTTAAAGAGGAGATCTTTTCACTGAACGGACTCATTGGAATTTTCTGTTTTCACAGTATAAGAGGGCAAAAATGCTTGTGAGATCAGCTGATGGGAATATGTTTATTTCACGAACAGCCGGTCTGTTTTTGGCTCATTCGTTTGCAAAACATCAAATCTTCTCTTAGGAGAGAAATGTTACATGTGACAATACTATGAATATCAATTATCGATTAAAATCACGTCTTATTTGCCCTCAGAGTTAGAATTATTGAGCTTCCTTCAAAGAACTTTGTAAGCGCAACAGAACTTCCGTTCCCGGGATGATGTCATACAAGCGCTGAACCCAATCTCCCCATAACTCGGTCGTGAAACAAAATGGTCGTAATTTCGAGACTTCACCGGGGCACAGAAAAGTGAAGATTCAACCGAATGAAAAATTTTTTTCATGGTTGTGCTTCTAATTCAGAGGCGAATCATTTAAAATGAAAAACATTTTTGGGGTTAGGGGCACTTTAAGAAACAGTCTCCCTTACTTGAGTTCTTGCTGACACGAGTTAATGCTTACTTTTTGATTCGTTCACAGCAAAAATGGTTTACTTTAAATGAAAAAAATTGTCTCACATTGATATCAATGGCACCTCATACTTTAAGGTCTATTTCAATGTTGCAAGTTCCGGCCTTGGCAAATATACTGCTTAACCCTGTGCCGGAAATCAGTGAGTGTCTCCAATCTCCTGACATCATCAGGTAGCCTATTCCACTCGGAATAGGCTTCCACTTCCACTCGCGGGCAAAAAATGCATCTCGACCTGGTATAGATTTACATTTCAGTAGCACCTATTTATCCACTACTGTGAGCTTCTACATGTGGATGGAGGTTGGGTTATCACCTTCAGGTGCATTCCCCCTGGTAAAAAAAATCAATTGGGGGCGTGATTTCAATTCAAGAGGAGTCTGATCCTACAGAAAACGAACATAAAAGAATCTTATCAGTCAATTCAATGAAACTGTCTTTCATAGTGTTTTTCAACTAAGTTTGTTGAATGCAGTTCATAATTTATAGTCTGTAAAACAGATACTCCTTTGAGATCTGCTCATGTTTACTACTTGTGGGATGGGCACTGCTGGAATTGATTGGTTAACGACTATCAATGTTAAAGTCAAGGTAGGGGGAGGAACTGGGCAAATGAGACTCTGTGTACCAAGAAATGGGTCAAATGAGGTTCCAGTACACAGCAAGCAAAAATACAGGCAGCTCTAGAGGGCTGGCAAGGGAAGTGTTCTCTTGCGTACCGTCGTTGAGATTACCACTCGTCCTGCACATCAACATTTCTTCCAGGTATTCCCAGAAGTTTTCCAAATACCTTTTGTGCTGGTGAACATTCAGGGAGACATTAGTAAGTGAAGATAGTCATCTGTGAGGGCATATGGACCTCTGTTAATTACAGCTGATTCACAGTCCCCTCGTTGTTGCTGAATTATCTTCTCCATCTTTTGGTTAAATTCTGACATTTCACTCTTGACAATCTACACCCATTTTGATCACCGTATTGGCAGGTTTCAGGTTGTTGTTATAATATGCCTCTGGCGGATTTCCTAGACCTACATTCAACCGAACAGGGCATAACATGTCTTCAATCGTTGTTGCCTGAAATAAAGTGAGAAAATGTTGTTGAACTCAATAGCATATGCCGTAAATTCTGTACATTTCCAATAACAGTCAGTACAACAAGGATTGTTCCACTTCAAAATGTTTTTCAATAAGTACAAGATAAGCTCTGGTACATGATAACTTGTTAAATGAGCTAAAAACTGGCACGAAAAAGTTCCAAGTAAAGAGTGAAGCAATAGACAATTAACTAAGAACTTCATGCTGGCTGGTTTAGAAGTAAAATGAAAAAATATCCCATTTTAGTTCATCAACTGACAGTTACATAGTACCCAAAACCTTCCTTTGTAAATAGAAGAATATAGAATGTAACTGTTGCTATATCAATGCAGGAGTCCATCTCATAGTTGAGCTGCAAACAATTTTTTAATCAGCAGAAGAGGACATGTATGTAGTCTCCAGAGTTACCATGTTATGGCATTACAGTCTTTCGGTTATAAAGCACCCTTGGCTGTAAGGCACACCACGAACTCAGAAACTCAACTGTCAATTTTTCTAACGGGAAGGTTCCGTAAAACACTTGATGATAACACACACCATAAACTGAGAAACACAAAGAAATACACGTGAAGTAACAATGAAGTTGTAATAAACAAGAGGGAAAAAGCCATGGATCAAAAAGAGCTGAGAAAGTAGAGGGAACACATTTTATCAAATTTATTTACTTGTGATCTACTAAATAACCAAATGTTTCTAAACAAAGCACAAGAGTTACATCCTGACTTGATTCGAGCGAAATTTTCACTTGTGCTGGTGAATAAAACTAAAACTGATTCACCTTGATTATACAAAAGCGTAGATTGGCACACACAAGACGATGAGAATGCTCCAGTTAGCCGGCTTCAAATGTCAGCACAAAAATGGATGGAATGATGAAGGTTTCTATAATTTATAAAGAAACGCAGTTTACAATTCTTGCAATTTAGGTGTTTGCAATGTTTTGCGCGATAAGTATCACATTACAGAGTATGTGTTTTTAAGCACCTCCTGTATGCAAATATGGCTTTGTTTTGAAAATACTCTTGTTGTTTTGTTATCGCATCGCATGTTTTGAATCAAATTGTCTTTTACCCTCATCTTGGGAACTTAAGAGTGGATTCCAAAAACCTTCAAATCAATGAAAGTCAGTGTGTAATCATTGGGGAAAATGCGAATTTAAAAAATGTTTCCAAAAATATTTGCCTATAAGGCGCACTCCAAGTTTAAGAATTATTTTCGGTCGAAATAGTGATTATCTAAGATAAAACAGTGCGCCTTACAAGCGAAAAACTGTGGTAGTTACATAATCTGTGATTTTAGTGTGAATCAGTTCATCTACTTCATGAGTACTGTACTACTAATCATGTATTTGTAAATTTCGATGAACAATTTATGCTCTTCAAGTGTTAGCTATAAAAATGTTAATTTGGGTTCTTTAATTTGTCACAATTTGTGTCTACACATTTTGTGGGTTTGAAGACCATGTTTAAGTTGGTGAGAAAAAGTATAGAAGTGGCCCCACATAGAAAGTGCTCCATGTACGCAAACTGTGTTACCTAAGTTATATTAATAAGAAAATAATATGATAATAATATTCTTTTTACCAGACTGTGGAAGTGGATATATGAAAGACAGTGAGAACACTGATGTTGTACGAATTTGGGTTTGAATCACAAAGGTAAGGCCCGTTTCAAACGTTGTGCTACTGTGGTGTCAAACTCGATTAATGGAATTAAATTTGACTTAGGCACAACATTTGAAACCAAGTCGTGCTACTAGGCATGCCTTGCCTTGCTACACAACAGTAGCACGACTTGGTTTCAAATTCTGTGCTACTGCCATGTCAAACTCAATTCATAAATTACCATTTTGGATTTGCTTCTTACAGCAGCTAGTCAGTGTTTTGATTACGGCACCCAGTGACTCAGAGAAAGAGATTGGGCAACAGCTTTTTATTCAACAATTAAATTCAACGACTGAAACCAAGTTGTGCTGGAGTCGTGCGGCAGTTGAGCCAGCTAAGCATGGCAGTAGTACCGCATTTGTAATGGGCCTAATACAGTGTGAATTGAGTTAGTTCTTTGTTCTCTTCCTTGTTTGCACGTTATTTTAAGCTTATTTTAAAAATACATGGTATCAGTAAATTACTGTGAAAACTTGATTAGCTTTATTTTTCAACGTTGAAAAAGGAGGATTGAATTGTGACTTTATAATGGAATTTGTTTGAGTACGTTTTGTCAAAGTGCATCTCGAATGAATTTGATAATCTCAAGTCTGGTCATAAGGTCAGTGAATATGAATGTCAATGGGGTTATTGAATTGTGGTTGGAAATATTGATGATAGCTTTTTATGACTGGCAAATAGCACTATAAATTGTTGTAGATATAAGACGTTTTTCGAAGTAATAATAGAACTATAAGATCTGGAGTTGTCTAACTGATGGCATGAAGGGTTATAGCATGGATGGAAATATTGGGTGGAAGTGAAAAGCTCCATTAAAGCTGCATAGTCAATAACTTTGGGTGGGCGGGAGTTTTTCACTCAACATTCTTCGCTGCACTCATTTTAATAAGGTTTTAAAAAGCTGAGTTCTCATGGAGAGTAGCCAGTGATAAATGAAAGAAACCCTCTTGTAGCTGTCATGTTTTACTCACTTTCAAACTCAGAGTAGGTGCTATAAAACGTGGTCGCCAGTTACTAATGGCAGCATTAAACAAACTTTTTGCATGAGTTATATTAAAACTGGGAGGCTTCAGTGGGATATTTTGTTTGAGATTTACCACATTGTTGTAGGTTGAATTGGAAGAAATGTAGCAAGTGTGATGTATATAGTTGTGAAATAGTATTTTTTGTATTTTGGGAAGCAGGGTTGGCGCAGTGTTGAGAGTGCTCGCCTTCCACCAATCATTCCCAGACTTGGGGTCATGAGTGGGCTGAATTTGTTGTTCTCTACTCTGCTCTGAGAGGTTTTTCTCCGGGTGCTCTGGTTTTCCCCTCTCCCCAAAAACCAACATTTGATTTGATTCTCCTTTATTTAAGAGCGAATGTCGCTAAGGCTTGAGCAAAATTGGGAATGGTCAAAGAAAACATTCCATAATACTTTGTGTGTAGTTAGTACTTGGGATGAAACTACTCACCATGGTATTTGTTTGATTTCTAACAAAAACCTGAGCTGAGCATCAGGGGGGGGGGGAGTTTAGGCCTCAAAAAGCATTTTTGGGGACATTTTGTACCTTGAAAATTGGAGTTTTGTTAGCAAAATATTTCAAAGAGCAACTTTAAAGATAAAAATCTGCTTATATCATAGCAAACTTTCATCCTTCCTCTCAAGAAATATGTTATCAATTTTTCACCTTGCCCCCCCCCCCCCCACCCTGTTGACCCCTGTGCCTTATCATTTTCAAGGGGGGAAATGGTTTTTTAAAACGCAGAAAATAAGACATCTTTACACAAACTTTTCTCTTCCTGGTATTTGGATTTTCATCAAAATTAAGACTTGATGTGAATAGTTCACTCTTTGTGAATCATTTGCTGCTAAAACTCCGCAGGCACTCCATAATTTTTTGAAGGCTAATCAATTTACAATGCATACCTCAGCCAAAATTACGATTTTTCGTACTTTTTATTCACATCTATCTTTCTTTTAAATAATATTATTCAGACAATTTCACACAAGACCGTTGGATTGTTTACTATAGATTTTATTTGTTTAGGTTTGACAGTCAGATACCAAGCAGATTTGCCATTATTATTTTTCAAAAATCGCATCTTCAAGCAAGCGGTTAATTTATGCAAATTACTGTCTTTGAGTAAGTGGACAAGAAAAATGTATAACTGCTCTGAAGGGATCTATAATAGGTAACTTAAATTATACACACCACTAGCAAAGCCATCAGTTCGAGAAACATTTCAGAGTCAACGCGAAATAACACAAAAGTCTGTGGTTCCTCAGTGAACGTCTCGCATGGAGAGAATGCATGTCGGTGTGTTCAAACCACAGTTCTCATCTTTGATGACAGCTTGAATGGTTACTTTTACAGTGACACCCTATCCAATTTGCTGCACCTGCAACTGGTTCGGCAAAAAGCTCCAAACATCATCATTTCTTTTTAGAGTTAGCTGACGGACATCTTTCATCTTGGTATTGCAAGTAATGATCTGGCATTCAGTTCTTTATACCGGCTGCTACGTCAATGATGTGGAGAATGCTGTTTAAAGCACTTTTAAACTTCGGAATGTTTAACTTTGAAATGACTTGCTATAAAATTGCTGGCAAGTTAATTGTCATTGCCAACGAGCCATCCGAGCGAAGATGCTCGGATGGCGAGGTGGCAGCAGAATAGAGCCGCGCAAGAAATGGCAATAGGCAGAAAAATTCTCGATCGAGCTTCAAAAAGTGTAACCTGATGTAATGTAGATTCCCCTGAGACTTTGCTTTGAGCCAATTGCAACGATGGAACTATTGGAACCAATGAAAAGACGTGTTAGGTTTTGGTGTTAACCAATCAAAAGGCGGTACTGGGCACACGAGCGTTGCTTCCCTTTCGTTGCCGCTTGTATCGTATCTTTGACTACTGAGATTCTGTGGGTTTTGGAGGCGTTTGTTCGGAGACTTTTCAAGTTCTTGAGGAAAGAACACAGTTGTTCTGTATGGACAAGTAGACACTACAACAGTTTCCTTTCAAACAATGCAACGAATTCACGCTAAAGGACAGCTTAGTCAAATACTGTCAAAAGTCATTTAGGTTTTGAGGACGCGGTGTACTTCTCGAGGAAATATCGCATACTGCATTAAAAAAACAAGGTCAAAAGACATTCAGTTTCATTCGAGGTTACAGCGTTGTGCTTTTTTTCTGCATAAAAATTCCGATGCTAAATGTACGTTCATACAATGTATGGCCGTTTGTTCAACGAATCAAGATCGCTGCGGTTCATCGCGGACACTGTCATCAAAAGCGATCAAAATTTCAAGAATTAGCAGCCTATTTCTCGACGAAAATGCACAGTGTACAAGTAGACGAATAGCGTAGTCGCTAGCCAGTAGTCGCTAGCCAGTAGTCGCTTGGCAAGCGTAAGGAATTAAAGGCTGGTACGGTTAATCGAACAAGTTTCGACAAAGCCGCTCATTATAAACAACCACGAGGACGAAAACAACACATGGTAGCTTATCGAAAATTGCTCCTCGCCTTTGAAATAAATAAATAGATAAACATTCGATGGGAACACTAGAAAAACTCCAAGGAAACATCCGAAGTGAAATGCGTGTATAATCTGGATAGAAACGTCGACGAGATGATCTTCACTCTTCGGCCAAAAATAGCACAAAGAAAACATCGAATTAAAAATAGACTTGACAAACAACGTGCGTGAGAACAGAAAATTTGCATACCATAACGAATTACACCCATTTGTGTCTCAAGTTTGGAGGAGTTACATTGTAAAATTTATTCCTAAGAACGGTCGAAGAAAACCCTGTTTCAACGAAATTAAGTTACGAACGAGCACCATAAAGAGTGAACATTAATCAGTACCGGAGTCATGTATTGACACCTACGCGTATCGAATTTCATGTTAAAATTATGTGTGTCTGTGAAACATGCAACAATCAGATAGGCTTTTGTACATCATGCTTTTGTTTCCCCACTAAAATGCTCCACCTTAATGCTCCAATTTTCCCACTAAAATGCTCGGTCTTCCCAAAAAAAGGCACTAAAATGCTCGGATAATGCCCATTATATAAACGGTTTTTAAATTAATTTCAAAGTTTATAACATGGTGTTAACTGTTCACACTTACAAAAACGTACAAGTGTTGCAAGAAACAACAACAACAACGTATACAAGTTCATAAATACAGCCAAAAAACATAATCCTCGAAGTCATCTATGAATTTTGAGTTTTAGTCTTCATTTTCTCAAAAAAAAATAATTTCTTTCTGAGTTTCTCGCAAAAAAATTAATTTTCCCGGAAAATGCCACTAAAATGCTCAAATAATACTCTATGCTTTTGCCTCACCAAAATGCTCCAAAAAATGCTAGCATAATGTACAAAAGCCTACACTCAGATAAACTTTAGAGGTCGGCCAAGTTTTCTTCATCAAACATTTGTTACTTATTGCGAGATATTGTAGTGGTGTGGTCAGTCCGTGGCCATTGTTCTTTCTCAAGCGTTGATTTCTGCGAATTGCGGCCCATCTGTCAGTTGTAAGAGGTTCGCATTTTTAGAAACATATCGCGTACTGAAAGACTACTCTTGAATTGTTTGCGTTTCTTCGAGTAGCTGAAGGAATATGTAAACGATGTGGATGAGTATTTTGTAATTGCTCCAAGTTGCTTTTCAAGATGTGATCCCGATTTGCTTGAAAGGTCTATCGAGTGATCAGTCAAGCGACAAGTTCATTATCTCTGCTTGCGAGACGCGATCCTCGACTCGATTCTCGATAGCTGAGCCTCGATCCTCGATGCTCGAAACTCACAGGAATCGAGGAACGAGGATTGAGTCGAGACTCGAAAGAGACTGTCAACTTACTTTTAACCGGTACTGTAGGTGAAAGTTATGAACTCAAAGGCATGGTATGTTGTGTCGGTCATCATTTCACAGTAGCTGTAAATAATCACAGAGAATGGATATATGTAGATGATTGGTGTGTTTCAGTCTCGTTGGCACTTTATCGATAGGTATACCTAGTGTAGTTTGAAAGCTGCAAAGTTGCACAATTTCATGCCCACCAAGGGTTCAGTATGGTGTTTATGTTTGTGCGCGTTTCTGCTGACCGGTTCTTATGTCCCACCGTCAGGGTCTCAAAAAGGGCAAATCAAGTATAATTTATAGCAAACAACTCGTTGCATGAAGCATTTTGGCATGCTTCCCACGTAAAATAAATATTTTAATCTGAAATCATTTACCTTTGCAAACCAAATGGGAAAAATTGTGCACCAAAACTCTTTTCCGATCTCTTTTGTTGGCACTGCAAACTTTGAATAAGGCATATCAACTGTATATTTAGTAAACAATGGAAAACCTATGCGGAATCTTAAAGTAAAGGGAGCGACGTGGCTCCTGTGCTGAATAAATGAATATTTGCTTGCGAAAGACGTGCGAAACCCTTTAGCTGGCGACCGCCGCCAGTGTTTAGCCGATAGTCAAATGCCCCACCATGCGGGACACATTTCATGTAAAATATCTGGGGTATGCCCGGATTGGGGGGGGGGGGGATGGGCTCTTTTGGAATTGACTGATACATTAGATGTGTGTTAGTCACTGTTTCGTAGTTTACTCGTGGGTATAGTGTAGCAACGGGATGAGGATATAGATCCGCATGATGTGCGTCCCCTTTTGATGACCATCGGTGGGCGATAAAATCTTGCAAATCATTATCTCCCTTAAGTGAAAGACAGAAAGAATTTTTGAATGAAATTTTTCAAGAGAACGAGCAAACTGGGTTCAAAGTAAATCCTGATACAGTTACAGAGACCATGAAGAAGGCCAGAATTGAAGAGAACATGCTTGTGCGGTTTCAGGTATCTTACATTGTAGTTTCTAGCTTCCCGGCAAGTGGCCTCTGACTTCAGTAGAAAGAAAGCCTCGCAAACCGCAAAAGTATAGTCATATGTCAACTACCACTATCAAATAAATGCATCGTTCTAATGAACGTTCCCCCTGAGGTGTTAAGGTTGTATTAGATGCTCCCCTCTAATAATCGCCCCGCTCCTAATTGACCCCCGCCAAAAAATCGCCTCAGAAACCAAGGAAACGCTCCATAGAGTAAAATCATGCAATTTATTAAGTTTCTTGCTTGCTTGGTCAGCAGTACAAGTGCATCTTGTTCAATCCCAAATTCAAAAGTACATATAGCGCTCTTTTATCTTCTTAATTTTTGTATTAATGTGTCAGCAACTTTGTTTCGGTCATCAAGGAATGGCACGTTTTTGTTTTCCGCAAATTTTGATAGTGAGTTAAAGTGAAATAAACGCCTCATATCTTGTAGTATTTAACACCCCTCCCGGCCTCCCTCACCAGGACCTAAACTCAATGGAACCTGCATTGTTCCACTGTTGTTAGTACTCTGTTAAGTACCAGCTTAATTTCAAAACGGAGGAAAACCTTTTAAAAATGAGCATTAAAGATCTTCAAGGTATGGTAACTGAACTTAAATTTGGGGTAGTAGCAGGAGGAAATGAGGTCCTTGTTGTTCAAAGAACAGATAACTCTATCAAGTGGATAAGTCGCTATCCAGCAGACAAAGTGTATCAGTTGCGATGCATTATGTCCACTGGATAGTGACTTACCCGCTGGATGGAGTTACCCACTCTTAAACAACTGGGGCCTGGTATTGTTCAAGTTCTTCTCAAGCATGCCTCGAGTTGCGAGCAATAAGAACCAGTCAGCAGAATCGCGCACTACCGAACCCTTGGTGGGCATGAAATCGTGGAACTTCGCAGTTTTTGTACTACAGCTGTACATGGCAATTAACTTGGTAGCAATTTTATAGCAAGGCATTTCAAAGTTAAACATCCTGAAGTTTAAAAATGCTTTAAACAGCATTCTCCACATCGTTGACGTAGCAGCCGGTATAAAGAACTGAATCCCAGATCATTACTTGAAATACCAAGATGAAAGATGTCCGTCAGCTAACTCTAAAAAGAAATGATGATGTTTGGAGCTTTTTGCCGAACCAGTTGCAGGTGTAGCAAATTGGTTAGGGTGTATAGTTCATGGAAGCCACAACCATCTTCCTTACAGCCTCCTCAGAGGGAGATTGAAACTCTGATAGTGATAAAACTTACGGGTTACTTGGACGATCTGCTTGACTGATACAAATTTGAACTGCTTCTGCAAAATTTTCCATGCTTCGAGCGGGTTGGTAACGGAAGAAATGTAGACTTGCAGATCTTTTTCCACATTCAGAGCAATCAGCGAGTAAGCTTTGTCAGGTCGTAAACGAAAAGCATTTCTAACAGACGTAGTTGCAGAATCTCCTGGCGGTGTTTCTTGACCTTCTTGTGTAAATCCCCACAGACCATGCTTCATTAAGATGAGCTTTATGTTGTACTTCCATGTCTGGTAATTCTTCCCGTTCAGTTTCTCAATCTTTACGATTTCTGATAACATCTCCGTCAAGTTCCACGACAAAAGAGCCTGAAATTCTTATAGCAATCCTGGACCCATAACCTGTTAAAAAGAAATCTGTCCAATGCACAAATTTAAGGACTTTTCATCTAACTACTTGCTGTAAACATGTGCTGGCAAGCACAACAACCAGAACCGAACGAACCGAACTACTAAGATGGCGACACATTGTAATAAATCTAATTGTAAAATCAACTGATCAGAGCAGTCCACCTTGCAGCATAAATCATCATAAATATTCCAACTTAATCTGCCTGATTGTGTTAGGAGAGCGCCATCTCTTAACGTTTCTAAGTCAATGCTAAATACATACATACATATACATACATAAATTTATTGAACACATCCCCATCTGAGGCTTTTCAGTGATCAAGTAAGATTACAGATAAAAAAAGCCAAAAAACTATTATATGCATTTAAATTACATTAAAATAACTAACTACATACGATATAGTTCCTTACATCCAATATAAATTATTTGACTAAAAATAAAATCATTGTTGGCATAAAAATTCGTTCAGAAGTTGAGTTTTCAAGGCTCTTTTGAAAAGGGCGGGGTTCTTGCATAATTTTAGGCTTGAGTCGAGCTTATTCCAGATAGATACACTTCTGTAGTGAAAAGTTTTCAATCCTGTTGCAGTCTTAAAACGAGGAATATTTAGTTGTTGAGAATTTCTGGTTGTACGTCCAGACACGCTGCCTCTTGTAACGAGCTTAGAAGTTAAATATTCAGGTGCATGACCCTTCATACATTTAAATGTTAAGGTAGCGTCTTGGTAATACAGATTTGTTTTTACAGGGAGCCAACATAGATTCCTTAGCACAGGAGTGATATGGTCATACTTTTTAACGTTGCAAATGATTCGCGCGGCAAAGTTTTGAATGTATTGTAACTTACAAACATTACAAGCTGAGGTGGATGGCCATACTGACGAACAGTAATACAGTTTACTGAAAACAATCGCGTTAATTATGGTTTCGAGCAGTGCCTTCTCAAAAACGAATCTGATTCGGTTTATTTGAGATAGTTTGGACATGCAAGATGACACAGTAGCAGAAATATGGTCGTCGAATGATAGTGTGGGGTCAAAAACTACTCCTAGGTCTTTGACTGAATGAGCTGGGATAATTTCCTTTTCTAGTAGGGATAATTTAAAGTCGGGTTTTTTTTGTAGTTTCAACGAAGTTCCTCTGCTGCCAAAAACCATCACATTCGTCTTATCGGGATTGAGCATTAGGCAATTATCAAAACACCAGTTGCGAATCCGTTGTAAATCGGAGTTAATACTTTCCATAGCACGAGTAGAGTCGTTCACAGTAAAAGACAATAGAAGCTTGGTGTCGTCCACGTAACACAAATGTCAATAATGTCAATTTGACTACTGGAGTTAAGTGTCAATGTATCTTGTGTACCTAGTTTGGATTTTTATATAGCTAGTTTTCCCCTTAGTTTTATTGGTTTTCGAATAATCTTATTTTTATTTTATCCTGTTTATTTTACGTCTTAATATGTATGGATTTATAGTTATTTGGCATGTTCACGTTTAAACGAGTCTTGTACTCAGCCGTGTAATGTGGATAAATTTAATGCCATACCATACTGCTTCCTTGAATTGGCTGAGCTCTGTGCATCATCTTAACACCACTCTATCCTGCTGCTGTGTCAGCTCTAATGTCTGACAGGTTGGGGAGAAATTTACTGAGGTACTGGGCCAGGCCCAACAGCCTCTGCATTCCAGCCTTATCTGTAGAGGGCGGCATATTACGAATGGCTTTGACTTTGGCTGGGTCGACTCATAAGCCATCACCTGTTGCTACATGGCCAATGAGGGACACTTCTGTCTGCCTCAGTTTCAGCTTTCAGTGTGAGTCCATGTTTCTGGCATAGTTGGAGAAACACCATCAGGGTCTTGTCATGGTCTTGTGTTGCTTGCTCCAGTTGCTGTAACAAACAACAAAATCATTGGCCGCTACTTCAACGTGTGGCACTCCTTCGATTAGCTCATGCATCCTTCGCTGGAATGCTTCTGGAGCAAGATTAAAACAATGAGATTTCCAATAAAAAAGTGCCCTATTTTTCTGAATAACTGGGACATTTTGGCGACAGAGAGGCTAGGATTGTCGATTTCATTTGGACGCCTAATGAAATTAACATCAGAAAATAACCTCACAAAACTCATGCAAATGGCGTGTGTTATATACTTCGTTGATAAAAGTAGTGTATTTAAATCGTATCTTGAAGTTTCCTTGAAACTCGCACAGAAAAACTTGGAATAAAGTAGGTCCAACCCATGGTCCTAATTAGCACATCCAACCTGAAAACTCATGGAACCTTCCGGTATTCTGTTGAGCGGTGTGGGCATGTATTGGAATTGCCCATCTTTAAATTTTCTGTGGTAAGTAACCTTTGATAAATGTCAGTTGTGAAGCCAACCAATTGTTCTAACTCGACATATCAACAGTGCTACAAGCTTCTGAACTTACAGTATTTTCCAGGCAGTTTAGAAACACAGAAACTGAGTAAATTGAAGGGCACGTTTTAACACCATCCTTTACATTTTTCTACACAATTTACCATAAAAAACACAGGAAGAGTTGCAGATTTGTTTTATAATAAGAACAGCTACAAAACTGATAAAGTAAAGGACTCTCAGGCATTGAAAATTCCCCCGTGACCAGCCTCGTTACCATGTCCCAGAAGGTCTCCAAATGACCGTTAGCCGTAATTTCCCATGCAAAATTAATTTCAACCTTAAAATATCCATTTCGTGATTAGACCCCCTAACCAATATTACCTGCAAAATTTGAGCCAAATTGGTGAACCCGCCTGTCCGACCCTGGTCCGAAAATCGTTCTTAAGTGTTTGCTACTTTTCTGCTTTCTTTTTTAGAGTCCCGACACAGATTGGACAACAGCAATTTGAAGGCATGCAAGTTTGATTGAAACAGTGGAAACAGCCAAGTCTAGTAACAGTATAATCTCTCTCTCGTCACATGTAGGAAAGTGACAGTAGACATGCCGGTCAGGTTCCAGTCCAGGTTCCACATCATCTAAGTTATAACAACACCATACTTTACTCTTTTAGATATCCTTAGGTTCGAGAACATTTTAAAGTTGAAAATTGGTTCCCTTGTCCATAAATTACAATACAATAAACAAGACACCCCCTGCACTCCATGATCTCGTTTCCCTAGCTTCTGATTTCCATAAGCATAGTACAAGATTTGCCACTAGTCAAAACCTATACAGACCATCTTCTAGAACTAATTATGGACTAGCACGGTCCAGAGTAGTGGCATCACAAACCTGGGAAACAATTCCAATGGTAGTTAAGTGTCTGCCTTACAATGTTTTTAAGAAGAAATACAAACTTTTCCTACTTGATAGCCAAACATAATTTAAAAAAAAGTTATTATTTTATACTTATGTAATTGTAAAGTTTGCCTTACTGATGTATTTTCGACTCTAATTTAATCACCAGAGCTCTATAATTAGTGTTACATTGTACTTCCCCCATATCTGTAATTGCACAGAGGTAGTGGCCAACACGAAAGCCTTGCTCCTTTGGCCACTTCGCACTTCTCCCCTAGAAGGTAAAATCACATAATATAATGCTCTGCTTGTTTATTATTGATTTCTATTATAAACATTTTTATTTCAGCCAAATAAGTGTGAATAAATTGAATTGAATTGAATTGACTAACTTAAAGGGAAACACATGGAAATCAACTGTGGTATCAAATGTTGGCAGATAGTAGCTTTCACAAATCACGGGCGTACTTCCATTCACAGATCATGGGAACTAAATTCTTTCATTCTCGATTCATGGAAATTAGAAATAGGCATTCGTGGTTCACAGGAAACCCCCTTGTGACCCTCATTTAAGGGGTTGACAGCTACAGATTTCAGCATTACTTTAAACAATTGAACAGTGTATTCTTATGATAGAAAACGTTTCAATAATGGGCCATTTTTAGTAACAGTTAGCATAATTGTGCTAAAACCATTTACCAGGGTTTTTCTCCGCAGGTGGATCTGATGGAAATGGATTGCAATTTATTTTAAATGGTCTGTGTGTGTGTTCAAACAACTGATTTTCGTTGTTTATATTGTTTTTCCTTAAATGTTGAATCTTCGATATTGGTGGTGTTAGAGATCGGTTAAATTTCCTTTAATGAATTTAATGATAGTGTGGGCTAAACATTCTTGGAAATGTCGGTGACAGCGTTCCTTTAATCTTACCTGTAGTTTGCTTGTGCCAGGAAGAAGAAGCTTCCAAAAGTACTACTGGCTGGATGATGTGTGCTGGAACTAGTACTTGTAGCAGGATTTTGATTTACATTTTCTCTCGAAGTTGAACACAGAGGTTGTTGTTCCCTTCGACGTAGGACATTTGTCGATCTCTCTGAGGGATCTATCAGTTTAGCGACATATTTTCACCTGAACACTGAGAAGTCCTCTCTTCCATTTTGCACAGGACACGTCATCCATCCTTCTTAACTCCAGTTCCTCCTTTCTCTGACCACTTTCACATTTATGTTTTCTCCAAGAGAGTCGACGTCATCAGAAGAGCTCAGTCTACACTTTTTTGCTTTGGCTCCATCGATTTCTCCTTCTGTATTCCTTTTTTTGTCTGCCCTAAACATTCCATGATGCTTTGTGTTCCTGTGCAGCTTCTTTTCTTTGCCTCAGGGCCTTTTTTGTTGACCAACTTATCCATTACCTCTTTGAGGGCTTGGTCTAGTTTGGTCTCTTTACAAGCGATTGTGTAGGAATTTTCCCCTTGACACATTTTTGCTTTATGCCTGGTAATTAGCAAAGTCTGTCTGTCTCTTACAGACCTTTTATTGACTTTTAATTTTGAATGATCAGGGCCATTGAGGTTTATAACTATCTGGCTCCTAACATCCCCTCCCTCCTTAATTCTATACGCATGTTGGTAGGGTAACCAACACTTCTCTGCAGAGCACCACATGTTTGTCTGACCACCCCATGTCCTATCTTACAAAGGAGAATGAAGCCAAGGGCATACAATTACTAATTTTGGGAGGCGAATCACATTTACAGTACTTAGGTTCATTTACTTGGTGAAAAGCCGGAAATCGCAAATAAAAAAGTTTTGATGTGGCTCACTGTTGCTTGTTCGCCAAGTACCTATATCAAACGATTTTGTGGTTTTTAAAACACAAGTAGAAAGAACAAATACGCTGAAAGGCAAGTAAGCAAATGAGATGAAACTTCTTTCTGGAAAGGGGATTTTGGCTGAAAAATGTGTGTAAATTTACTCGCATTCACTGCTGGATGCCAAACCGCAGGTTTTCACAGTCTCAACAGCATGTGGATGACAAGCCAAACATGTGCAGTAACGTTCAACTCGCCTTGACCACGTGTGGTCGTCGTCCAAGCACCTGCAATGGTTAAGGTCCGTAATAAGAACATGGGACAAATCCAAAACACAAACAGTGGACCAATCCACAATAATACGAAAAAGGCAAAGGTAACTGTCAGACATAAGTAACAAAATCATGAAAGTGGAGGGAAAGGGGGGAAGTCATAAATCCATAAAATAGCTACTTAAATGCAAACGAAACCATAATCAAAACAGAAATATTGAACTAAAACAAGAGCAGTAGGAAAGGTGAAGTGAGCTTCAAAGCGTGGGGAAAGCTTGCAAAATGGGACCCCAGTAACTACGGTATAAGTGATATTGACCTGCTGGGTTAACATGGACACCATCTGTTAAATACAATGAGTAAAAGCCCGATGGGCCCTGCAAAAGACATTTGGGAATGGATCTGACACAGAAACCAAGCATGGTGGGCAAACAATGAAGCCTCAGAGAAGGACACACCATGTGGATTAACATGACAAATGCCAACAACACAAACAGAATAACTCCCTGAAAGCAAACAGACTAAATCCTCGATATCAGAACCAACTACCCCAGGGCTACGGCTAGAAGATCATTAGTACCAATGTCCAGGACTTTGTTGTGCAATAGCCGATTAATTTAATCCAGGATTAGCGTAAACTTTGGTTGCAGTTTTTAACTTTTTGGATGAAAGTTCCTTTTGCTGCTTTTTGCTTTTCAGGATTGTCGTCCCCTACTCTAACTCGGTTAATTTTTAATCTTGGCTTAGGGTTAACCAGCTTTTGAACAATGGGGCCCAGGATTACAATATCAGGCACTGCACGCTCAACCTCTTTAAGGTGGCTCAAAATGGTTTCATAATTTTTAAACACCAACTCTTTGATGGATCGATACTCCCAAAATTTTTATTTTGTTTTTTTGAACATGGTATCAAAATATTTCCCAATTATTTCTCAACAATTGTGATTAATTCTCTGACATATAAGGTTACCATGGCAACAGTACAGTCTCTTAAAAACACCCTAAATTTGGGCTTTATGTGCCTATAACTCAAAAACGAGTTCGGTGACCCCCAATTTTTATTATTGAATTGCAATTTGCATGTGAAGATTCATCTTTCTGCAAAGTTTCAAAAAAATCTGTACATGGGGTTCAGAGCCACCTTAATTTTTCGACGATTTAAAGTGGCTCTGAGCCCCATGTACAGAATTTTTTAAAACTTTGCAGAAAGATGAATCTTCATGTGCTAATGCAATTCAATAATAAAAATTGGGGGTCACCGGCCTCGTTTTTGAGTTATAGGCACATAAAGCCAAAATTTAGGGTGTTTCTAAGAGGCTCTACTGTTGCTATAGTAACGTTACATGTCAAAACGTTGATCGCGAATTGTTGAGAAATTGGGAAATTTTTTGATACCATGTTCAAGAAAGCAAACAAAAAGTTGTGGCAGTATCGATCCATCAAAGAGTTGGTGTTTAAAAATAACGAAACCATTTTGAGCCACCTTAAGGTCATAATCTCTGAGCCTTGTGACAGTACACAACTATGCCACACAAAGGAACCGACACTGTGCCATGAGGGTTGAACTTGACATCAGCAAGGCTGTCAAAATTCAACCGCAAATTGCGCTGTAAATGCTTAACAAAAGAATGGGTCTAAAGAAGAACTTGTGGAAGTGGGTACGCCATGAGAAGAAACAAATTTATAGAATAACAATCACTCCTTTCCCAGTGAACAAACAAGCAAATTTAAATTGGCGGTTCAATTCACAATGTGCATTATCCCTTGGGGGGCTACCATCGATCAAGTCACATCTCATCCCTACACAAATACCTGGATGTTTTTCCCTTTCTATCGTGCATGTCCCGCCTGCAAACATGGAATCAGCCAAGACAGAAAAAGCTTGAGCCGAAAACGATTTATGAGAGGGCGCAGAATATGGAAAGGTTAAGAAAGCACACCCCAAGCCATTTCCACAAGACTGTAATGCCATACTCCTAAAATATCGCCTGAACAATGTGATTCGACCAAAAAACCTGTCTGCATTGTGTAAAGCACTGACAAAACCGTGTGGGTTTTTGAAAGTTCTGAGCACTGGCCAAAGAGGAACTACATCTGCTGAACAAGAACTTTTGACTACAGCTGTACCTCATCCAATGTAGCCTCCCTATAAACCTAGCCTCCTCGACAGTGCCAACCAAAACTTTCATTGCCCCTCCAAAGCCAGTACCAACCCTGCAGAGTTATCCAATAGACCCTTTTCATAATGGCGCCCGACAAATTATTCTTTTATTCCTATGATAATGAGCCCTACTAGCCTCGTCAGCATGTGCAAAATTCAATAGAATTTTTTCATTAAAGTGAGGTTAGTAGGGCTAATTAACACATATACAAAAGAATAATTAAAATCGTCCGCCATTATGAAAAAGGTCTATACCTGCTGTTCATAGCCCATCCCCTCTGGTATCACTGTTTACCCCAGGGGTAACATCACCAGGTGCCCCAGTTATCCCAGAGTCCACATCACCGTTTGGCTCCTCTACATTACCAGTTTCATTGTGTCCCAGTGTTTCACGCCCTTTCCACCCTTGGGGTCCACCCTAGGGTCGTGCCCTCCTCTCCTACCCTCCTCTTTGGTTTTTTAAACAACCTCTTCCCATTACTTCCAAATGATGTCTTTAGCACCCCATGCCCATCACCCTCTACACTTGTATAATTAACAACCCCATCCCAGTCAGTCACACCACTTTTCATGACTCTACTTGCCTTCCCCATCACCTCTGTGTTACAACATAAACCCCTCACCATTCTTGACAATCCCGCCATTTACCTAGGAATGGATCTCATTCAAATTCAACAGCTGCACCCAGCTCATCAATGGATTTGCCAGTCAAGCTTCCTCTTATAGACATTACTGTAAATGAACCTTCACTTCGGGACAATTTGTCAGAAGTCAAGAGCCTATATAACAACATAATAAACCTCACTTAATGAAGCTGTTGCCATTGACTTTTACACTCGAGACCAGTCTTGTAACCATGGGTGATTCAAACACAGACAATGTCGACCTACTGCTTCAAATTTTGGTGTAGTTCTCAAATGGAACAAAGAACCTCGTTCCAAACTTGTTAAACGACTGATAAATTCTAATAAAAACTTGAATGTCAGTTCCCTCAACTATGGTCGCAACAATGAAGACATTGTAGCCAACTACTATTTACAATACTAGGAAAGGCATGGGCACCCAGGAATCAAATCATTTTCATGTGGTCTGGTTGAGTTGGACTGGAGCATCCCCAGACAGGCTTGTGTATGAACTTCTGTGGCTTATCCAGTCAAAATATTCCTTTAAACTTAAACTACAGGTCAACAACAACAACAACAACAACAACAACACCTTTATTCGCCTTGTGCTTGATGACATACATATATAAATAGAGAAAATATAATATTTGTTTGTACTTAATAAAGCCAGTGAACAGGCTAGCAGAAAAGTACAGTAAAACAGGTCAGCGAGGTGCAATCTCTCTTCTAGGATGCGTTCATGTAAAAACGTGTCATTCAAACTGAGAGGTCGACTAAATTAATCGCTTACCTGTGTAAGTGTCAATCAAAATATTATAAGGAATCAAATGTCAATCAACGAGATAAAAAGTAAACATAAACTGGTTAGCGAAACAGTCAATTCACGTTGCTGTTTTGCAGATGACAGCAAGGAATGTACCAAAATGTAAAACACTGCAGAGTAATTTTTTTGCTCATTAAACCCATTCTTTTGTGACGTTCTTGTTGATGTTTCCATCCTCGTTTCTTAAACTCCCTAATATTCTAAGCTTACAGGTAACTGACTATTACGAATATTCAAGTGGCAAAACCATGTTTATAAGTGTTGTTAATAATAATATTAAAATAATATTTATTTTCATTCTTTTCAGTTTCATCTTTAAAATGCGTATCACCCTTGCGCAGCGACAATGAATTCTGATAAGTTATGTTTACAAAAGACATCATGTGAACAAATAAATCTTATTCTGTCCTTTGCCTTTTTAATTAGAGAATAAAATCCCCCGAAATGGCTCATTTTCTGCCATTTTGAATTCCAAATGGAGCAATCAAAAGACTGGGAACTAACTAGCTTGTGACTTCAACCTGGTATCTTGTCCTCTCAAATTGACCTTTCCGCAGAGTCAGATTGACTTTCAGACATTTTGTCAGCCAGAATTGTGAAATTCACTTCTACCTCAGGAAGGCATTTTCTAGTGGCCAGAAAATCCTTATGTCCTCGCTTATGCCTTCCCGGTTCTTTGCTTTATCGGAATTGTTGTAATAAAGAATAGCATTTGAGAAACGTCCATCCCATCCTGCTCGTCCTGTTTCTTGAAAGTACTCTTATTGTGCGTGGTGGTCCCATGTGGATGACATGCCATATAGATTTAATATCGACTCCTATGCCCATGGCAACAGTAGCAAAGATAACTCTCACTT
>JAEMWC010000073.1:1470000-1492500 GCA_016490735.1 Pachyseris speciosa
GGATGACATCATTTGAGATCAGGCTTAGAACAGAACCGGTCGGCCAAATTGCGGAATCAGACCACTGAGCCTGCATGGGTAGGCAACTCGTTTGAGGAGTATGGATAGGCCTTCCATGTCGTCGCAAATACTCCTGCTTGCATCTAAACACTGGTGGCAGTTGGAGGGCTGCAACAAGACGAGGAAGATCGTGTTTCTCAACACGAAACTCTGCTTTGCACTCTGCGGAGTTCATAGAATCCAAATCAAATCGTTGATAGTTTTCATGAGGAAAATCTGGATTCTTTGAAATGAAACTATTGTAAAATAGCAAAGACTCTTCATCCATCGGAAATAATTTCATTGTCGTAGAGAAGTACAAGGAAGTCACGAAATTATTTGAAAGACATTTTCCCTGTAGGATGAGACTTGTCCATGTACTGTGATCGGTTTGCTAAATGTTTTTTGTTTCCCGCCGAAAAGCCACCGTGGATGACGTTCTCGTTCCAGGGCCCAATCGGTCATTCCAGTCCTCATCCTCGTTCTCGTCCTCATTGCTAAAAGTCGCTAATTTTTACTTTACTCGAACAACTAAACATCACCCTACAAGGGATCCCTATTTCTCCGCACAACTGTTTGGAGTGACGTCTATGGCCAGTCACTTCCACGCATATCTTTCCGCCGCATGCGATAAAATAGCACAAAATACTAGTACAGTGCAGTACTCGCGAGGTAAATGGCAGAGGTAAGTGTTTTGTTGTTTTTGACTGCTGTCACAGCAAGTTTGTCGACTGCATTATCAAGCTCCTTTCCTGCTTGACATTTTTCGCCTATTGCGGGTTTCCAAACATCTTTATACATGTGGTATCCCCGAACAGCTGAGTTGAAAGTAAATTTCTCCATGCGATGATGCAAACCATAATGCTTTTTATAGTTTACTTGACCCAGTCCCCAAATGAGATCTATCCAATCGTGATTGACAGCATCTTTGGTCATTGTTAAGTTACCTGTTTGTCAATAAGTCAACGATCGTGTTATGTTACATTTTTGACATAAAAATCGAGCCCTGAGAATTCCATTTTTTGTATTTTTGGTAATATCTTTAGTTTTTGTAATAGTTCTGCATTACGAATGCCATGGTTGGCACAGAGGACGACCAAATGTCGGAAGATGACTTCAATTCTGATCTATTTGCTGGCATACATGAGGACGGCGATGTGGACTTGCTTTATGTCGATAGTTTCGAATGGCAACAAGCAGACATTGACCTGGAAAGCTATGAGAATCTTAGTGATAGCGAGGTCTTTTATGGCTTTTAATGATTAACACTGACTTATCCGACACTTTTCGCTTCCTATTGTAAATATTTTTTTGGTTTATGTGCAGTATAGAACTTTGTATGTGATGGTATTTAATTGTTGTTATACTCCGGTTGCTTAAGGAAAAAATCGTGACAAATCGCGTAAAAGCACAAACTTGGCACTCTTGTTCTCTTTGGTATGCAAACAACTTCAGAAGGGGTGCCATCTTATCCGACAATCCGGGGGGGCATGATGCTCAAAGCAATTTTGAATAGCTCACTTGCACGATGACGTCACGCGTGCAGAGTTCTGGTAGCGGGATGTTTTGAATAACAATGGCGCTCAAAGATATTAATAGTGTTGACAATGCGAAAAATTTAGGGTCCTGTCGTGTAATTTTGACAGAAGAAGATATCCCAGGGGCCTCTCTACAGAAAAGAAAGCCAGAAAATCTGAAGAATGAAGAACTAAGACGTTGGTTAAAATGCAGAGGAGGTTCAGTTGGTGGAAACCGTGTGCAACTCCTCGAACGGTAAGCGCGATAACTGCCAGCAAGAAGCGAGATTTTTTTTTCTTGCTTAACTAAAAGCTCCATTTTCTTTTGACAGTGTAAAGGATTACATAAACTCAGGGCTGGATAAGGTTATCGATCCTGATGGTGGAATTCATTACCAAAGGCTACGAGCCGAGAAAGAAAACTGAGACACAAGTGGAAAACAACAGCCGTCAAATTGCCGTGTTGAGTGGCCAAAGGAGGGCTGGACATTAAGTTTGGCGAATTTGCCGGAGTTTCAGCATTGTTTTGTACTCTCTTATCTATCTGGCGCATTAAAAGGAGGACAAAAAGGGCGAGGAGCTTTTAAATGCAAAAGGGAGGGATATGCCCTTTTTAAAGCTAGCCATGTCCAAGATGTCAAGTATAATTTCAGCAGTCAGCGAATTTTGCTTTTTTGAAAGCCTCTATGACAAGAAATAAGACTTACAGAGCGAAAGTTAGACTTAAAAAGAACACAGCTGAAGTCGATGGAGCTTACTGTAATTGTAAAGCTGGAGCAAATGACTATCAGATTGCAAGCATGTAGGGGCTGTGCTTTACACAATTCTTGACTTTGTTGAGAGTGGTTTGAGGAGATTCCACCCAACAAATCATGTACAGAGAAACCTCAGGAGTGGCACAAACCACGAACACAAACCCCCAAGAATGCACCCGTTCGTTTTAGTGACATTCGCATGATCCATCATGATTATGATGCAGACAAAAATAACAAAACGGACCAGAGAATACAAAGAAAAAGAGAAAAACTGGTGTACACTGCTTGTCCTTATGCCTTGAAAGTGACAAGTGACCAGATTTACTCATTTTGTTGTGACTTAAAAGCAAATTCTGATAAATCAAAACCAATATTAGTAGATGTACTTGAGGGAAATGATTACGAGCCTGTTATTGTAGACGATCTTGAAAATAAGTTCACCAAATGCTTGGTTGCTATGGATCACGACTATCTGACAGGGAAGCGAAAAACTTCTTCGAAATTCAGGCAAGTACAAGAACGGAAGTGGAACAATTTTCACCTTGTAAGAAGCGAAAACTTGACTTAATTGATGGGAATGAATGTGAACCCTTTGACAGCAATTTCTCGAATGATTCACACCTTCTCATTTCACAGTCTGTTTTGATAACCCCAGAGGACAACCCACAGGGTAACCAAGAAAAACAATTTGAAGCAGATTGCCAGGAACAGCCTACAGCAAAAACTACCAATGAAGCATCACAAACTGTAAAAAATGGAAATACTAGTTTTATGGAAATACCTTATAAAGGTCAAGCCATCTCTGATGAATTTGACTTAACAAATTCTACGTTCAGGGAAGAGTGTCAAAATTATCTTAGCCAAATTAAAATCAACAATTCAGAGGCTATTGATGTTGAGGAGAGGACAAGGGGACAATCATCCAACCCAGAATGGTTTAAATATAGGACTGGAAGAATCACAGCATCAAAGTTTGGTGAAATCAACAATCGCAGGTCAACAACTGCACTGGATCGCCTTGTCAGAGATCTATTTCAATACAGAACAAGGACAGCCACACCATTTCAGTGTGCTGAAGGACTCAGACTTGAACCATTGATTGAGGACAAATATGTTGAATATCAGCTCAACCATGGCCACTTGGGGCTGTGTGTAGAAGAGAAGGGTGTTGTTATTGACCAGGACAATGCATTTTTCGCGGCAAGTGTTGATGGTGAAGTACATGACCCCATCAACACAGGCAGTCCAATTGGAAACCTAGAGATGACATACAAGTTATTTCCAGAGAAGGTTGATCCTGAAAACAACACCAGATTATTAGTTACCCTTGCAACTAAAACGAAGAATTTTTGTTTAGAACTAACTGATTCTGGCCTCAGACTGAAGAGGAAACATCCCTACTATTCACAAGTGCAAGGAGGGATGGCAATAAGAAGACTGCAATGGTGTGACTTTGTAGTTTATACCTATACCTCAGCAGCAGAGGACATCCATGTTGAGCGGATATACTTTGACCCAACCTTTTGGGTAGCCTTAAAAGGCAAACTTGTTCACTTTCAGAGGAAAAAATTTTAAAATCCCAACAATGGTTTTAAGAATGGTAAATATGTCAATTTCCATTTTCAAAACCATTCATGGTAAGTCCGAATTCTTTCCATCAATGTATTTTTGAAGAAATACATCAATGGATTTGAGAGAATGTACAAGATGGGATTTATTTAAATCACACCAATGTAAAAACGTTTTCCATCATTGTTTAACAGTATTTACCATTGTGGAAAATTGTGAAATCATTGAATGGGTTACCAGAGGAACACATTCATGTTTGTTAAAATTTCCATCATGGCTTAATAGCATTTACCATTGTGAAAAATCAACTTTAACACAGGATGGGTTTATAAGGAAACACATTCATGTTTGTCTAACTTTCCCATCATGGATTAATAACATTTGCCACTGTGGATATTCAATACAAAACAAGGTGGGTTTATTAAGAAACACATCCATGTTTGTATGGTAATTTTGACAAATCCCATTCTGAAACCATTGATGGAAAAACAGAACACTTTCCATTAACGGTTTCATAGTTAAAATCATCAATGGTTAATAAACATGAAACATCAGGGGTTTTACTAAAAATACATGCATGTTTCTTCAACTTCTCATCATGGTTTTTTCCAAAAGAACATTAATTGGTTTTGAGAATGGTTAATTTATTAAATCCTATTCACAAAAACATTGATGGTTTTATTGATAAAACCTACATGGTTAATCATCAGAAAACATTATGGCTTTTATGTAAGATACATGCTTGTTTCTTGACATTCTTAACATGGTTCTTCCTTGAAGAACAGTAATGGTTTTGAGAATGGCAATTTCCCCAATTCCCATTCACAAAATCTGTTGATGGAGAGCAGCACATTTTCATTGACAAAACCATCAATGGTTAACAAGCTGGAAAGATGTGTTATACTTAAAATACATGTTAATCTCTCTAACTCCTAAGCAAAAACCTGTCAAGATAATTAGGTTAAGAAACAGACACAGTGGATTTCCTTATTAAAAGAACATTTATTTCAACATGACTGTTGTATCACATCTGTTACAGAGGAATAGCTACCTGTATATTCTTTGTAACGAACTAAGTCTCAAAGAAGACTTCTGAAATGGATTTCAATGTTCCCTGTACTGACAATAAGATGCTTTATACATGGTATGTTGACTAAACTTTAGAAAGTTTTAAAATTATTTTCAACATTCTTTAAAATGTAGATACCAATAATGCAAAGTTTGTTAATCTCAACACTACTTGTTGCAAACATTTTTTAATAATGATAGACTCAAAATATGAATGTACCATACAGTACCAAAACACAGCAGAATTTAGTATAACAATTTTTTTAAGGTCCCTTTCATCCAACCCACTGGAATAAACTTAACATGTAATTTTTTCACACAGAAAATGTTTCCTTAAGCAGTCCAAGGCTCTTTACTGCTTAGAACATTATGTTAAATGACCTTATGCCCAGAACACAACAACATACACGTATATAGGTTATACTGTACATTGAACAATTGATTGATTTTTCTTCTCCACATAACAGCAGATGGCCAAGAATGAAGCAGCATAGAAGTCGACCTTTTGATGTTGTTATGAACACAGTGGGAAAAAGTTCTGAAAACTTGCTGTCAAAGCAAATGTTACTTAATGCCAACTTTTAAATTGCCCTATAAATGTGGAGGTAAATGAACAGCAGTAACATTTACTTAATAAAGCATTAAATGTATGAGCACATACTTGTGGGAAAAATACATTAATAAACTTTAAGCTTTTGGACCTTGTCTCTAGTAATATCTTTTAAGTTTTCAGTGTTAATCTTTATGTAATTCTCTTTCAGAAAGGCCTTGGCTAGTGCCAGGCCATGCTGTCTTTTGAGGCAGTGTTGCAAGAAAGTTTAAATTTCTTGACACCAGAAACTAACTGCTGCTTTGACACGTCACCAAATTTTATAGCTGAGAACATTGCTGTTATTATAACCTTGGCACCTCGCAGTGACAAATCTGAAAGAGATGAAGCATGGATCATGATCAGTCAAATTGCCAAATAATTTATTTATACATGTATCAAATTAATCGAAACCTTTTGGGGGTAAAACAGTTCAATTTTGTGAATTTGCAAGGACGTACCCACAGAAATTTGGAGCCGGTTGACCGAAATGGGTCCAAAACTGGCGTTTTTTGCAGCGAACGGGCCCCGCAATCACTCCACAGCACTGAGGAGGGAATGAGAGAGAGAGAGGAGGATGGGCGGAGGACAAGAGAAAAAAGCACTAATCACTCTTTTAGTCTTTATAATGGCTACTTTGGAGATAGTTTTTGAACGAGAAAAAACTGCACCAAGAAGCGCCTCTTTCGCACAGGTACGTTTTATCAAATCCAGACAGATAATTCACTGAAATACTTCCAGAGAGCTGCAGAAGGCCCAAAAAGCCGTTTTTCGCTGCAACGTGACTCATTGGACGACGTTGGCACAACAGCCTGGAAATATCTGTGTGAATTTGCAAGAACGTACCCGCAGAAATTTGGAGCCAGTTGACCGAAATGGGTCCAAAACTGGCGTTTTTTGCAGTGGACGGACCCTGCAATCAGTCCACAGCACTGAGAAGGAGGGAATGAGAGAGTGAGAGAGGAGGAGGGGCGGAGGACAAGAGAAAAAAGCACTAATCACTCTTTTAGTCTTTATAATGGCTACTTTGGAGATAGTTTTTGAACGAGAAAAAACCGCACCAAGAAGCGCCTCTTTCGCGCAGGTACGTTTTATCAAATCCAGACAGATATATATATAATAGCCAAGAACTGGAAAATACGACTTTGCCAATATTTCGTCTTTATTAAAAGACTTCATCAGGGCAACTGATGTGAAAGCGGTTAAAACCGTTATAAGATATACGCTAGCTGATGTGAGACGCTAATACGAGACTTAAAGCTGCTCGCGCGCTGTAAAGCGCGCGCGTTACATATAAGTGAAGCAATGAGAGCGATATTAAAATAAATCCCTTCGAGGATTCCTACTACAGAAAAAATCATCACTATTAAGACCCAGTGGATAAATACATCGAAGACGGTATGCCCACTGGGCCTCCCTATCCCTAAGATATTCCTCACTTGAACACTTGTCTATTAACTGTATTCTAACATCACTCAAACCATGATGGTCTGCCTGATTGAAATGCCTGTATATAACATCGTCTTTAAGTTTATTCTCAGAGGATAGTCCTCTGTGTGCATTAATCCTAGACTTGTGGTTATTAAATCTAGTCCTAAATTTGTTAATAGTAGATCCCACATACTGCATTTGACACATTGCACAAGACAATAGGTACACTACGTGGTCTGAATTACAATCCAGCTTAAAATTAATCACAAAATCTCTCCCAGTAACTCTACTTTTGAAACAAATGCCCTCATCCAAGAAATCACAAACCCTGCATCGTCTATCCCCACATCTACCACAACCCTTAACAGTAACTGGTGTCTTAAGTTCGGAATGTACCAGAATGTCCTTAAGGCATTTAGGCCGCCGGAAAGCCACCATGGGCACCTGTTCCAAGGCCAGCTGGCAACGCCTAGAAGATTGCAAAACAGGATGAAGCCTGTGTAATATTTTAGAAATACAAGGGAGTGCCGGATGAAATGTGACCACAAAAGGAATACGTTTATTACAAGCAGGCTGCTTATCCCTAAGGGTTTGTTCCCTGGGAATCCTACGCGCTCGATCTATTTGCCCCTCCACATGTTCCCTGTTATAACCCCTTTTAACCAAGTAACTGCACAATTCCTCAGCCCGTTTATCAAACAAAGCATCCGTGGAACATATACGACTTATTCTAAGGGCCTGACCATAAGGGATACCTTTCTTACATGAATTAGGGTGACAAGAGGAATGAAACAAATATTGGTGTTTGTCCGTAGGCTTACTATATAAATCTGTGGAAATTACCCCCTCGTTTAACAAGACACTAACATCTAAAAAGTTGACTTGCTCAGACGACCAGCTAAAAGTGAATTTAATGGTATTATGAAACGAGTTCATAAGCCCCATAAACTCTTTGAGTCTCTCCTCTCCCTCCGTCCAAATAAAAAAGATGTCATCTATAAATCTACGCCAGAAAAGCGGCGTTATTGATGCTTGTTCAAATAGGTCCGATTCTAGTTTACCCATAAAGATATTGGCATAAGACGGCGCCATTTTTGTCCCTATTGCTGTCCCCAGGACCTGTAGGAAATGTCTACCATTAAAAGTAAGGTTGTTGTTAGTGAGCACCAACCTAGCCAAATCCACTAAAACATCAGGAGGGACAGTAGTGTGGGTGGATCTAGTCAAAGCTTCCCCCAAAGCCTTTAACCCCTCCTCATGGGGAATGTGAGGATATAGGCCGACTACATCGGCTGTAACCAATATAGCCCCCTCCGGCAACCTCCCCAAGTCATTAAGCACCTGTAAAAAATGTTTAGTGTCCCTAATGTAGGATGGTATTTCAGGAACCAAATGTTTAATATGAAAATCCACAAATTCCGAGACCCTCTCCGTGCACGTCCCACACCCCGAGATAACCGGCCTCCCCGGGCAACCCTTCTTATGTATTTTAGGTAATAAATAAAACCGACCCGCCCTAGGCTTGCTGTTTATCAAAAGATATTCAAGCGTCTTGTCATCAATGTAACCATCATCAAAAACCTTCTGAATTCTATCATTAACCAGTTCAGAAATCCGTTGAGTAAGATCAACAGGAGTCTCCCTATAAACATTACGGTCCTCTAGTTGTCTAAAAGCCTCAGTAATATATTTATCTTTATCCATTACTACAACCCCAGACCCTTTATCTGCCTCTTTGATAATAATGTCATCATACGATTTAAGATTTCTTAGCGCATCGCGCTCAGTCTCTGACAAATTGCTGTAAACACCTCTCTCATTAATAATGGATGATAATATCTCTTGCTCTACCGCCTGAGCATATGCTTCAATGGCCAACTCCCTTCCCCGCTCTGGGCACCACACAGATTTATTCCTAAAGGCGGGAAAACTCGAAAAATCCCCCCGACATTATCCCCATCATAGAAGTACTCCTTAAGTCTTATACGTCTAATAAAGTTGTTAATGTCCTTACGTAAACTATATCTATCAAGGTCTCTCGGAGTTGGGCAAAATTTTAAGCCCTTAGATAATAAAGCTACCTCACTATCAGTCAACTCCCGAAGTGAGAGATTCACGACCGTATTCAAACCCAACGTAGTTTCTGCAACAGTTTGCATCTCTCCACGAGCATCCAAGTAAGTAAATTCTTCATTAACTGCACCTAACTGACCTCCGTCATTGTTATTCGCTTCGATATCCGTGTATGTCTCTAATCTTCCCTCCCCAGGATGTAGTTCACCATCGATCCGCTCGCGGCTTAATTGATTCACTACCAAATTTAAACCTGCCGTTGTTTCCGCAACAGTCCGCGCTGTCCCTGGACTCTCCATTTGTCTCGTTTCTAGCGAGGTGTAAGATCTTGGTGCATTTTGCGCTTGAGAAAAATTCGGCGGAACCTCGGGACCAACATTCGGTGTAGCATTACCGCTAGCACGCACATCTTCCAATTCACATAACAACCCCAACTTACGTTCGTGTTTATCCTTCATAATCGCATCAACTCTCGTTATAATACCACGAATTTTTTCCATGTAATCAGCATATTCTTGCTCTTGCAAACGGGCCACAAGTGCTTGCCGTCGTTCCTGTAAAGATGTCATCACCACAGAGAGTTCAGCCGCTAATAATCTCTGTAATCGACCAGAGCAATCTTCAAGTATTCCGTCCCAGTCATCCCTAAAAGTTAGGGAAACATGGCCAATATTTGCTGACTTCTTCAATCGAAAGCCCCTGGATACAACATTGCGAGTCTCACACTCCTTCAGGTAGTTTAGATGATTCCTGTACTTTGCGTATTTCTTTTCCAAATTCAACAACTTGAAAAACAGGTCTGTCCGCTCCTCCTCCATCAATTACGGGATGTAGAAAATATTTATAATAATGTCAAAAACATCCACTGTCGTGGTTGTGTCTCCAGACGAATTAAAATAATAGCCAAGAACTGGAAAATACGACTTTGCCAATATTTCGTCTTTATTAAAAGACTTCATCAGGGCAACTGATGTGAAAGCGGTTAAAACCGTTATAAGATATACGCTATATACCCTCTTCAGTTCCAGATAATTCATCTTTGTCACTGCTGCCATCACTTGTACTATGCCCTGAAGCAACAGCACTACTGCCTGAACTCAGTACGTCTGTGTCACCTGCATCATCTCCCACACTGTCAGCCTCAGTGGAACAGGAATTCACTTTAAGTTTCTTAAGGGTATGTTTGTCTGGCTATAAGGAAATGCATTAAGACCATTACAAAAATGGAACACACACATTTTAAAACACTCTGATTGTCATCATAATCATTAAGGTGGCCTAAGCTTAAATGCAGCTATTTATCTGGCCATCTGATTTATCCAGTCCTTAAGTGCAGCCAGTTGAGATATACAGTGTGTAACTGCTCCTATGTCTCTACGTGTATTGTCAACAAAAGTTGACTGACACAAGTTATAACTTTCACTGTATCTCACCATGCCTAACTTACTAGTAGTATGAAACCCAGCCTTTGGATAGCCATTTTATCTAAAACCCTATCAAATGACATTTAGTACTTTTTTTTTACGAAAAGAGCTCATGTGAAACGTAGGACAGACGTATTGCTGCTGTTTGGGGGTCTCCAATGGAAGCGCAGGGAATCTCTCTCTTCTTTCTTTATTTGGACTTGAAGAAACGCCTTCTTGAGGTCACCAGTAAGCAGTACAGGGTAGAATCTGGACCTTACAAGGATGTCCCACAGACGGTTCTGAAGAGGGGGGCCTGGGTTTAGGCAGTCGTTGAGGGATGGTTGATTATCCTTTTCTCTAGCTGAAGCTTCATACACAATTCGGAGCTTCGTACTCTTGGCATTTTCTCTGGTTACCCCCTTATGTAAGACAAAGAACTATCTACCAGTTGCAACCTCAGTTGCTGGCTCGACAATTCCTTCTTTTAGTTGGTCCTGGATGATGCTATCGTACTCTTTGTATTGGCCATTTCGTTCTAACTTTCGGACTAATTGTTCCAATCTTCGTTTACTTCCAGCTTCGTTAGTCGGTAGGGTAGGGTGATTTACTTTCCATGGCAACCTTGTTTCGTACCAACCAGCTGGGCTTCACTCAAGTTGCTCTTTGAATTCTTCATAGACTTCGAGTTGATTGTTCTTATGGCTGTCAGCGAGGCCAAGCACATTCAGGGAACGCAACTGCTCATAGTCGACAAATGCTGATTGCGTTAGCAGCACAGGACTTCCGACATCCTCTCTTCCCTGTGACATTAAAGTCCATCCAAGGAGAGTTTTCTCAGCTACAGGTTGGCCTGGGTTCCCTACTATCTGCGCAGTACTTTTTTTAATGGTGGGATACTTGCTTGCTCCTAAGACTTCATGTATGGGAATTTGAGGTCTTGTATCGTTGTCTTCAATCTTCACTCCTTTGAGATGACTGTATTTGCTTAGCAGAGTTGTGTAACTAGGGTTGTCTAGCATCAACAATTGTGGTTTATGAACTTTTGTCAGTTCAATGTTCATGTCAAAACTTCCATTTACCGCTCCAAGGGTCGCTGAATAAATCTCTACATTGGTGGTGGATGATCCAAGCATTATGTCAATTCGTTTAGTCAATGTTTCTTTAGGCCTTTTGTTGAGAAGATTAATAAGCTTGATTGAGGCGTACTAGCTTCCGCCACTGGTGTCAAGTAAAGCATGCGTTTTTATTCTGTTGATTTCCACAAGAATGATAGGATAAACGACTTCTTTGTTTTCTGGCTGATGAGCTGTCAGAACGCCCTCGGTTTTCACTTCCTTTGGTGAGCTGCAGATCGAGGTATGGTGTCGCTTACCACAATTTTGACAGGTCGCGGTGCTTTTGCATTCCGATGATTTGTGCAGACCAGTGCAATTGAAGCAGAGCCTCTTTGTACCCAGAAATTCTCTGCGTCCTGTCGGTGAGGTGATTTTTGCGCATTCTGATGGCTTGTGATCTTCCGCTTGGCAGTAAAAACACTTTCGTGTCTTTTTCTGGCTTGTTTGGAACATGCGGTCTCGTTTCTGGAATGACTGTGAGTCTTCCAATTTGAAGTTGTCAATCGGATTTCGGCGTGTCCATTGTCGAAGGGCTTCGGTGAAGTTCACAAAGTCCCAAGTCTCCCATTCTGGATCATTTTGGACAAGTCTCCTCTGATAATGGGCAATTTTTCGAGCGTCAAGGAAACCATCGCGTTTACTTCGTGGAGCGATTTTAGTGTTTCCAGGGACTGTACGCTGTGGGATAGCTTGTTGTGAAACTCGTGAATTTGTTTGGGGTTTCCGGTCGGTGTGTACGGCAACTCAAGAATTTCTTTCATGTACGCTTTCACAATTTTGCTCTGCTTTCCAAATCGTCTTTTAGGATCGATACAGCTCTGTTGTATCCTTCAGCTGAATGGGGCAAGGCCTCGACTGTTTTCCTAACTTTGGCGTCCAGCAATTCTCTTAGGTACGTGAACTTGGTCACAGGCGGCACATTAGCTTTGTCAATAGTTTCAGAATATTGACCCCAGAATCTCGGCCAGTCAGTGTACGTCCCATTAAACTTGGTAATTACGAGTTTCGGCAGTTTTGCTTCACCAACTGAGGTTTCCACAGGCGACTTTTGGTTACCAGCCTTGATTTGAAGGTCTTCCTGTGATTGTAGCTTTGTCTCGTGAAGTTTGATTTCGAGCTGCATTTTTTCTTCTCGTTCTTGTTTCTCTGCTTCCATTTTCTTGTTTTCCAACCATTGTTGAAGATTTTCTATGTGACTGTCCGCTTCTTCTATTTTTGCGGTTATCGCATCGTTCCACTCGTTAATATCTCCATCGTTGACTTTGGCTTCTATCTTCAGTGCTTCAACCTTTCTTCTAGCGCTGTCAACTTTAGTGATAAGTTCCTTTAGATTCGTCAATTGTCTCTGTATTGCAGACTGTTTTTCGGCCTTGAGGACTTGATCGGCCTTTTCTTCAGCTCTTTCGAGTTGTTTCAGTTTGGTTTTGAGTGCAGATTCGGCGTTTTCCATAATTTTGAGGTTTAGGCGTTGTCACGTCGCTCCGCAATTTGTTCGATTCGTCAAAGCATGAGGCAAATTGAGGACGTTTGAATTATACTCACAAGTGTCCCTTCGTGGTCGCCACATTTCCTGGAATTCTCTGGCCACAGGAGAAAGTATCGAAGAGAAGTATCGAGGTGGCTTTTAAACATTTTAATGGACACAACTGAGATTACAAGGTCTTCGCGGGATCGCGTGAAAAAGGCTAACTGAACTTACAGTAGTCAAAGCTTAGAGTACATAATTGTGTAATGTGAGTCCCAGTCCCCGACACCATCAGGGAGTTCCTCGACAAGACTGGCCAGTTCTTTCAAGCTTTCAGGAATTTTTTTTTAAGTTGGGGAGAAAATTGCCTGGCCACTTCTTTATTGCTGCTGCTCGTACAGCTTTGTATGTATTGGAATAACAAATAAAACGAGAAGTAAATTTGTGTTGCCTTTTGTGACACCTTTTTGGCCCTGGCCTATCCCATATTACGCACTTGAGCCATATTCCCTTTGCCTGTTTTGTTGCAAGAGAATCAATATCATGTTAAGATTTACTTTTTTTGCTCCATTCAAGATAAATTACTTGGCAATTAGATACGTTTGTGTAGTTCAGTCGATATCTCTCTTTCAGATAGCTTGCATTTGGATGCAGGTCTCGCTTTCATCAACTCCATTGCCCCTTCAGCTGAATCATGTGCTTTGTGATCGTCGATCAATTTTCTCAATTTTTCTTACTGATCACCAATGTCATTTAATCCGCAAGACATAGCTGATGTTGCTGGCCTTTGAGTCCAAGCATGATCAAACTTTTGCTGTCAATTCATTGTTCTGTAACATAAAAAAGTCAGAGAATTGTTGTACATTGAAATTTTATTACAAGACAAGTCTCGGCAAGAAAATGAAGGAGCAAAATGAATAAATTCTTCATTTCAATGCTTGATACATACAGCATCACTCTAAAGTCGCTATACTGAATCGGCGAAAAGTAACTGGCAGAGCTTTACTATGAAAAACCGTATTTAGACAAGCAAAACGTTTGTTTAAGAGAAACATATGACCGATTTTACTGCTTACATGCAGACAGGCACGTATTCCTTTCAAAGACGAGATCACAAATATATTAAATAGCTTTTCAAGCCAAAAAACCGATCCAAACAGATCCATGCCTGAGTATGAGAAAGGGGGCTGGTAGACTCCTTCAAAGAGGCGCCATTTGCTGAATCATTTGCCTGGCATTCAGCCTTTTACAAGGAATGCAACAGCGAAGGATGGAACGGACTAAAACTCTGAGCTAGGGGGATCCACAGCGTCTCGCACACCCTTGATATGAGGTGTTCACGCCCCAAGTGACCAATCAACTCATGAATGTAGCAAACTATCAGCCCTGTTACTGGGTGATCCCTGGGTAGAATTGCCTGGTTCCTAGCAGCATCAGCAACGGGCGGATTCACTATGCGGCCTTTGACTCTTAGAACCCATGGGCATCAAGCATTGGATTCAGGGCAACTATGATGCTGGACGACTTCACTGCACCCTTGGACTTCAGGTCTTTGATTTCTTGAGAGTAGGCTGAAAGCTGAATGGTTCTTGTGATGGCTATAGTAGCAGCATCATAATCTTCTAAGGTCAGGTGACCCTTCCAGGCAGCCCTCTGATTGTGAAGAAAATGAATGAAGCGGATCAGCCAAGCAACTCGACATCTTAACCGGTTCCAATCGGAACAACTGCTTAGTAAGCGATGCATGACATCTTTGGCTGTTACACTCTGCATGCTCGGCACAGAAGAGTCTGTTGAGTGAGAGGATGGGTGCTTACATCCGCGTGATTGGCGTGAGCTTCTGTCTTCAATTCTAAAGCTTCTTCTGGGACTTCCCGGCAGTCTGCAGTGGGCCAGAGAGATTCTGGCTGCTAGAGAAATTCTGGTCCTTGTAACCAGCGTTGGCCCAAACTAAGCTCTGATGGGTTTAAGCCTCGAGAGACGTCATCGGCTGGTTTTAACCCACCTGGTACATGATCCCAGTTATCAGGATGTGAGTTTTCTCTAATCTCTTGTATACGATTGGCGACATATGTTTGGAATCGGCACTTCTCATTCTTCACGTAGTGAAGCACTATTTTGCTATCTGTCCAGTACTTGGTCTGCTGGATGGGCAGATCCAGCTCTTTCCTCAGCATCTTGTTAGGCGTGTGCCAAGGACAGCTGCTTGTAATTCAAGCCTCGGGATGCTAGTAAACTTTATGGGAGGATTTCATGCCTTTTCCACGACGAACAAGCAATAGATGGAGCTATCTGGATTTTCAATTATCAAGTACGCTGATGCGCCATATCCATTTTCAGAGGCATCTGAGAAGACATGTAGCTGAAGCTTGCATTTCTTTGGATCCACGCCAGAAGGGAAGTAACAGCACGGAATGTGGAGCTTGGACAAGGAGGATAACTGAGTGGTCCAAGATCTCAATCTGTTAAAGAAGTGTTCTTCCAATGGCTGGTCCCAGTCCACCTTGGCCTACCACATGTCCTGTATGAGAGCTCTTGCCGTGAGGGCTACAGGCGCTGCAAATCTGAGGGGGTCGTACAGCGAACAGATGCCAGAAAGGATTCCCCGCTTTGTCTCAGGACGGTTCAGGCTCTTGATCTTGAACCCTAGTTCGTCAGTCTCTACAAACCAACGAACACCGAGTGCCATTTCCACTGGCAATTCACTTAGCCCAATATCCAGGTTCGGTGTAGCTCTTCTTTCAACAGGAATTGAGGACAAAACTTCTTTGCTGCTTGACATGAACTTTGTTAGGCGAAATCCACCATGTTTTAACATTTCTGCAAGGTCTGCTGCCGCCCTGGTTGCTAAGACATTGCTGCTAAACGATGGTAATGCATCGTTGACATAGAAGTTCTTCTCAACAACTGCTGTAACTCCAGGACTGAATTTCTTTGCATTATCGGTAGCAGTTCTCCTCAGGACTGAGTTCGCAACACAGGGGGAAGAAGTGGCCCCAAAGAGGTGCACCTCCATGACATATACATCAGGCGGTTGGCTATAGTCGTTAGTCCACCATAGGAAACATAGAGCATCTTGGTCTTCTTTGCATATGCGCACCTGATGGAACATTGCTTCTCCACCTGCAGCTAGCCCAACCTTTCCTGGGCAAAAGCGCAGCAACACCCCTAAGAGGCTATTGGTCATGTCAGGGTCTTGGAGGAGCCTTTTGTTGAGAGATGTGCCATCGTACTCTGCTGCGGCATCAAAGATGACACAAAGTTTCCTAGGTTTCTTGGGGCTCATGACAGGATGATGGGGTAAATACCAGGTATGTGAACTTTCTTTAGCGGTTTCTTCGGAGATTAACTTGCGGGCGTAGCCTTTTGATATGTACTCGGACATAACTGCTCTGTACTTTGCAGCAATTTCCGTCTACGACTCCTGTTGTGTCTTCAAGAATTTTTAAGGCTCGCTTGTCCTCAATTGACAGTGGCTTGTCATCTGCCTTTGAGGCTCCATAGTCCTCAATTTTCCAGAAGCGTTCAATCTGATCTTCAATGCCAACCGAAAGAAAGTTGACCCATGCTTGCTTTCTTTCACTGCTGGCCAAAGGCCCTGCAATACTCCAGCCAAGGGGAAACCAATAACTAAAGGGACCATTGTTGTCTGGTGGGATCCTGACTTTGTCTTCCAAATGTACAGCAGGTACGTTGTTCCCTACGATTATCGATACTCGCTTAATGTCGACTTCAGGGAATGTCAGGTCTTGCAGGTGTGGATACTCTGAAACATCCACAGTCTCTGGTAAAATCTGCCCTGTCCGGTTAAGATCTGGGAGTACATAGGCCTTGTTGACATCAATATCTCTGCCACACCCATCCACGGGACTGAGGGTAAATGACACCCGTGGACTTTCTATCGATTCTTCACTCTTCCTGATAGTCTTGATACCAATTCGTTGCAAAGTTCCTTCCAAGTTAAGCTGATCTGCAAGGTCACGATCGATAAGAGTGTCGGTGCAACCATTGTCCAGGAATGTATAAGTAGAAAGGTAATTGCCATTCTCAGCAGTGACAGTGAAAGGAACCACAGTCAACAAAACTCGAGCTTACGCAGCAGAAACCTCAGTCATGCTCACTAAAGCCTGATGGACATTGCTTGTTTGTGGCCCTGCAACTGGTCCTGTGCCTTGTTGCTGTGAAGGTTCTGTAGCGGAAGGGGCATTTGCTTCGTTATCATTGCCATTTGCTCCATTGTACCTTCTCTGCTGGAAGTGACGTCCATTGTTGTTATCTTTGTGCAAGAGCGTCAGATGATACAGTAGTATAGAAATGAGAGGGACAAGAGTTTGAAGGAGACAGACCTTCCAAGAACCCAGATCCTTCCTCTTTTCGATAGTAATCAATAAAAAAAGAAATTTTTTTGAGTTTGATTATTATTGATGGCTGATATCAATTAATAGCAATCGGCGATTAATATCGATTGGTACCGATTAAATTGATTGATTTCCAATATTGATTTTTGTCGATTGACTATGCCTGGACAAATGTCACAAAACGTAGGAGTCTTGTAGGCTTCTCAACCCCATTTTAGACTGAAACATTGCCTTTTGTATAACACATATGGAAAAGGAAGTGATGCTCGTCGTCTTGCTTAAGGGTGTTGAGGAAAAATCACCAATATTTTTAGCCTTTAAGGTCTGACTTAAGGCTACTCGTGAAGGAATTGAGCGAAGAATTACCTAATTTCACTGAGATTACTAGGATTGGTCTCTCTTTGGGCTCAATTTCAAAATTCTAGACGAGAATCCCTGCCTTTTTCATATGGGCGTTCCCCCCCCCCCCCCCTGGACAACATCACCCATCAGTGCAAAATGTGAAAACATGCTTTAATGGAGAACTGGGACTTGATACAAAATAAGCCTTCTCTAAGACACATTTTAAAAGAGCCACCACTCACATCCTTTAAAAGAGGCAAATCTCTAAAAGACATGCTTATAAGAGCTACCCTATAAAGAAAAAAAGTATAAACATGGTACATTGGTACAAAGGTCTCCATTGAGGGTGGTAAAGACAGAATCTACCGGTATATCACGCTTTACAAAAAATAAAATTGGCTTTTCATGTCTCATGGAAAAAAAGAGAATGTTTCTCTTTAAAAAAAATTCATTTTTACATCACGATACCTTTCCGAAAGTAATATATTGCGGATTTACTAATCTCGCGAACTTAGGTAGTCGAGGGGTAATTAGCTCCGGGTCGCACTAGTTTTACGAAGAGACAATGTACTCATATGGCTGGATAAAATTGGCCACTATTGTGACGTATTTATTAATATAACAATAAAAAGTCACGCCACGCTTAACAAACTAATCAGATCGTGACGTGACATGGAAAAAATTAAGTAATTGAATGTCTCTTCGGAAAAGGTGGGGAAGAAATAACCGCCACAAGGCACACAGCGTGTGACCACCCCACCAAGATCCGGAACTAAGAACCCCGAGGAATATTTTAACTGAAAACAGCGAGGATATAAGAAAATCTTGTAAAGTACGGTCATTTCCAGCAGCCCCTGGCTGACCTAGTCATGAACCGCATGCGAACTGACATTGAAAACAGAGGTTAAATAACATAGCAATTCGTGCCAGGACCGTAGCTCCTTCGTAGGACAGATAACCTATTGATAAAGTAGTACATGAGAACAGATTGGTAAAGTACATAGTAAGTGATAGCGGAAAGAGTCCACAGTGAAAAACCCTTTCAGTATGGCAGCCCCTGACTGACCCACGCATCAGAGAATCCACCGTGGCCCGTGAAAGCTAACCAGAGATGAAGACAAAAAATACTGGTCCCATAACGGATGTTTAAATAGCCGTAGTGAAAATCACCACTGCATAGCAGCTCCTGACTGACCTATACAACGGAGATCCAACCGCGGCTTGACTAGTGTCTTTGAAACGTTTAAAAACAATTAGTTAGCCTTGAGTGAAGGCGGACGAATGTAAGTTCTAAAAGCGTCCGAACTCCATCTACCTAGGGCACGTATTTGCGAATCCGAAAAACCTTTCGCAGACGCATGGCACGCTGCACCAATGCGAAAGCTATGGCTCTTGTAGCGAGAACAATCAAGGCCGCAAAAGTTCAAAGCACGACGGAGCTCAGTGTTAAAATTATTTGTCGAGATTGCCCCGCCGGCTGCACACGTGAACAAGGGGCCTTTATGGTAACCCCTAAGTTTAATGTAGTCGATTAAGGTCTGCACGGGGCAAAACAGTTCTGAAGGTTCGCTTTCTATTGTTATGACAAACGGCCGATTATTCGTGTTGTGTTTAAACTTAGTGATCACAATCTTGACAGCCGTCACTCGAGAAGATTGTTTCAAAAAAGTGACTTGATCAAATTGCACAACGGTGTCAACTTGCTGTTTACTATTGCAAGATAATTCACCTATTCTGAAGAAACCATAAAATGCTGTCATGAACATTGCCCCGAACAGAGATCTACGATAGGCAGATGGGCTAGTATGCTGTAAAGCTCTAACTAATTCGTACAATAATGGACGTGAAATGGGCATACGAACATCGGCTTGACCACGGCGGCCAACGGCCACAAGAAGCTTTTCAACTAAAAATGATTTGGTCGGGTCGTAGTGGCCTTTGATCTTATGTACATATGCTATTGCTGATAGGTACGAGTTTATGGTAGCAGGAGCAAGGCCCTTGGCACATAAAAAGGAAATGAATAATGCGATACACGCTGTCGAAACAGGCAAATGTAAAGCGGCACCCTGATAGCGGGTATAGAATTCGGTAAAGACAACCCAAGCACGTGAGTATTGTTTGCGAGACTGCTCCGACAATGAGGAATGTAGTAATTCCTTTAACGTATCGACCACTTCTGCGGGAGAAGGGTCTCGGGAACAAGAGTTGGCTCTGGGTCGGCATCTGGGAATGCTTTCCTGAAATCTACAATCTGTAAACGAGAAATTAAGTCCGCCCGGGTATTGTCAACACCAGGTATATGATAAGCCCGAAACAAAATATTATGACGTAGTGATGTTAGGACAAGGTCACGGACTAAGATCATGATCATGGGGTGTTTTGAAGTCTGTTTATTGATAATGTCAACCAAAGCCGCATTATCAGTAAACAGAGAGACACATTGATTGCTCATTTGACATGCCCACACGTGGAGCGAGATAGTAATCGGAAAGAGCTCCAAAAATGCAATGTTCAATGATTTCCAGTTGGCAGGCCATTCTCCGTAAAACCAATGTTTCCCAAAAAGTGCGCCATAGCCCTTTGAGCCGGCGGCGTCGGTGTAAAGGTTGAGAGGCGGTGAAACCTGCCACGGATCGTCCAGAAAAAATGTACGGCCGTTAAAATCTCTTAAAAATTGAAGCCATACTAATAAATCTCGACGACAGGCTTCAGTAATCCGTATACGATGGCGAGGGAGATGGACACCCTTTGTGAGATCAACAAGCCGCCGAAGAAAGGCCCGACCAGGTAGAACAACTGAACAAGTAAAATTTAATAATCCAATCAAAGATTGAAGTTCTTTCAGGGTAGTTTTACGGCGTCTGTGCATGTCCAATAACTGAGCATTGCATTTTTGAAGCTTATCGTCCGGCAGACGTGCTTCCATATTAATCGTGTCGAGTGTTATCCCAGCAAACTGTAAAGTGGTTGAAGGACCTTCCGTTTTTTCATGTGCTATAGGTACCCCTAAACTATCACATAGGCTCAAAAAGTTGTTTAAATCGGAGGCACATTTGCCTTGAGAGGTAGCAATAAACAAGAAATCATCCAAAATATGCAAAACACCGGAAACACAGAGATAATGTTTAGCAAGCCACTCGAGCGCAGTGCTAAAAGCTTCAAATATAGCGCAAGACGAAGAACAGCCCATGGGCAGACACCGGTCAAAAAAGTACGAATTATTCCATGTCATACCCAGTAAATGGTAATCGTCAGGGTGAATCGGAATAATGCGGAAAGCTGATTTTATATCGGTCTTGGCCATGTAGCAGCCCCTACCTAACGACTTAATGAGTGTAATAGCATCACCTATTGAAGCATATTGAACCGACGAAAATTGGTCCGGAATAAAATCATTCACCGACGAGCCATCTGGGTATGACAAATGGTGGATAATACGAAATTCCCCTGGGGTTTTCTTTGGAACTACGCTTAAAGGTGAAGAAATAAAATTATCAAAAGGTGGACGAAAAAATGGACCTACAATTCTCCCAGCGCACCATTCTTTCTCAAGTTTAGCAGCTAAAATTTCAGGTTGGTCCTTCGCACTGCGCAAATTTGAAGCAAGACGTAATTGGCTAGTACCAACAAACCCAACGCGAAATCCAAACGAAAAGCCATCAATCAAAAATTGCTTAAGACGAGGGTCGTATTGTTGTAAAAGGGGGCTAAGGGTGGATACTTTTACCGGCGTTACTGGCGGGCTGTTTATTATGCGATGGAGTTGCGATAGTTCTATCTCCGGCTGGTTTGGGAATGTTCGAGGCAGATTGACAGGACGTGGCTGCATGTCTACCACCACATCTGGAGCATTTATGGTCATATCTGCAGCCCGCACAGGGACGACCGGCGTTGAACATGAAACACACCCCTCTGACCATTGATTGTTTTCCCCTGAACCTCGAGCCGGGTTTGTCGGTTGCAAAATATCCAGATTTGGCACGAAAAGTCACCGCGCGATGCCATAACTCCCAATGTACCACTCCCCAAGGGTACGTTTGTGGGTTGCCTTGACGAAGATACCGGAACTGTTCATCGTAATAGTTCCAGTCCCCCCCACGTGTGGCGATGTCGCGCACTGTTTCGCAAAATTGCATCAAATTTGGCGTCTCTCTGGGGAATTTTTCGCAGTAGACTGCAACAAAAGAGTGGAAGGCCGACACCCACTCGTGAATAGACGTCAATTTCTTCGCATTGTGTACCGGTTCGAATGTAAAATTAGGGGTTTTAGACCCAATTCCGGCGGTGGGAGCAGTGATAGATAATGCGAACTTATCCGGATTAGGGGACATATCTAGAAGAGAGCCAAAGTTGACGAATTCCTCCGCCCAGATCTTATTCTTTAGGCGTGCACTCAAGCGGCTACCTAAGGGTACACCTATACTAGAAAATAAAGGCGCACTGGGTAATATCTCGCTACCTGACGACTCAACGGCCCCAACTGGAGTATTGGTAAGGGACTGCACATCGCGTTGCACTGCGTCGGTGACCAGATTGATGGAACGGGAAGAATTCTGTGCCGCGTTGGTCGACTGTATCGCCGTTTTCACTGCAGCGACAATAGACGAAACCATTGCATCAGAAAGGCCCTCCGATCCCACACTAGATGCAGACGCCTCAACAGCCGCTTGGGAGGGGGGGATTTCGACCGAGTCAGGAACAAATTGGACGCTGACGGTATCGTCTGACGGTCCTGCTGTTCGTCGCGATTTCCTTCGTGGCGGCATGCTG
>JAEMWC010000073.1:1495000-1500000 GCA_016490735.1 Pachyseris speciosa
TTAATTTTTTTTCTCTGCATTCGACATTGCCTATCTATTCTGTTTCATTTTGAGGGAGCTCATAGCTTATAAGCCCAGTGGTTTCTTTATGAGCTTCCTTGCCATTTTATTTCAAATTTATATATATATACAATTGAAATGGCAAAATAAACTGAACTGAACTGTTTACATGTTGTAGTTGTATCAAATGTTCATTTATTATTTTTAAAAAAATGTCTAAAGTAATCCGTGTTCAGTCTGGCTTGCCGCGATTAGCTCTTCACTATATGCAAGCCAGCCTAGTAATAACTTGTCTGATTTAAATGAATAAAACTTGAAAACTTGAAAACATGAATGTATGGTCCCTCAGGAAACTAGTTAGTTTTGTTTTCCCTCAAGTCCTGATGTTTCCCTCAACCTCATCTTGGGAAAGATCATGACTCTCGGGAAAAGAAAACTGTTTCCCACAGGACAAGTATACATTGTTCACTCTTGATGAAATAAGCTCGATTTTAGGTCTTGCAAGGGACTTATTAGAAACATAGTAAATCCCGAGTCAGTGTTGTCTGTTGATTGAGGTTCAGAGACTGTTAACTACAAGCCATGGATTATGCATATCAGATGCTGACGGATTGTGTTTAAGGTGTGGATGTCATCGATTTAAAGGATGGAGTTATAGCAAGTGGAGCTCAAAATAGAGAGGGGTCTTAATGCAGGAATGCTGTATTATGTTTGGCTTAACTCTTACAAGTCTAAAATTGAACAATTTTTCCTCCAAAAATGCAAAGTGAGGCATGTAATTCATATAAATTAAACTACTGATCAGCCTGGGGAAATTTACCAAAGTTATACTTCAATAGACCTTTTTGCGGTAAAATCCGCCATTTTGAAAGTGGGGCAAACTCCAGCAAAGCACGCTGGGTATTGTCATACGTTTCCTTCTAATTTTCGAGCGTGTGATACATATTGCAGTGGTTTTGTCGCTTTTTCTACCTCCCACTCTAACAGATTTTTCTCAAGGTAAGACAGATTATTGTTTACGTATTTCTTGGCTCAATAAACGGTCATTTATTAGCTTTTGTTGGTCTGAATCACCCAGCCACAAATAGAGACTCGACTCAAGTGCGATGTTGCATATATGTAAACAAACTTTCAGACAGTCAAATCTTGTCATAGTTTTGATTTAAAGTAACCTCACAGTATGTAGAAATCTAACGACTGTATTACTTTGTAATTATTCTTCCATTCAGTGATGGGCAAGCACGATCGCTACTGTATTGGTGGCTGTGATAACAGCAAAAGGTATCTTCATTTGTGTGTCAAGCGCCGCCACGTGGAGGGCGATCTTATTTGGCATCAGTTTCCTAAAGACCCAAAGAAGTTTGAAATCTGGAGAAAAAATATTAAGCGAGGACTCGAATTCTTTAATCCTGGACATGAAACCTTTCTTTGTTCTAATCACTTTGTTGATGGAAAGCCAACCATGAATAACCCACACCCGACTCTGTTCCTTCAACCATCAGACAAACAGCGAAGGTTGCCTCAAAAAAGATCTACTCACACAAAGCTGCCTGAAACATCACACTCGTGTGAACCGTCGATTCTTATCGGGTCTCATTCCACTTGTTCTTATAATTGCCCTGAAATGTTAGCGGATGATGCCGACATGGAAGACTGCAGTGAAGACAAAACTGTATTCATCCCAATGAGAATGGAACAGCTAACAAGAGAACACGACGTGCACTTTTATACTGGTTTGAACGGAACCGTAGCCTTTAATGCATTATTTGACCTCGTCGTAAAAAAAGCGGCAATAATGAATTATTGGAAGGGTGAAAAAAATTCAAAGTCAAAAACAAATGAAAAATTTGAAGCTTACTCTAAGCGTCTGAATGTTATCCTTTCTCAGCTGTGTGAAGATACTGGTTCCTTAAGGCGTGGTCCACCTAGAAAACTAACACTGGAACAAGAGCTATTGCTGACTTTGATGAGACTGCGCCTTGGACTTCTGCTTGAAGACCTAGTATGGCGCTTTAATATTTCAGCTGGCACAGCCTCTTCAATTTTTATAACCTGGGGAAAATTACTATCAAAAGAATTGTCTTGGTTCATTATTTGGCCGTCAAGACCTCAAATTCGAAGCGCTTTGCCAAATTGTTTTCGAAAATGTTATCCCAGGGTCAGGGTGATCATTGATTGCTCTGAAATATTCGTTGAGACACCAAGTAGTCTTGATGTTCAGGTAGCACTAGGGAGTGATTACAAACATCATACCACAGTAAAGTTCTTGTATGGGATCACACCCAATGGCGCCTCTTCATACATTTCACCCTGTTATGGGGGCCGTGCAACAGATATTCACATTGTGCGAGACAGTGGCTTCCTACAAAACTTGGAGCCATTTGACCAGGTAATGGCAGATCGGGGTGTCAAAATACAGCATGACTTGCTTTCTCATTCTGCAACACTGTGTATTCCACCCAGCGTGAAGACAGGTAGACATGCTTTCAAAGGAGGTTAAAGAAACATCAAGAATAGCTTATGTTCGGATCTATGTGGAACAGGCTATAAAACGAATGAAGGAGTTTAGAATCATTAAGAATGAATTACCAGTTCTACTGCTTCCTGTTATTGATGACATTGTAACTGTTTGTGCCAGTTTGGTAAATTTGTTGGATCCACTATGTGACTGAGACTGGTTTCTTTTCCATAGGCATGTCTAGGACAACATTAAATGTTATTCACATGAAGTTGCAAAAGTTGTTAATTTCTTATTCCGCTTAAAGGCCCCTGGGGGTATTCCTAATAATGACCTAAACAGGGAGGCTCCACCCAAAGTGGAAGCAAAAGGTGTACCTTTTTAAGGTACCACGTATATAGAAGGGTAGCGATTTCATGAACAGGGAGTAGGAAATAAGCAATTTATGAAATTAAAAGGGCCTTTAGTAAAATATTTCTAACAGGTTTTGAAAAAGGTTGCAGTGTTCTAACATAGGCATGTTATGAAAAAGGTACTATTTTGCAATGGAAGATATATCAAAGGGGTACCTTTCCTTTCATAAGTGGTATTTAAAGGGTAAGGGGTTGGACCTCAGAGTGGAGCCTCCAAGTAAACAAGTTTGTGCAGTGCACCCCCCCCCCCCCCCACCCCAATTGAACAAGCCCCAGACGGCTTTAAGGGAAATCATTGAATCATTACAACTGTAATTTGAACATTTTTTTACAAAACTTAGTTACATTGAACACTGAACAAACCCCAGGAGGCTTTAAGGGAAATCAGTTACAACTGTAATCTGAACATTTTTTTTTTAAACTTAGTTACAACTGTAATGTCAGAATAAAGAAAAAGCAACCAAACATTTGCTACATTCCTTAGTTACAACTGTAATGTTATCGTGAAGACAAAGTAACCAAACATTTGTCACAAAACCATTCTGAATTTTCATCAACTTCTGATACACCGGCACAATGGAAGTGTATCCATCCACCACACATGTCACAGCAAACACTGCATTCTTTCATGTCATTACCAATTTCTTTCTCATTCAGAATCACTTTCTCACAAAATGTGCAGTACACTAGTGGTGTCAAACCCAGCAATGCTTTGACAATGTAACCTTTAAAAAATATATCTAGGTTCTGTTCGAAATTTGACCATAAAGTTTGGTCAAACGGCACTGCCTGAACAAAGGTGTTAACTGTCGTGTAAACAACTAAGTATACCTGTTTACAGTTTGGGTATCTCTGTCTGATTATTGCCATCTCCCCAGTTAACTGTGTGTAATATTTGTGTGATGGTCTCAAACATACCTGATCATTAATTTTAACCAAAAAATCACATTGGCTTGCACTATCAATTACTGATTCATTGCGGATTGTATATGGGCACTTGATTTCAACCGGGGAAATGCCATGGCACTTGCATGTTAAGAGAGCATCAGGGCTGGCACCAATGTATGGCTTGGTTTTGTGTATATACAAGCCACATTTCTCTAATTTGAAATCAACATGCTTCACAGCTTCATTTGCATAAAAGGATTTTAGTGCATCTTCTTCATGTTCCTGTCCCCATCTGATTGCAGGTAAATGGTCAAGATTCTCATCTCGATCTATAAGTTTTGAAACAAGGGGTGTGGTCCTAGGTTCAGTCTGACTCCTGTTGCTGACGACTGAATTTACTTTGGTGTATACATCATGAAATTTTGAGGCGGTTACACGTCCCTTACGTAATTCAAACCATAGAGGGTTGTCAGCTTGTCCTCTTGTGTTTGTTCAATGGCAGTTTGTGTTTCCTCTGTCAATGTACTTATTTATTTAATTATTTATTTTATTATATTTTTTATTATATTGTTTTAATTTCTGTTTTTGTTGTTGTTGTTGTTGTTGTTGTCGTTGTTGTGTCTTAGCTTTGACCGTGATTTATAATAATAATGTAAACGGCATAAGCTCTCTTGATGAGTACTATCTGCTCTTAGAGCAAATGCCGAAAAAAAAAGAAGTAAGAGATTCCATAAACCCACGAACTAGTTCAGCCTCACTCATGCCTTCATGCTTTGTAGCATACATATCTGCCTCACTTACTAGACTTTTGAACTCTCTAGTACTTGTTGAATCATTTCCCACCCTGGACTCCAATGATTTGAATATTACTGCAGATTTTCTTATTGTAGCAAAGGTTTCAAGGAATTGCTCTTTTTCTTCATCGCGCACCAACCTATGTGGTTCCCTGCGAGGATCAAAATTGATCAGATCATTACTAATAATGTTGTCTTTTTTTGTTTCGCGAGTCCTTTTATCTTTCCTAATCCTGAGATCAAGAATTCTAGCAGCAGCAACACTTTTCCTTGTTCCTTTATTCCATCCACATGGCATAGAGGTACATGCTGGGTCTGAACAAGTTAGATACAGCATATTCTAACTTGTAGAGTGTTGCAATCACATGGTTGCGACACTCACCAGTCCCAGCAATGCATGAGCACCAAGCTGTGCAAATGTCCATAGTCACTTTGTCAATTGCCACC
>JAEMWC010000073.1:1505000-1590000 GCA_016490735.1 Pachyseris speciosa
ATGTCACAGTTTCCTTAGTCAAGTGAATACGGTGATGTGGGCACTGTGTGCCTCTGGTAAGATCAATCATTCGGTGTAGGAAGGTGCGGCCGGGAACTACAACCGAGCATGTAAAATTCAAAAGACCTAACAAGGACTGAAGTTCTTGGAGCGTTACTTTACGCCTCGTATAGAAGTGATGGAATAGCAGCTGACGTTTTTGAAGCTTATCTTTTGGTAACCTAGCTTTTTGCCGCACCGAATCAAGAGTGATACCAGTGAACTGCAGCACATTGAATGGCCCGACGGTTTCTCTTGTGGAATTGGAACCCCGAGAAAGTTGCACATGCGAAGGAAATTGTCCAGATCAGATTGACATTTGTATTTCGTGGGAGCAATGAATAGGAAGTCACCCAAAATGTGAACAACACCCAATGCATTAAACAAATGTTTGGAGAGCCATTCAAGTGCTGAGCTAAAAGCTTCGAAAATTGCACAGCTGGAACTGCATCCCATCAGCAGAGCGCGACCAAAGTAATACCAATTATTCCATTTCGTGCCTAAAAGAGGATGTAATATTGGTCTTAGCCTGGGTAGGTTCTAGTGTCAACTGGGGCTGAGTAGAGGATGTACTTGACGGGATTAGAGACAGAATAACGATCAGTATTTGGGGACAACAAAAGCAAAACGCCAAAATCAACATATTCATTACCCCAAATTTTTGCCTTAATTTTTGGGTTAATCCTAGAGCTAAGAGCTATGACTATGCTGGAAAATTGCTGCCGAGGGGAACTCCTAGGCAGCGTATCTCGAGGACGGATTTTTTTATTTAAACATATTTATTTAAAGAAGTTCGCCCCTTCTTGGGTGGCATGGCTTATCAATCAAATTACAGATTACGGTAAAATAAAAAGTAACATGCATAGCAGAGGGACAAAACTTGAAATAATGTGCTCCACAATGACGGAAATGAACAAAGATGTACTTTAGTGCCTACGATAAAGGCAGAATACCGAGTGCAAAGGACACACCCAAAACCTGAGCGTTGGAAAGGATTTTACACCCTTGTGGTAAGTGCCATTATACCGGAAAAAGGAGCCTGAGCCAGTAAAAGAATTATATGTGTGCAGCCAGAAAAGAGTAGATACATGTCTTACGTAAGAATGACTGTATAATAAGTCATGCAATCAAACAGCTATGTAGCTGAGTAATACGTAGCCACGCCGAAAAATGGCAATGGCTAATGTCAATAAAGTGGCTGACACAAGCAATATCAGCATGAAGCCATAAAACATCAAAGGCTCGGCATATGGCACAAAGAGCTGGCATAACAATGACAAGCGGTATCAGAACAAAAACAATCTTAAGACACTCCTTCCGAAGAAGGAGAACTTGGCAAAAGATGCAAAGATCGCAGGACTGCCCCTCTGAGACTACAATACAACTTATATTGGCCCTTTGAGTTCAGATGAACACCACCGGGCGAATAAAATTTGTCTTTCGCCTTCCAAAACCCTCTATGGCCCCAAAATATGGCATATAGTATAGGGTCTAACACAACCTTTAGGTTTATGTTAACATACAACCTTTCAATTAAAAGCCTCAGCTGAGTCTCGGCAAATAGTCTGGCACATGCACACCAACTTCACCCCACACGACTTGTGTAGGAAATGAACATACTCTTAGAGGGCTCCCACTTGCAGTGGCAAAAGAGTAACTAAGTCATTACTGCCCAGCTGGTGAATGATGATATAAGGGCAAAAGGAATGGAGAACATGTGTGTCCAATTTTAATGTCTTCTCGACTGTTCTACCCCCAACTCCATGCCAATGTATTAGCCCAGGGGAAGAGATTTGAAGGTTAAGATCAAAATTGTCGACATGGTGCTGAACTAACTGCTTCATCTACATCTACATGATTTCAGCACTCGGAAAAGTCCCATTGACTTATGGCTGTTATGCGTGTGGCCTCATACACCATAAGCCTCATAAACCAAAAATCGTTGTTTGCACAAAATGCAGGTGTGAGTTTCACGAAACCTGTCTTTCTTGTTTGTGAGAAGGAGAAATTCACAGATTCGATTCACCATGGGAAACATTTTGTGATATGTATCACGAAATAGTTCCCACGAGTTATTGTGAAAGAAAGAAATGGGTAAATAATCTCAAAGGTCTTAAGTGAGGTTAGTTGGAGGCAACTCTGTATCTGGTGGAACAACCATTAATCCCTCCCGCACGAAGCTGCGCTTTGGTCCATCGTAAAGCCAATACATGACAGGTTGCTTTTGTTTTATCATTGCTCGTTTGACGAAGAAAGTTTTCAGAGACCAAACCAGATCAGTGGCTCTTCGCGCCCCTCCTTCCAACTCCCCCGGCGCCAACAAATAGCAAACTTCAGCATTAGCTGGAAGTCTTTTTTCCGCCGACCCAACAGGTCTTGAATATGGAGCTGTGGCGGGCTCTGCGACCACCCTTCGTTGTTTTATCGCATCGACAGGTTTATCATCTATCAACCGTGTGACTTGTTTGTTGTTTGCAGCAACAACTCGTGGAAGCCGCTGTACCCACGCCACATACTGCTCTCCCTCGGGCAGTCGCATTTCCACTGCACATTGGTGGTGAAACAACCCCTCTGCCAAAGTTCGGTTCCACTGCTCCACAATCGCTTGGTCACGGTGCACTTCGGGATGTCTGCGTTGGATGGTTGTGCCATGCTTCGCCATCGTTCCTGAGAAAGCACCCATGAATTCTCGTCCAGGGTCGACTTGCAGCATCTTCGGCCATTGCAACGGACTGCGTTTGTAAATTTTCTCAAAAGCCGCAGGAACTTCCTCCGCGCTTTTTGTGGAGAGCGGTTTGGCCTCTTTGTATCTGCTCTCCACATCGACAACCGTCAGCGCGTATTTCCAAAGTTTGCCCCCAACCCTTTCGTGCGGCATGAAAAGCAGGTCAGCCTGATGTACCGCATTGGGAATGGGCACATCGAACTTCGGGCGAGATATTTTCGAAGGCGGTGTGAGAAAGATTTGCCAAACAGCCTGTTTCTGCAACGATTTCTTCGCAACCACTTCCGGGATTCTGGCTTTTTGTGCCAAATTTTTTTGCTGCATCCCACCCCTTCCAATATCCTTCTGGGCTGTAATAAATTCGCGAAAGCAGCCACTCTTCCTTTGTGAAGGAACGTTTGTCATGCATTTGAATATCTGCTTTGCAGCAAAAATATACTTCTGAAAGAAAAATATATTCGAAAGAAAAACCCGACGATGTTCGAGATTGGAGAAAAAGAGAAACAAATAGCTTGGCAGGCGTTTACCCACCCTGAGGTGGGAATTGCTACCCCCAACCCACTTGCACACGAAAAACAAAGCAAATGGTATTGCAAAGAGAGAATGGGGGAAAGACTGGAAGATTTCGAACTTGTTTGCCGAAAGTGCGGACTGGTGCAGAAGCTTGACTCAGTGCTCCACCCCACAAGAGAAGTGAGAGGCTGGCGGCCAGTAATGATTCCCCGGAACCACATCCGCAAAACTCTGGAAAGATACAACATTTTTGACGCAGTCAACGACCCCACGGCGCGGTGGGAGTTTTTAGGAAATGTCATCCACAAGTTTGCGAACTTTCCTGTTGAGGGAAAACCAAACAAGCAATCGGTGAATTAATTTTGTTTCTTTCACGACTACTTTGAATCGGTTCCAGTGGAAGGTTGGCAGCATAAAAAAGAAATTCTTGAAAAAATTTTACCAACTTTCAAAAAAATTAAACCGAAGACACAGCAAAAAGCGCAAGAAAAGGTTTGAAAGGTGGTGGGATATTGTGATTTTGGAACCTACAGCAAAGCGTTAAATTTAACCCACGATAAACTTTTTGGAGTATTTCCTTTGTAGTTTTTCAGGGATTTCCATGCAGTGATCGGAAATGAAGTCGTCTTTCATTTTCAGATTGTCAAGAAACTCCTTTTCATTGAAAGGGTTTCCCTGGAGATGGAACCGGAGGGCATCCAGTATTTTTTTGTACTCCAATCAAGCGAAGCTGGCCTTCTCCGGCCTTTCTGTCGCATTTCTTCGCCGTCGCGACAATTTTCACTACAGCACCAAATGCAGGTTGAAGAGTGACCCCTCCAGCGACAGCTCCAGTCCAAACAGCTTTTCCCACAAACCACATTGCAAAGCAAGTTTCTGCGCTGAGACGTTTGGAAAAGCTTTTCATAGCTCCAAAGTTTCTTGTGGTACAAAGCATAGAAACTCTTCAACATGTCGGTGGTGTCCTTTGGAAGGGATAGGTCGATGTGGTTGAAGTCAAAGACATTGAGGGGGGGAGGGTGAGGTTTTCTTTTCAGCAACCACATTTATATATTTAAGAAAATAAATATGTTCATGCGCGGAAGTATGCTTTCAGTTTCACCCCGGGGTTTCCAAAACCATTCAAATGAAAAGCAACATATAGCGCAAAGTCTTCATCGATTGTTTCATGAAGGTCTATTTTCTTTTCCACAGTTCCTCGCGGAAAAGAAAGGAACCTGATAATTAAAGACATATGACCCTGGTGAATCGTGATTCTCAACTGCATATCACGAAACAAACCCCCACTAAGGAAAGACAAGGTTACACTCGTTATCTGTCTGAATGCAGTGTAAGGCGCCCAAGATTGTGAAAGGCTGCCTAATGTCCATCCAGGTGTACTATTGGTAATTACACTGCTTTCCAACTCGAGTGTTGTTCCAGGTAGTGCAAATGGCTTCAAAAATCTTATTGAACCATTGCGATATTCAAACAGTGGAGTGCTTCCCCTCATTACTTTTTTCCCATTCAAATCCAAATCACCACCCAACTTCGGTTGGTGAATCACATGCCCATTGATACTCAACGCATTTTGCATTGTCAGGCTGTGGATGCTTGAGCTGAACAAGGGGCGGTCATTGTTGTAAACCCAGTGGTCATTCAAATTCAAATTTCCACCCAATTTGGGTTCAAGAATTAAATAACTGTTCATGTTTAAGTCATTCATCATTGTCATCTGCTCGTTTGTTCCACCAAATAATGCCGCATTTTCATCAATGACAACTTTTCCATTCAAATTCAAATCACCACCCAGTTTCGGTTGATAAAGAGCATGCCCACCAAGGACCAGATCTGTCTCCATTGTCATACCGAAAGGGTCCACCCTGAACATTTTGGATGGGCCACTTTTTATTTTTTGGGAATTCAAATCCAAGTCGATCCCCAGTTTTGCTCGCAAGAGAAGCTTTCCGTTCATGTCCAGAGGAGCTTGCATGGTCATGGTCCCACTGTTCACAGTCCAAACTTTGTCGAAGACACCTGAGTCCACATTGGAAACATACCCATAAACGATGAGGTGGCCTGTAGTTGAACCAGAAGTTCTCCCATGCAGATCCAAATAAATGTAGTTGGGGGTTTTGTTGCTCCACCGGTGGAACTGAATGAGGGTTTTTGTGTAACCGCTAAAAGTTCATGTGGTTTGACTCGTGATGGAAATGACGGTGGCGCTTGCCCTGACGGACACATTTGTCATTTCCAGAGGAAAGTACTCAACCACGAACGTGTAATATCCTTTCGGCAGTGGAAAGAGATTGAAACCGATTTGCGAGCGATAATCATTACTGCCTATGTCTTTGACGAGAGTGAACTCATAAGCATTTTTGTTGACCCCATGTGGGGAGGTGGTGAAGTTGACAATCCCATGAACATTAATACCGGTATTGTTTTCAGATGAGGAATTGTCTGCATCGTCCATAAAGTAGCTGAATGGGTTTGTTTGCCCACCAGACAGGGAAAGGTTCGAGTGATCCACATGGTCCTTTGTTCCTGCATCCGTTTCACCAACCGGCTTTTTATGAGCAGTGATTTTGTGATCCCCCATGTTGAGATCGCCAGCCATTGCTTGGCTGCCGTCCACTTTCAAAAAGTTCCCTCCCAAATCATCGACACATTTTTTCGTCACTGCATCACTGTTCGTGGTTGGAGGTTTGAGATGAGTTATTTTTTGCTGCCCCATGTTCATGGCCCCATACATCGCACTCGAGCCATCTCTTTTCACAAATACTCATCAGCATATTCTTTGTTCACCACGTCCTTGATGCTGAAGGGGGGCGCAAGATTCTTGATTGCGTTGTCGTTCATGTTTAAGTCTTTTTGCGCGGTCGCGTCGAGTTTGGTTCATAGTCCCTGGTCCATGTATGTTTTGTTGACGGCGTTTTCAGCGGGGGTGCTGGAATTAACGTCTTTCAGATCACCCAGTGCCTGGTCGCTTCCATCCCGTTTCAAACAAAGCACTATTTCAGAGTCGACATAACTTTTGTTTGTGGCATCGAGGTCGTCCAAAGGTTTGGATGTGATCTGTGACGTCCTTGCACATCTCATCCAGCAAGCCGAGAGACAGGTGGCTGCCTCCAAGAAGAAAGAAGCACGAAAAACCCTCGCGAAAGTTAGCAAACTTGGTGCGAAACAAATGTGGCAACTGTTGAGTGGGCGAAGAAAATCCCCACCCCAAGGTGGGAATGCCAAAGGGTGAACACAGTGAAGGATGCAATGTGGAAGTTAACTCAAATTCTCGCCAACAAGCTTTGAATTTTTTTGGAAATTGTATATACACCCTGTGTTGAAATACCATGTTCAGAACACCACAGCATCTGGAACGGGTCGATTACGAGCATTACAATCTCTCCACCCCGCTCAAAATGCTGGCCAACGGCCAGCACCAAGAGAAATCAGGAATCAAGTTCTCCGTGATGGACCGCGATGTTGTGTTGTGCGACTGGTTTAATGCTTATTTCTTCGTGGAGTACCGATTCAAGGCTCTCGCCAACGGAGCAAACATTGTGGACGACGCGCAAACGGCACCGGTGAATGGGTCCTTCTCGCTGATCAAGCCATTGACTGTGAAGTCTGCAGGGAAACAGCTTTTCACGGCTGATGACGTTCACAAAATCATCTTTGTGAAAACCCTGCTGGAGTACTCCAACGATTACGCCCAAACGGTGGCAAAAAGAGAGTTTTGGTACCTCGACACCAAGAACACGACCGTGACGAGCGCCGCCACCACTAATCTCGGGATCTGGGAGCGGCACATCCACTCGCGGGGGGTGGGGAATGTCAAAACTTTGATTCCAATCAACCATTATTCCTTTTTCAAGGCTTAAGTTGGATTTCGAAATCGACCTGCAGAGCGACGACGAAATAATTTTTCAGAACAACGCCACTGGGCGAAAACTTGTGAATGAAAGGTACCTCAAACTGACCCAGTGGAAGTACTTGAAGAAGACCTTGTATCCCAGCCAACCCCAACAGCAGCCATGAGGCCAATGGACGTTCTCCCCAGGTGTCCAAAACGCCAAACATGTGTTCGTCTTCCAGCAGGCGTGAAAAGACAACGCTTTTGTAATACAACCCCTATAGCTTCGACACCTTCGACTTGGATGGGGACAACTTGGCGAAATTGAGCACTTGTCGGCTTCAGTATGGGTCGGAGTACTACACCAAGCTTGAGTATGAGGGTGAGGACAAAGAATGGATCTACAGCAACTTGGTAGAATACAAGTACCGAAGGAACGACGTCAACACAGGCACACAGGTGAGCCATGACATCTTCACCAAGCTTTACTCTGTGATCTACTTCGATCTTCGTGCAACAAATCCGAGTGTGATTGGGGAGGAAAAGCAAATGGTTCTCCATTGGCGGCTGAATGAGACGGCAAATCTAAATTACATAGTTTAAATTGCAGTTTAGAGTGAGGAAGAGGTCATCATCAAACAAATCAGAAACGAGCTGGTGGTAGCATAACTCCCTTCTTTGGGAGGGAATCCACCTTAATGTCTTTGATGTCGGGGTGGAAAGTGTGGAAATTCTTTTCTTCAGTATACGACGTACCACCCAATCCAAATTGCCTTGACAGATGGACAGATACAGAGCCTGTGAAAGGCTGTCGCCACGCGAATGGCCGTGACTTTGCGGGTCAAATCCGGACAACTCGGGCGTGGCAATACTCTTCTCTTGACTTCCACCCAAATCAACCATGCAAAAAAAGCAGCCAGCGAGGGGTGCGGCACGGACATCATGATGATCCAAACACAAATCGCAAAAATCACACAGAGTGGTGGCAATCTTTTTTCAACGGTGTTTAGTCTGGCTCGACCGTTGCTTGTGCCCACTGCAAAATCTGCCGCAAAAGCTTTGGCAACTGCGGGGCTGAGTTTTGCCGCAGACAAAGCTTTAAAGAAGATTTTCGGGAAGGGGTATGGCCCACGGTAAGTGGAGCTTTACCGGACCACACAAAGGTTGACATGAGACCAAAAAATGATTGAAAGGCACTTGGTTGGGAAAGGAATGGTTCGCAGTGGAGGAAGTGCGCAGTATGGGGGGTTTCTGGGAATGCAAGTGGGCCGGCCCTGTTCGAGATGCTCGGTCCCTCGTCTGCCCCCACCTCCACCAATTCCACAAAGTGGAAGAGGAAAGGGAAAAGGTATGCAAACAAACCCTCCGTGGTATCCCGCACCGCCTGTTTGGGGCAGTTGGCGAGATTGGGAAAAAAAAAAGATAAAATTTAGGGATGTTCCCCTTTCAAATATTGATTTAACCAATTGGCGTGAATATCTCAACATTCCCATCAAAGGAATTTTTTCAAGAAATGAAGTTAAACCACTTTACCACTCACCCTGTATTTTGAATTTGGATAATTTTGGAAGTTTGGGAACACACTGGGTTGCTTGTTGGCGAGAAAAAGACGTTGAATATTTCGATTCTTTTGGTCAGCACCCTCCATTGGAATGGGAAAAAGAAATGTTGAAAGTGGGACACAAGCAAGCAATTGACAAGCAATTGACAGTGTGCGATGTGGGTACTATTGTTTGTTTGTTTTTGAATGAGCACAACAAAGGGACAAGCTACCCAGATATTCTCAAGATGTTTTCCATAGATGTGCAAGAGAATGAGAAAGTTGTGAAAAATTATTTTGAAAATATACCATAATGGTGGATATCTATTGTGTAAACGAGAATGAATGGATTCCAAATGTCCCTGGATCAGAAAAAGTGGTCACAACAAAAAATAGACGAAGAAGGATAGAAGCAAAATGTGCAAGCTGTGGTAAACAAAAAAGTGGGTTTCTTCCAAAGTCGGGAAACTAGTGGGGTCCTCTCTTGCAGAGGGCACTTCCCACCAGGTGGGTGATGCAATCGGTAAAGACATTGCTGGAACTGCAATGGATTTGTTTCTTCACCATGGGGTTCTGTATCTTGCAAAAAAAGGAGTGGAGATGGAGTCGTACTATGCATCGGAAGCGATGAGAGATTCCAAGCTCCAACGAAAAGCAATCAATTGGGCTGTGGAAAAGGGCAAGCCCATGTTTCGAAAAGTTGGGAGCACCGTGTTGGATGAGCTTTCCACAAAAGTCCGGCCCAACATTCAGTACAAAACTGAAAGGCCTGATCTTGATAAGGTGGGGCGGGGGATTCCTGTTCCATTCCCTTTTGTTGAGTTCAAAAAACTGTGGAGTGTTATCTCTGACCCCAAACTTTTCAAAGGCCCTGAAGTTTCTGAAAAAGAAGGAAGAGCAATGGTGGCTGAATACAAACGGCAATACAAAGAATACAAAGATAAGGGAGGCTCCCACAGCTATGGCTCCTGGATAAAATGGAAAGGTGATGGAAGAGGTATTGGAAGTTTGTTTGATCCCTGGTTTGTTTCGCAGGGTGTGTTGGTTCCCAAGTTTGCAACTGACACAAAGTTTTTGAAAGCTTTCGGGAAAGCCATCCTCAAACACCGCAGTTTCACGGATGTTTTTAAGAAAACCCTGCGCAACTACTATGGGTCTGGTGTTGATGTCCATAAATTAATTAATTAGAAAACTACCTGTGCCAAGGGGAGGTTGGACCCTTCCTGGGCATAATTACACTGGACCTTACAACCCTCTTCACCATCAGCTGAAGTTTGACCCTGAAACAGGTGAAATCTTGGAAATATTACAAAAACCAACAGGCCCAACGGACGCTATTGCAATGCAACACAATGTGGATTACAGCAGTTTTGGACACCAGGGGAAAAAAATATGGTGAGGACGAAAAAAAATACAAACATGTTGCTGACCGAAAGATGGTAAAAGCTTTGGATGCTGTCCCTTGGAAAAAAGACAATGGGGGCATGCTTTGGCAAGAAATGCAATCAACACAAAAGAAAGGTTGGGGCTTGGGTTTTAACGCCCTCGATTTTCTGCTGTTTCTTTGATACTTTCTAACGTTCGTCTTATTCCCCAAACATTCACAAAAAAATCCCAATCCCAACCTATATGATTTTTTTCGTTGAATTCAACATCTTAAATGAGGTATCCATTGAAGAAAAAATTTCATCCAATTCACCTATCGCATCTTTCAAAATATCAAGTTTCCCTTTGAATATTTTGAAAGGAAATCTTGAAGGTGCCCAACAAAATTTGCGTTTAAAATCTATTAAAAAAGTTTGAATTCATAAACAAAATTTAAAAGTTCTGTAGAACAATATTCAACTTCATTTCCAAAAATAAATGGGGGGTCAAGATGAAACATGGTAACTAACTGGTCACATTTTTCCAATAATTTTTCAACCTCTCTTTGAAAATGAACGGTGGTCTTTTCTTTTGCCATCGGTATAACACAACATTTGTTTTCTTCAAAACAGCGCACCTTCACAAAAAAATTTCATCAACTACACGCGCCATTTGTTTTTTCACCTCACAAACAATTGGATGCACAAATTCTTCTTGCACAAAATGAAAAAGAATTACCAACGAAGCAATCATTGTTAAGTAAAAGAAACATTTGTTCAATTGTGCGTGCGCAGTCATCCAAGTTACTCCCCACCATGATAAATATCAGTCAAAAAACAATCCAAATCTGAGGCAATATTGGCTATTTCTATTGCAACTTCCTGATTCCCAACATTTTCTGTAACTTCCGAAATATCAGAATACATCTCTTTGAAAATAATTTGAATGTCTCTTGTGTCATTTAAAAAATGGGGATCGTATCCCCACTTTTTAGCAAAACTTTCCATACTTTTCGATAAGGTGGCTAGTGCACTTTTCACTTAAGAAGGGACATGAAATGTGTCTTTACCCCCCTTTGTGTGATAAAAGGCATGAATTTTGGAAACAGCCCAATCGAAGGCTTCAAGCAAGCCTTCGATAATTCTTTTCTCCTCATCCTGCATGCGTGCTGTTGCCATCCTTACAGCCAATGACCTTTTTGTTCAATAGGGTGTATAACCTGCGCAAAAATTTTGGTGGACACAATGATACCCATGTGCCGCGCTTGTTCAACAGGGCGCTCTCTGCCCCCCACGTTGTTGAAATGAACTGGCTGGTTTTGACCGGTTTTGACTGGTTGATGGTGGCGGCACTTCTTACCCGAGTAGTATAACCTGGAGTCGACAAATACTGTTCGATTTTTACCCGAATTTCATTGAAATGAAGCCCCAACCTTTATCTTTGTGTTAATAAAAATGAGCGCGAAGATAATGGTGGGGGTTTATTTCAATGAAATTCAGGTAAAATCGGGCGGTATTTGTCGACTCCAGGACATACTACTCCGGGCAGATGTAAGTTGACAGTCTCAACTAGCTATTGAGAATTCAGTATCGCGGTCCGAGTTTCAAGTGTTGAGTATTGAGTTTCGAGACGCTCGAAGAATTTTTTGAGGATCTTGATACTGGATTTCAAGGAAACAGTTAATTTTTCTAACCTCAAACAGTAGGAGAGAACAAAAGTGATTTTCGTGTAGCTTTTGTTTTTCTCACAGTTTGATCGAAGTAAAACCAAATCAGCGGCAGCGAGTGTTCGATACATGTAAATCTGTCTTGGCAAGATCTTCCATCCACGAATCCGATTGTTGTTGTGAAACATGCTTGAAATTTTCATACACTACACCAGAAAAAGCAAACTTCAGAAGCAATGAACAGAATCAAGCTATAAGATTGCCGCTTTTTAGGCTGCTGTTTCAATTTCACAAGCTGAGAATGTAACATGATCACCGCTGAAATGTCCTTGCTTGAATGCACGTGAAGTTTCGCATCAAAACTTTAAATAAAACATTAAATAAAAACGCACAATGTAACTGTCTGTAGTAAACGGAAAGGAACCAAAGAAACTTGAACGTAAACTGAGAGTGAACTCTAAAGTGCACAATTTGACAGCTGCCGGAAATGTTTATAGATTCGGTGAAGCATTACAAATTTGCATAAATGTTATTGAGAACATGTCTAAAGCAATGGTCACATTGTCAACATTTTCTGTCTACTGATTTCAAATTGGAACCGTGTGTTCTTATGAGAGATGGCTGGATTACATGTTCACTAAATTTAGCTTCAAAAATGAAGGGAACTAAAGTACAAGGTTCCGGCTATTTCAGGCACTGTTTCTCAAGCTGAGAATGTAAATACGATCGCTTCTGAAATATCGTGAATGTCCTCGCTGAAGCAGTATGCTGCGCATGATTATACTCTTGATTGTACTAAATCTTTCGAATCATTCCCAAATTGAAAACGCACAGTAATTTATTTTCGGTATTAATCAGCAAGGAATCAAGTACAGCTGTAAACGTCAATGTGACCGTTCTCTTGAAGAGCGATTAACTCTTCAAGAATACCAATTTGACAGCCGCCAGGAATCAATGAATGCATACACATTGCTCAATGTTTCAAAGACCTATTCCCCAGGCATTTCCCAGACACTCCAATGACAAACAATCAATTGACTGGCTCGGGGCAAGAACATCCTCCCAGTTTTTGATCGATTTTCGATGTGCTCAATAGAAACTGAGATTTGGCATGTGGACTTCATTCCAGTTAAAAAACATTGCTCGGTATTTGTTTTGGCTGATTTCCTCTTCGTTTTTGCGAAATAACTTATGCAAAAAACCCAAGTCAGCTCGATCCGTTGCGTATTAATATTCATGTGCGAATTGAATTACCTGTAGAGCACGTGAAATGATTGACGGGGTGGAAAGTATTGTTTGATAGTGTGACGTAGACTATACATTTGGCGGTTAAAACATCGACTTAAGTTTCATTGATAGGAAACTTACATGGCATTGAGGTGTCGATTGCTAGCTAAATTTAATTGAAACTCGCCAGCCTGGTGATCGAACGGACGTCATTTAAGTCTGTCGATCCGCAAGTCAGACACTTCTCAAAGAAGCCAGTGGTGTTTCTCTGTGCTTGCCAAACGCTGGAACAAATCGGGGTTTCGCAGTACAGAGTACTGAGCCAGGCAGTACAGTCTGAAAGCAACTCTCGTCTTAAAAGTGGCCCGCCGTTGAGGGTCTTGGCCCATTTGCCAAAGGTTGCTGTGCTAGAAAGGAGAGTTGTTTTTTGACTTAGGCGAAAAATATCGGATGTTTGAAGACGTGTTGCACGCGCTCAAAAGGATGTTTTTATGCCCACAATTCAATGCGACCACAGAGGGCACTGTCTCCTTGAAAAGTTCTCGCGAGGACTGGAAATGAATATTCGCTCGGCTGCGGTGGGAAAATTTTTGACTTCGGAGCGGAAACATTGCGGACAATTCATCTAAGAGTGGGAAATCGGCAAGACGAGCAGTCAGTCCGTTTTCGATGAGCTGAGTATCTTGTAAACAGTGCATTTTCCATCTGTTTTCATTTCTAAACGGGACGTTCAGAATAGTAAGTTTTGCGTGGTTTTGGTGGTTGAGAAACGTTGGCAATGGATTCATTTTCATCGTCAAATGGAAAATATGGAACGAAATGGTATTAAAATCAAAGTAAATGACGACAGGTCAAGACTTTGGACAACATACTTAACTAGTTCTGAAGATATTATTTAGCTTCAAACTGCCGAAAATTTGCATACCCAGTATATTGAATTATGAAATTCGATCGCACACAATGGTCTGTCGCACGACTCACGTGAAAATAATTTTAACTGTTTATCTGGGGTGAAAATGCTTTTTGCTGTTAATCTCGTGTGAAAATACTTTTTGATGATGTTTACAAGACTCCATATAAGCGAACTAACTGAGGTACTCGATGCAAAAGTGATTTATATGATAAAATATGCCAGCATGTTTATCTTTACGTGTGTTCACATAACCAGACAGAGGGTGCTGTCACCTTGTCACGTCATTTGTGCTTTAAATATTTGCTGCGTGCGGCAAAGAAACTTTTCCTTGCACTGGTTATCCAAGATACTCAGCTCATCGAAAACGGACTGACTGCTTGTCTTGCCAATTTCCCACTCTTAGATGAATTCTCCGTAATGTTTCCGTTCCGAAGTGAAAATTTTCCCACCGCAGCCGAGCGAATATTCATTTCCAGTCCTCATGAGAACTTTTCAAGGAGACAGCGCCCTCTGTGGTCGCATTGAATTGTGGGCATAAAAACATCCTTTCGAGTGCGGGCAACACGTCTTCAAACATCTGATATTTTCGCTTAAGTCAAAAAACAACTCTCCTTTCCGAATTTCTAGCACGGCAACCTTTGGCAAATGGGCCAAGACTCTCAACAGCGGGCCGCTTTTAACACGAGAGTTGCTTTCAAACTGTACTGCCTGGCTCAGTACTCTGTACTGCGAAACCCCGATTTGTTCCAGCGTTTGGCAAGCACAGAGAAACACCACTGGCTTCTTTGAGAAGTGTCTGACTTGCGGATCGACAGACTTAAATGACATCCGTTCGATCACCAGGCTGGTGAGTTTCGATTAAATTTAGCTAGCAATCGACACCTCAATGCCACGTAAGTTTCCTTTCAATGAAACTTAAATCGATGTTTTAACCGCCAAATGTAAAATCTGCTCAGGGAAACCAAACAAACAGAGGATGGAAAGGACTACTATAAAGTGACCTACCCAAAATTTAAACTTGGCGAGGAAGTTGTCAAGGAGATTGCTGTTCCACCAATGTATGGTAAGGTTCTTTGCATGTAGCAAATAAGTAAGTAAGTTTTTATTTTTACTTTGCTATGGTATCTTGGCAGGGCTGGTACTGCATCTTGTCACAGATGCAGGATAAAATAGTGAAGGACTTTATTTATTTTTTCACTTCTCATGATGGTTCTGCATTTAGATTGTATATATTATGTTTGTATAGATTATGTTGCTGAAATATCGAAAGATCTCCTTGGCATGAGTAAAGAAAAACGGAAGTCTGTTGCTGAAACGTATAGTGCCAAAGTTCCTCAGCCACTCAACTCTCACTTTCCTGACCGTGCAAAAAAATCTGAGGCAGTAGGTCGCTATGAAGAGAGGAAGGAAAAGGAGGTGACCAAAATCTATCCTCCAGGTAAAGCTCCACTGATTTGTCAGATTTAAAACTTTTTCATCCCATTTCTCTTGGTGTAACCCCAAAGCGATTTTTTTGCAGTCATTGTTAACACATAAAATTGCTCAAGAAAAGCTTTGGAATGTTACAGGAATCCTGTCATAAGGACATTTAGCTTTATTTCAGTAACTAAAATAAACTTCTACATCGATTTTGTTTTATATCTAATAGCTGAAGAGCAAGATGCCCTGCAAGAAAGCTCAAGTACAGCTCAGCCCACAAGTAAAAGAAAAAGACAGCCACGCAAATGTCGTAAATGTGGGCAGCCAATGAAGGGCCATGATGACCAAGCCTGTAAATCAAACCAACAGCGTGATTCGATCAATTAAGAATGAATTACGTTTTCAATATTTCCCTGCATTTTACACATCTTGTTGCATTTCCAATTTATTTACAATTACTTGATGCAGTGAATAATTTAATACACTGATCCTTGCAGACAGAGGTATTTTTGATATTTTCAACACTTCATAGTAATATAATAAACTGCAGATAGAAACGTTCTTGTTTGAAATCTTCCAATGAAATGTCCATATGCAAGTTAAAGATACTTGCATAAAATTGCAATATTAAAACTCATGAGTTTCAGCTTGTAATGTTGATAAAATAAACAACAATAACCGACTTGTCAAATATATAGAACTGACAATGAAAATTACATAATTCCCAATAAATCTGCTTTACATATTGCACAGTTGTCTAATGCTAAGCTAGTGCTAGTTGCGCTGTTCTGCAGACTGATATCCATGTACTTGGGCTGACTGGAATTTTTGGCGAACGTCATGATAAACGCAAGCTGGAAGAGGTCTTGCATTGTCCCATCCCAAATACCCACATATCCATCGGACAAGCCATCTGTACGCCACTGCTCTCAGAAATCTAATGAAAAATAATCAAAGAAAATTTATTTGAAAGAAAGCTGAGAGTACTATACACTCCATCCTGACAATCAAGGAAAGTAAAACAATACAGGGTTTAAAAGGGATGAGCACTACATCGTCATCTTCTTGCTAGATTTCCCTAACTGATATCTTTGGAAGGTGACATTTGGCCAGTCCGGAAATGCGATTAATAAACTACAACGAGCCAAATGAGTTAAACTAAATTCGAGACGTTTGTAGTTATTAGACTTACGGGCTACTAGTTACCCCATTTGAACAAAGAAATCGAGATAAACCGGTCCCGGGGGAATCCTGATTCCTTATTTTCCGAAAGGGAGCTTCACATGTGACTTTAAAAGCTACATGTGTCTTGTGAACATACAAATGTAGCACACTGCCATCAATATTTGCCAGGATTTTCATGACCTGATAGCACAGGATCTAAAACGTTACTTCAAGACTCACTGATTTTGTGTTTGTCCATCGCGGTGGCTGTAACCTCTTCCATGTCGGTCTCACAACAAAGGCACCACTTGTGTGAGAACACTTCGGTTCATCATGGCAGAAAAGTCGTCATGTTTTGTGATACAGCTAATTCGTTTGATACTTCCATCGAACATTAGTTTTTGCCTTGCTTGAGCAATCTCTCGGCAGCATCTATATTCCAAGGCGTCTGTAAGATTCTCGATTTTGCATTCTGCACATTTGCACCTTACAAAACAAACAAAATGTAAGTATCATCAGAGTGTAGTCCGAGCAAGGTGCGAAGAACTGAAATCCATTGCTTCAAGCTGATTGAACTAAGGGTTCATCTGGAGAATAAAAGAGAAAACTCACCATTCATTTAAAGGTACTTCTCTTTCCAATCTAGACCTTAACACTGCTGGAGAAAGACCATCCTGGTCTTCTTCAGCGTCCTTGTCTTCATCACTCATGTGAGCTGGTGTTTCATCCGCATAAGGTTGGACTTGTCCAAGAACCTCCATTTCATCCGATGAATTGCTACTAGACGACTGTTCGTCAGTTGACATAGATGGCGAAGATGAGGTGTGATCATCACTCTCAGACATAGTTACGTTTAAGCCCAGGAAATCAAAGCAAATGTAGTACTTCGACGGAGAGATTTTCACTTTGCAGCACACAAAACCAGGTGTCAACAAAGCGCTAGAACCACCAACTACGTCATCAGTGCCAAACTCGTTCCCAGTTTCCGGAGACACCGATTACGTCTCTTTGAGGGACTTTGAGCAACCAAAAAGTGGATTTATTTTTCTTTTCTTGAAATTTCTTTCGTCATTCCATAATAAGGACATAATAAGCTACAAAATTGTGCAAAATTTTTTTTACTTCATAGGCACTTTAAGCAAAAACTATTTAGTTCATCTTACAGTGTTAACGTTTACATTTACATTCTACAGTTTTCAATTAAACTTACCCCAAATCCCTTACAGTAATTACGCGGTTTACACAATATGTCCCAGTTACCCAGTATCCCTTACAGTAATAAAGTTTACATTTTATGCCCCAGTTACCCCGCATCACCTTACAGTATTACAGTTAACATATTTTGCCCCAGTTTTAGATTAAATCTGCCTTTCACTGAAATCTTTTTTCTTTTGTCGCAGATATTCATTGATCACGATGACACACTTGCTCCATGGTTTTCAGTCCCGGTGGAGTGGGATATAATTTAAAACAATAACTTTTAACTGTGGATAGCTTACTTGGATCCAGTGCCTCCTTACCCTTAGAACCCCTACAATTTCTATTAAGTAATTCCTCTAACGAAAACAAGTTTCTAACAAGCCGTGTAGCAAAGTTCCCCATGGAACAACTTTCCCCTTTCATTTTTAATGCTTCCCTGAAAAAAATATCCACCCCCTCTGACTGTATATTGTCATCCACCTCTGGAAAAACCGAGCTCCAATTGAGTGCACTATCTGCAGACAAATTAGCCCTGACATCTTGGCATTCCCTTCCCTCTACATCCACCCCCTGAACCCTGGAAATTTGTGAATTGAGCACACTATCCAAAGATAAATGTGGAGTCCTAACATGTGGTAAATCCCGTCCCTGTACATCCATCCCCAAACCCTACAAATTTCAGAATTGAGCACACTATCTAAAGATAAATTTGGAGTCCTGACATGCGGCAAATCCCGTCCATGTACACCGATCCCCTGAACCCTAGAAATTTGCGAAATTTCCCCCAATAATTTTGAAAGCAAAGAAAATAAAACTTTTTGATTTTCCAGAAGCCTATCCACCTTGTCACTCAGACTCTCACTTTCTACAAAGTTCTCGAACAAGTCCAACAAGGAACTTGGGCTTTGCGGTGGAGATCTTTGTGGTGGGGACTCGTACAGAGGAATGCTGTGTGCAGACTCCTGGTCTGGAATGGCCAGGAGTGCTGCCACTCCGAGAGGGACGTCATCTGCTCTGGGTTCAACAGGGATATCAATCACTTCTACAGGCTGCAAAGGCGGTCGGTTTAGACTGTCTGTTGAGTCTTGGAGGGGTCGTTTCCTGGTTGTAACTCAAAGTACTTTTCAAGGCTTTTTTCCTTTATTGATTGCCATATATCAATCAACATAAAAAAACAGACTGGATTTAGTTTGCGCCAACACAGTTGATAGAAGAGTGAATTGAACAAACACCAACGAAATACAAAAACAATTTTAATCAAACGCTTACGCTTAAGATGATTTGTCCTAAGAACATCGAGCCAGAACTTAAAAATTGCGACTCGAAGTACTTTGCAAGTCTTTTTTCCTTTATCGATTGCCACCTACTTATCAACATAAAAAACAGACTCGATTTAGTTTGCGCCGACACAGTTGATAGAAGAGTGAATCAACATAAAAAAAGACTTATTTAGTTTGCTCCGACACAGTTGATAGAAGAGTGAATTGAACAAACACCAACGAAAAACAAAGACAATTGTAATCAAACGCACACGCTCAAGACGATTTGTCCTAAGAACATCGAGCCAGAACTTAAAAATTGTTTAAGAAAAATTACCTTTTGACTGTCCTTGACCGTCTTCTTATTTCCCCTATTTTCTTTTTCCTTTACTTTGGTTCAGGGTTCGTACGCGTCTTGAAAACCCTTGAATTTCAGGAGTCCGATTTCAAGGCCTTGAAAGTACTTGAATTTCGTTTTCGGTCCTTGAAAATCCTTGATATTTTATTGAACAACATCGAAAAATATTGAAAAATATCTGCACTGTCTGTAAACCCAAAACATAGATGTTAACGCAAACATTTTTCTTGGTTTTGAGGTAAAATTGTCATTAAAAAAAGTCCTTGAAATTTCTAAGTAGGGTCCTGGAAAGTCCTTGAATAGTCCTTGAATTTTTGGCCTGAAAAAGTGTACGAACCCTGTTGGACAAACAAACCAAAGTGTCAAACAACCAACACTGCCAGCTATGAAAGCTCGCGGGCGACGAATCATTAACACATGAGAAATACGAAAAATGCTAATAATATAACAGCATATTCTAATGCACGTGCACATGTAATTAACCATTTCTCAACTGTTTACAATGGATCATTTACACGTGAGAAATATGAAGAATTAGTTTACTGGGACTAATAATATAACAGCATTGTCAAGAATTCAGTTAGAGAACTTCCTCGGTTTTTCTAGAATTATAAACAATACTATTCAAAATGGACGATGGTAGTTACCTTGTTAGCGCATGCCACTTTCCTCGGTGGCTCCTGGGTTTCCTCTTCGTCTGCTATCTGATCAGATGGCTCTTGTGTGTCTCCTCTCGTGGCCAGATGCTGTGCAAACCACTCAATGTCTTTAGCGCTCAACACTCTCTCGTCATCTGCGATAAAAACTAATTCCGCAGTGAGTAAACAAGTACAGTAATAAAGTTGAAAAACTTGAATTATTGCTGCGAGCCTGTTATCGATGGACCTTAATCAACAACCTAAGCTCAAACACATCTCTAATCTTGAAAGATGAAAAAACCACCAAAGGACATTCAAACATCATAAAATTCACGAAGCGGTAAGATACAAAATGGCGGTAAATTTGCATATGATCACCTAAACAACAGTTTTAAAACGATCAAGAGTTCGGAACCCAAATGTTTGATTGGGTTCAGGATGTAATTTAAAAACTATTGTAGCTTACCATTCAAAGCTAATATTTCTGCGAGCACCCTCTCTCCTTCCCAGTTGACCGTCACCGTCAGTCCTTCTCGTAACTCCGATCCTTTTTTAATGATTAAGCGCGTCGGTGCGATCCCTGTTAACTTCTCTTCGGGGAAGTAAAACAAAGCTTTGATAGGGCGTCTTCCAGTTTCTTTACACAATTGTCTTAACATCATGATATTAATCAACTAGGCATGCGTAACACACACAAGTGATGAACAACTATAAGCATGAGTTTTTATAGTGAGACGCTAAGTGAAGGCAGATCGAAAATCCTGCCCTTTAATTGGAGGAATATGTTTTTATTGTTTTCATGTTTTACATATGAATGCTGGCTCTCGATAGTATTTGAATTTCAAATTCCCCCTCCCCATGCCATTGGTGAAAAGTAGGCCAAAGGTTATGTTATTGTTGTTATCTCTTTATTCTTTGGTATGTTGACTTTGTGGGTAAATGCGCTAACCATGGACCCCTCAGAACCTTTTGAACTTACCAAACAAATTGTTTTCAGCCAGGTAACGTTGTACGCTTTCCCTGCGTTCATTTCTTTGCTTTCCTCTTTTCCTTGTTTTTGGACCTCAGTTTTGAAATGACGTTGCCTGCTGTGAAGTTGTTTTGAGTATATTTGGGCATTGAAGAGACTAGGACCGATATACGCAGCAGGGAATTGAAGCCATGGTATAATTTTGGGTGAAAACTGTGCCCCTGTAATGATGTACATGTATCATTTTAAAAATGCATTTCATGTTGTCGTAAAACTGTAAACATAAACATATATCGAGATCGTCGTGGTTTGTAGTGCAATAAGATTTTCTTTTATTTACAAATCATTCCTTTGAGTTTTACCAAAGTTATCGGCTGTATAGTGTGTAAATATGTCAATTTCAACATTCACAACACTGTGACACTTGACACCCTTGAGAGGGTGTCTTCCAGTTTATATTAATGCCATCTTCACCATGACATTGATCAACTAATAGGCACACGTACACAGTGATGAACATAACTAAAAGCATGAGCTTTTATAGTGAGACGCTAAGTGAAGGTCTTGAATTCATTCTGCATTTGTCTGTTTCTTCCTTGTCAGACAATTAATCAGTGATAAGTGGTAATTAATTTTGATGTTAACTTCGGACTACGCCTAATATTGGACTTGCATCAAAAAGTACAGTACATTTCGTTTTGCCTAAAAACGTATTTGCAACAAAGAGTCGATTTTCAGCTAGGTAATCATTTCACTCTCCAAAAAATGAATGTCTCTTTGCAGAGAATGGAATTATGGTAGGTGTTCTTAATTAAACATCTGCCAATGGTACAATCCCTCACTTCCAGTTTTGGACTTTCCATGCTAGGTTTGCACAAATATCTATTAAAGCATTCTGCTCAAGAGGCAATTGTGTCATTTCAAAATAAGTGGCTCGATCAGATACTCAATGAAGAATACATTACCTTCATCGAGCTGTTTTATGCAGTCTTGGGGCAAAGCATGTCGCCTGACATGGCTTCCATGGCACTGAGTGCTATTAAAGGCAAGTTTGATGCCATTACATCCTATTCCTTGTGTTCTGAAGAATGCCCTCAGAACATGTCTGTTCAAGTAGTGTAGCACATCTTTCACCTTGAAAGCAAATGTTTCCCATAAGTGCACTTTCTGGCACATTTTTGGCAGGACATGACCTGAGAATTCATTGTTAAAATCGTTTAACTATGGTGTATTTATTTTTACACTGGATATGAACTGAAGTGAAGATATAAATAAATAATGTCACAGACATATTCTCAATAATTATTTATGCAATAGCGTAAAAACTTCAATGTCTTATATAAGAAATAAATAACTAAGAAGAAGACTACAATGTTATTATATCACCACATCTGGATTGGAAGCAGCTCTGACCACTATTTCCTGAATAACTGACATCATCTCGAGATCATCTTGCATTCGGGCAAGACCACTCTCTGCACACATTTCCCCTGTTGTACCGAGTTGCGTCATTTCTTTGTGATTAGGGATGAAAGCATCAAGCAACCAGTCTTTCACACCAGGGAAATATTCTTCCTTCAGCATCTCAAGAACCTGTGTTAAGAAATACAGTGTATGTGACCCTCCACGGGAAAACAGGTAAAAAGGTGAATGCACGGGCACGCCAAAATGACACGCTAAACAATAGCCAGTGAGCGAAATGACACACCAGTTTGCCAGGAGTGTGTCACACGACACGCTTAATTAAAAATTTCCTTATGTGTATATTGCACGCTAAAAACAAAGCAGCGTGTCCAATCTAACAATAAAATGTGCCGAGTTCGCTGCCGGGTGAAATGGCACGCTGAGCCAAAATGGCACGCAAGTGAGTAAAATGACACGCTGATCGTGTCCAGTAGGTTATTTTTTCGCAACTTACCGTGTCCCTGCTGAGGTACTGTCAATGGATGTTTGCTTGAGCCATGTGCCACTCAAGCCGAGGAAAAATTTCATTCAACTGTTTACACGGAGTTCGTATCAAACGTAACTTTCCTTCACTAGTTTTGGAACGAAAGTTGGTATTGAGAATCGAATATAAAACTGAACTTTCCAAAAGCTCTTAGCATAACTGCTCACCGTTCTTCCATGCTTAGCGGGGTGACAAGAAAATGATGCGAAACCTTCACGAACCCGAAGTGTCATTCGCGTGAACTTTCAAAGAATTTATTGTTTTCAGTGCTGCCTCCGATTTATTCAGCACAAACATCCATCATTTTGCAGGCGCTGTACAATTTAATCGTTTCTACCAAGAAGCAAACGACCGATCAAGTCAAGAAAAATTAAATATTGAGTGGGTTGTTGAAAGGCAGGTTCGCACAGCATACGCCATGTTGACAACGAATACATTATTCCTGATTGGTCGAGCGGCGAAAATAGTTGCTCCTGATTGGCTGAGCATGCCACGAGCCTCTTTCGCCGCTTTGTTCGTCGAGTGTGATGCTGAAACAATTTTGTTATAGCCTCACGCTCGAAGAACTAAGCGGCAAAAAATACAGGGAAATCAAGCGCTACAACTAGAAAGGAAAATTCCTAAAGGTCTATTTTCGTGTATTACAATTGAAACAGCAAAATACTGTTTGCGTGAAAAGCAAAAACCTTGGATCGGATGACTGAAATCATCTGAAATAATTCAAGCGCTTTCACCTCTTGACGGCTTCTTCCAACGAAAGATAACCGAACGTAACAGTTTTCGATAGATTTCTGTTCGGTGGAGGGTAGTTCGCCTTTGGCTTTTGGCGTCCATTTAAGAGTGCACTCGGATTTTCGCAACTGAAACATCGCCTCAAGGCTGTAAAAGATTCGCAATAGGGAAATAATAGCCCCTGACGTGTTCGGAAGTTTTGGCAGTCAAAAACGTCTCCTAGCATTTTCGGAAAGATAATAGTTCCCTAGAAAGTTCGTGGAAAGTTCATTTCAGCTAGAATTTTGGCAAACGAACATTTTGTTGCCTATAACATTTTCGGGCAACTAAAATTTCGGCTAAGGAATGCAAGCAGATCAAATTCTTCTAGCTAACGAAAACATCACCGTAAACACAGTAAAAGGTACTTAAAAATGCATTTCTACAACTTTTGGTTGACATGGCTCGTTGGGTGCCCCTGATGTTTACTTTATTCCTGTGGTAAATTTCATACTGGAACCAAACAGTAGTTAGGAAAGAATTTGTAAACAATTTTGTCTCGGGAAAATGAAAACTATTTCGAGCCATTGACACATACTTATCCGCTGGAGACCTCAACAATCCGGCACAAATTAAGCTAACACGTTAAGTAAAACTGCTTTATTAATCGGCTTCCCACACACAACAAAGTAATAACAACTTAACAAGTTACCGAATTCTTGTATTTCTAAATCCTACATATAAACACCTCCAAGCGGTCAGGAAATTATGTATTCATGCAAGGTAACCAGAACTGTATGGCTAATAATTTTAACTACCGTTCAGTTTCATCAAAAAATCTATCCATAAGAAAATAGTAATCGAACTAAAGGTTTGCTTGTTTTTGTAGCCTACGATGAGCAGTTCTTCTTTTTCCTCTACACCGAGTGTTAACTTTTGCTTTGATATTTTCCCACTGCTCACCAAATGTTTCCGAGTCATACTTTCCTTTGAGGACTGACTTCAGAAAACGAAGCTTTAGATCATCTAGCTGCCTGTATCCACTGGTTCCGGAAGTGTTGCTACTAGCAAGTTCTTCCTCAGAGAAAAGTACGTTGACACATGCCATGGCGGTGGGAACCATCTGAGTACCCATGACGACAATCGCCTCAACCTTTCGCTTCTGTTCATCTCTTGGACCAAGACTCAGCCCGCTAAATCCCAGTAGTGCATTGGCATCGGTCGTAGATAAAGGAGATCGCGGCTGGAGACAGGTACTTCTTGGTGAAGGCAGCAGTGAGAATTGACTGTTGGCTGCAGTGGGAACAGAAGGAGGATTCATTGCTGGTTGTGGGACACTTGTCGGTTGAGTCATTGCAGAAGAAGGAGCCTGAGTTTCGGTTGCTATGTCGCTGATCAATGTTAGGTCGCACAGTGGTTCGGGGTCGTTGAAAAGTGAAGGGCTGGTTCTGTACATCTCGTTTGCCTTCAACTCAGTCAAGTCAGCAACAATCGCAGTCAGGCTGGCCACTTGTTTTCTCAGGTCCTCCATAATGTCTGGGAAGTCTGTCTGTACTGCCGCCTCCTTCCTTGTCGGCTTGGACTCCACGCACTGGACTGCAAACTCTCTTGTCTTTACAGCTGTGTTTTGAACTTGCTGCTATTTTAACTGGGCTTGTTTTTTCGCTTGTTCCTCTAAAAACGCATTCAACATCTCAACCTGGAATTTGAAAAATGGATCAGTTCAGGTTTTGCCAGTCGGTATCTTCTAATGCCCAGTCCAAATGTGCCTAATCTAATTATTAGATTCAGCACCTTATAAAAGAAGCAAAAGTTATTGTCTAAACCCAGATTACTCCAAAATCACCAAGTTTTATCCAAACTTCGTGAAAACTGGCACAGCCTGTATGAAATCTATTTAAGAAGAACATTTCTATCATGCTTCTTTGAAAATCTATTATGCTAACAGAAATATTTCTCAAAGGATAATTGTTTGTATTCCTTTGAAGCATCAATATTAAATTCAACCTATTTGAGTCCACCCAACTAGGAATTAGGTCAAAAGTTTTGAAAATTATATAGTAAAGAGATAATCAGCTAAAGAGACAAGATGAACTTCAGTAGAAGTTAGAATACACCCTAATTTTCTTGAGATCTTGATTTCAAAATATGGTTTCGAGCCCCTTAAGTTACCGGGACTTTCGAGAAACGGGCCCCTGAATCTAGCGCGCGTATAACTTCGTTAACATTGGAGTCTACTGTGACGTGAATATTACATGCAGGTTGCGACGTTACGTGTATAAAAATGGCGAAATCGTAACTGCGCGCAAAAAGTTGAACCATTAGGTGCACATTCACATCTTTGCTGTGATAAAGTGCACCATGTATTTCGTAGTTGGCACCATATCACAGCAAAGATGTGAATGTGCGCCTAATGGTGTTTCGCTCAACAAAAAGGGGGAACACGAGAAAAACAAGCCAGTTTAGGCAGTGCTTAACCAAAGGTAGGCTCTTTACTGTTAATTCCTATAATCTGTTTGTGACGCGTATTTCAGTTTACGATATTTAATTTCCGTTGTTCTTGCGATCGTCGAACGAAGATAAAACAACACAACACAATTTTTTTTAGGGCGGGCAAGATAGCTAAAAATCGGGTGAGATGACTGTTTGGCGCGAAATACAGAATTCGTACGCCCATAAAAAAGTCTGGAGTAAAATTAAGTTATCAAGTAGCTCGGGACTTACCTCGTTGTTTGAAGTCTTCGTTCTTTTATGTAAACGCGAATCAGGCAAATGCTGCACCTCTCTCATCTCTCTCTTCTCGCCAGAGGAGGGATTGCAGAACAGTTCAACATTCTTCGGATCCTCAACAAACGCTTTTTCCTCCATGTTCAGCCTGTGTTCGCTATCTATATAAAACAAATTATTAAAATAAGTAGAAGGCAAAGTCAGATATAAACGAAACAGTGTATTTCGTCAGTCTTGAAAGTCGAGCGGGTATACCCGAGAAGAAAACGAAGTAATAATGAAAAGAACAAACAGGAATTTGATCAGTCTGAAAACAGTCCACTTACCATCTGATGCAATGACCATTGCTACCAACTGTTTACCGCCATGTCGAATGGTAACTTTAGCACCTTTTTCTGGTCCGGTCTCAGTAAACAGTTCTCCACTGTCTTTCTTTCTTAGCTTCCTGGTTTCAACTACACAAGTGCTTTTATCAATGCTAAAGTATAAGAGACACAGTCTAGGTATCCTTGTAAGGTTACAGAGAGACATTGCTGTGTTCAAATAGCTTCAAGTGAACCTGTGAAAGTTGTGTAACACATCCGTGGTTAAAATGTTTGTTTTATACAATTTTTGACGAGCATGTTTTAAAATAAACCAATAAGAAAACAATTTATTTACCGAAAAGAACCTTTTGTTCATTCTCTTGAATGGTTGCCGAAAATGGTGAAAACTAAGAGGTGATAATGAAGGTTTTTGTTCTTCACTTGACAGTTATCGTGTGGCAACCCTTTCGAATCTGTCAATTGTTCGCATGAATGGTCAATTGTGTGAGAACCAGCCGTAACGCTATCACCTCATCAATCTATTCAATTTGAGTCGGCATCTTTGGAAGGTTCTAGCATCAAAAAACTTTTCTCCGTCATTTTGTCAAGCGCTTATGGTTTCGTTTATCATCACTTACTGTTGAATTTGATTTTGACGGAAAGAAAATCAAAACCGATAAGCACTACAGAACACAAACAGCTTCATGTCACTCGCGAGCCATTCATGCATACATGGTACAATGATACCGACAAGAACAAAGACGTTCAGTTTCAAAGGAGTTTTCACAACTATCGGAACCACTGGTATTTTAATGAATAGCATGCAACATAATTACATTTCAACAACAGAAGATATCATTTCCAAACTTAAATGTCCCCGCAAATGGGGAAGCATTGTTGCCAAAACATTGATGTCTGATATTTCTGTAATGTTTTCCCGTTTACGCGCTTCGAGAAACAATTTGCTTTGGTTGGTGTCATGACCTGTTATAACCTGAATTAGGAAACCTTAAGTATGCGACCTTTATTTTAAAAAGAATTTAAAACTTCCGCACTAAACTAATACAGATCACAACCTTTTGTAAGACTTACGTTAAGCAATTGTTCCCTCTCACGCGCGAAAACGTAGTAATTAGAAACGGGCTCTGTTAAATGGATGAAACGCACAGGTATCGAACAGGTTAAAAAACAGATCACCAAGATGCTTGAAAGTGAAAGTAGAGTACAGGACCAGTGAAGCGAAGGAGTGGCATTTTAAATTTAAAAGGGAAGGCGGAAGACTGTTCTGTTGTTCTGAAGTGTTCCTCGGCACTGGCTAAGGGTATAAACAAACAACACAAGCAAACCCCCGAGGATACTCGAACTATAAAAGTCGTGTCCCCCAGTCCCAGATATCTGCTGGCTGCCATTCATGTTCATACTATGCTGTTATGGCAACTACTAACTCCCCAAGCTAGACCTTTTTGTAAATAAATAAATAAATAATCATGTGTGTGATTGAAAACAGATGAAAAACGGGACTAATAGAGGACAATCACGGGTTTTGAATACTGTCGAGTCTTACTTTAATTCGCGATTGTAAAGCCCCGCCTAAAAAGGGAAATGTTTGGTGATCAAATATTTTACCGTTTGACCACCTCATTTGTTTGGTCGCGTTTGATAACCCTTTGGCCAGGGATTCAAACATCAACATGTTTGGACACCAAACAATGTTTGATGTTTGTCTGTTCATGAAAAATTTCCCGTTCGCCCAAGGCTTAATATTTTGCACTAAAACGTTTGCTGAATGTATTCCTTTTATTAAAAAAAAAGTCTTTAGTGCAATTAAAATTGATTGAAGATGTTTTTGACAGCAACAAAAACCACTGGAGGAAGGACAAGTTTTGTCTCCTGTGCTGAAAACAGTACACACAACTTGAAACCTTCCGATATTGCGGAAGGCAATCATTTTTCCCGTATATCCCATCTTTCACGCCCGTCACTGAAATAAAGTACAATCAAATAAGGACGATTCTTAATTTTTATTTACACGGCAAATACAAAGTTTAAAAAATAAGGGGCCGACCATTTAACTCTTGAGAGGGGGAGGCGGGGGAGTGTGGGTGATTTCTGGTCAGCAAGACTTTTTTTCCTAGCAACCTAGTGGACAGGATATTTTTTCCCCTCATGCTGTGATTTTTTTCTATTACATTTGTACTGGAAGTAACCTTTTTTTCTTCCGACTAGCGCTTGCAGGAATTTTTTTTTTCAAAATAACCCACCCCTACCCTCAAGAATTAAATGGTCGGCCCCTAACGAACCTTGCACTAATCATACCTTATCGAGTTACAATAGCAAGCAATAAGTAAATAACGTATTGATAATTCTAAGAAAAACGCTGTGGCGCCACTAGATCTTCGGTTCCTTCACGGCAAAATTCTCGAATTTCCTTGAAAAGATAATCTGCTTGTTCCGGGCTAATACCTTGTGGGTTTACAATTGGGGGGAGCGCGCCAGGCTCTGGCAGACGATCTCTGCTTCTCAAAAGATTTACGGCCCTTTCATCAGAGTTCCAATACTGTTTGCAGAAGACAGTTCCCGGATACTCTTTGTCAAACCTGAAGTGATAAAATGTTTTAATATTGGGCAACTTTTTAAAGTATTGGCCGAGATAAGTGACCCAGTCATAAGTTAAAATCCGAACAGTTCCATTGTGTAGTCCTACAAGTTCTGCTACATTCACTGACGCTGATTCCTCGACTGCCCTTGCGATGTCAAACAAAGATGAAATAAATGTTCGCCTCGTCTTTTGTTTGACGAGGCCAAAGCACCAGTCAGGAGCAAATTTTGTGTGGCCCGGTAGGAGAAAGTTGTATTCAATGTCATTGTGGAGTCCATTCATCGCCCGCCACAAGTAATACCAAAGAAAGGCAGAATTCTTATTCTGCGCGCCACAATTGTCTGCATGTACTTGGGCTTTGGTTTCGCCCAATCCGTGGCATTTGAAAAAGTAATGCACGTATGAAATTGTGCTATTTGCACCTTTCCCGGTCACCACATTTTCATCAACAAGAAAATTAACTTGGCGAGGAATTGCTTCACAGCAAACACCAAAGAGTAAGCATTTTCTCGGTGTCTTAAAGTAAATTGGCCCAGGTTGATTAGGATCAGCCGGATAATGAAGCTGCTGAGCATAATCGTACGAATAATGTACTGTTCCGTCAAACGAGCAGGGCTCACGTTCCACGTTAAAATCAACATCTTTCAGGTGCTGCTGAATGTGTTCCTTTGTTTCTCGACAACAGTCCTTATAAAGGTTCCTTTCTCCTGCGGCCAGAAATAAGTGGTGCTCTTGTGCTCTTATAATCTCAGCCTTTTCTTCTTCGGGCAAATTCGCACTCTTATGGATTCTATTGTTATTTTTCTGGCAAGTCCAGCATAAATCGGTGGCAGGCCGCATAATGAGAATAAAAGGGCAAAGTTGATTCCACAAGTCGCAGAACTTAGAGTAGCCAACACAGGCCTGACCTTTGCTTGTGCAGATATCGGAGTATGTTCTCCAAAGACCGTGTTTCGACATATTTGAAGGGAGAAGCTTTACGTCGATTCGCTTAAAACCTGGAACTCGTCCCGGTAAAATGAGGGCTTGCTCTTTGGCAACGTTTAGAATGAATTTCACCACATTTTCAACTGTTTCCTTTGAAGATGCGCTGGTGGGTAGTCGCTTGTTGTTGCCATGCACTCGTAAACTCAACCCATTTTTCCTGTAATGTTTCACAAGGCTGTAGAAACGATTTTTGTGTAAACAGTGCAGGAAAAGAAATGTTGTCATACAGATTCGTTGCCCGTGATAATAATAGTCCATCCTTGTATTCTTACGAATTGTTTCCGTCCTTCCAGAAGCGCTTGTTTCGTGACACCTCAACGACGATTGGATGGCTCCCAATATCACTAGATCGAGTTCACTCGGTGACAATTCACTGCAGTTATTGCGACAGTCTACAAAGTCATCTAGCGCGAGGGTTGTGCTACATGGTTTATCACCATCAGCTAACTTACATTTGCAAGTTTCGTCGTAGAACTTCCTCACTTTCTCTTTCTCGGTAGCGTGAATTTCCAAAACATCAAACTCGACTCCCTCGGTTTCGCCATCATCTGAGCCGATGCTGTCTACATCCGAGTCAAATGATTCCTCGTCTTGTTCTCGCGTTGTAAAATAGACTTGTGAAACACCTTGAATACGATTTAAATCTTCCTTTTCAAAACTTAAACAGTTATATTCGCCTTAACTGCACTCCATGATGTATTCTTGAAAAGGACAAGTGAATGTTTTGAACGCTAGTTTGACCTTGTTGCCATAACAACAAAATGCATGTCATAAATTGAAGAGGAAGAGGTCTGGGTACAAAAAACGCAATTTGCCCCGAGTTAAGCCCTGAGTGGCCTGATCGAAATAACAAATTGCACTAACTCCTCCCCCTCCTAACGTTTTTCATGCGTAATTCGCTGTTCGAGTGCAATATTCCATTCTTTTTAGCGAACACCGAGTTATTATGTTTTTGTTCTTTCATCTCTTATCGTGTGTTCGAACAGCGAGTTATTATGTTTTTGTTCTTTCATCTTTTATCGTGGGGTCGATTTTTTTTACAACAACCCGACTTGTTAAATTCACCACCAATACTTCTATTGACGACAACTCGTTATAAAAGAACTGTTTGGCCAGTGAGATATTTTGCTGTATACTGTTCGTTTCATGGTGTTCTTGGTGTAGTTGGTAAAAAAAATGGCACAAGTTAGACCATTGTGACACGAGTCTCGTTTTACTCAATCATCGTCTTTCGAGTCTTTCGTCTTTGAGGTGAGTGCACCGTGCAATATTGCTCGCGTGTCTTTTGGCACGCGTGTTATATCGCACGTCTAGCGTGCCGTTTTGCACAGTGCTTTGAACAAAGGATTTTGCGTGGAAAACAATAGCACCGTGACACTCTTTGTTTTCGTCATTAAATATGCGCATATCCGTGCCATTGTGACACACTTAGCGTGCCGTGTCATCGCACGCGTGCCTGTGCAATCACCTTTTTCCTTGTTTTCCCATGGAGGGTCACATATTCAGATGGCAGCTATACAAATACAGGAGATTTGAAACAATGCCACATCCATACTTCCATAGAACAACCAGTTGAAAAACAATATTTCCAGTGAGGCCCCAGGCTTACAACCGCTCTGAAAGCTAGCTAAGCAAACACTACAATGTACAACTAATCAAGTCTTGGCATAGGTGTACCAGAGGTGAGGGTATGTATCTTAAATTCTCTACCAAATTGTTTTGGTTTATAGAAGGATTAAAAATCTCGTCATGTGTATTTTTGTGATATTTAAGCCACAAACTTTGAACTTTTAGTTGTAATAAATGTTAAAAAAGTGCATTGTTTTTCAGAATACCGCATTACTTAATTGTAAGCAGCAAACTACACTTCTATATTCGATTTAAAAAAGGTAGCCATCTCGTGATCCAGTTGTAATTCTTACAGCAGTTTTTTTCATACTCAAATTGGTGATTGACAATCTTTAATGCGGTAGTATATACATTACACTGAACATTTTAGGCTCAATGCAACACTTTGCTTTTATTCTCTTACTAAAACAGACCATGAAAACTTACATAAGTGTTATTGAATGTGCATGTGTGAAAATGCGGTAAAGATTTAATACATGAGCCTACCTTTCCAGTGGAAAATGTCAACAACAAGTACTTAAATTTTGCTCGAAGATCAATTTGGGGAGCAGGGATGGCACAGTGGTGAGAGCACTCGCCTTCCACCAATGTGGCCCGGGTTCGATTCCCGGACTCGGCGTCATATGTGGGTTGAGTTTGTTGTTGGTTCTCTTCTCTGCTCCGAGAGGTTTTTCTCCAGGTTCTCCGGTTTTCCCCTCTCCACAAAAACCAACATTTCCAAATTCCAATTCAATCTGCTTGTAAAGCGCATTTGAACATATACACATGGAAAATGCGCTATATAAGTCCTAAATTATTATTATTATTATTATTAATTCCAGTCAGGAAGTCCGTTATGGCCAAAACCTCCTGAAACACTGGGTCACTCCTCATTCTTTCAAAGGAATCCCTTAACTTGAGAATAATTTCTATGCTACGGACCACCGTCTCTAGGAGTGGTTTCAAATACACTTGTAGATTCAGGAATTTTCCAAACTCTGTTCCTTATCAATTCGGTTAAATGGAACTACAGCAATCCTTGAAAACGCTCTGTGGACCAAATGAAACAATTTTTAAGCTCGCACTTGCATTAGCTTTATATAGTCAACACCTGCAATAGGTGCTTTGTCAGATGATTGAGTGCCTTAGTGAGAAATACACAAATTTACCCTTCTGATTCAACATTGAATTTGTTAGTATGAAAATTTGATATATAGATAGGTAATACTTGGACCTAAAATATCAGTCAAAGATGGCAAGATCCCGAAAAGAGGTGAAATTTATATTGCATTATTAATTAATAGTTGGAACCACAGAATTTGTTCTTTAGAACAATTGGTATTTAAGGTTATGAGTTGTGAAATTGAGCCTTAAGACAGCCACTCATGATGCAATCTACACATAAGCTTGTATCATAGACCATTTTTAGCTCACTATACTTTCTAAGCTTTTCTTTGTCTCTCTTGACAGTTTTTTTCACTGCTTGTGGATTCGTTGTGATGATAGGCACCATTCTTGGTGACAATGACTTTTGACATTAGATCTTTTTGTAAGTGGACAACCTAGGGGATGGGGATGAAATAGAGCAGGAGCAGGTTCCGTGCCCCGTGTAATCCCAATTTCGCTTTAGTTTTCAAACAATTATACTAGAACCCACAGAAGTCAAGCAAGATTTCATTTGTGCATCACACCGGGGGACTGGGAGATACTCCCCTATAGGGCCTATACGGGGATGTACCGCTGGATTAGGTATGGCTTTTGACCCCGCTGTCCTGAAACTGGTTTATAAGCTCAAGCGAATCTGTACTTATCAGGATCTTTGGCAAGTTAGGGATTTGTTCACTTTCAGTTAACGTTCTTCCTAGAGTTTTAAAAAAAGAGCACATTGTCCTATTCTCTATTATTTTTTGTTCGAAACATGGTAAGGGTTTCAAACTTCCAGTGGTACCCCTATACCCAAACATTGGTCAGTTACACCCGGGCACTACTTAGCTGGTTTTATAACGTACCCATAAAAGCTCTATTAAGCCCCCTGTCTCTATCAATTCCCCTGGGGTGAGTCTAATAAGCCCCCCGTTTGGAAGTCGGTTTTTGTAATAAGCTTCAGCTTCACCTCCTGAACAAACCACAGAGAATGCCACGGCTCTGCGACTGGCGCACGATGCAGGTTTCATTGCAAGCTCCGATTCCAAGAACTGTTTGCAAACCACATTCCACGAACCGTGGAATACCGCCATGTTTTGCTCACAAAAGAAAGTCAGCAGCTGGAGGTACAAACATTCAAGCTCCAGCTGGAACTTACCATGGGCTCCGTAGTTCCAGAAAGCTCCAATCCTACATCTGCTAGACTCCACAACCACTCAAAATCCGGGCGTCCCTGGCACCCCTCAGCGTATGCTTGTTCCGCATTAATGGGCACACATTCTCGCTCCAGGTGGACCTAGGTGCACCTCCATTTGGCCTAGCATCATGTGCCAGTGCAGTACATCTGCTGTCACTTTTATATTCCACTCCCTTGGCTTCGACTGTACGAATTACATCAACGATTACGGGGGTGCAGAAATTGCTGCCAAATTGGATGCGGCATTCAACTGAATTTTTTCAGGCTTTATTTTCATTACTGCTTAAGTAGTGTTAATAATTGCAATGATCATTCACATATTCATTCATTAATCTGCAGTTGAAATAAATGATTTTGATATATTCATAGTCATTTGTTCATCGCTCATAGGTATATTACAAACCAACTAAATGACCAGCTCCAAGAAGGCTTGTTAGCTCAGTTGGTAGAGCACTACAACGTTATCGCAAAGGTTGTGGGTTCAAACCCTGTACAAGCCTGAATTTTTTTCAGGCCTTATTTCCACTACTGCTTAAGTGGTGTTCATAACTCCGATGATCATGCACATATTTATTCACCAATCCGCAGTTCAAATATATATGATTTTCATATATTCATAGCCATTTGTCCATCACTCACGGGTATATTACAAACCAACAAAATGACCAGCTCCCAGTTGTCTTGTTACCTCAGTAGAGCACTGCACCAGTATTGCAGAACTCATGGGTTCAAATCCCGTACAAGCCTTAATTTTTTTCAGGCTTTATTTTCACTACTGCTTAAGTGTTGATAACTGCGATGATCATTCACGTATTTATTCATTAATCTGCAGTTCAATTATATGATTTTCATATATTCATAGTCAATTGCAAGTTAGTTATAGGGAACTAACCTCTGTTGTATCACATAGAAAGCAAAAGTAAACTTGCTACTGAATGTGCTCAGTTGCATACATCTGAGTGATATGAGCTGTAAATGTTAAATTTAAAAAACTGTCTATAACAGGGCTGAATAAATTCTGTGCATGTGCAACATCACATCCCCCTTTGACGAGTAAAATCTACTGGCGTTAGAGAGAGTAAAATTTATTGGCATTAGACAGTAAAATCTATAAAGTCGCTCTCAGGAGGGAGAGGGTTATTAATAGGGGGAAACGGTTAGAGAATCTGGCAAACATCAAAGGAGCAAAACAACGAGGCCAAGAAATATGTTGGAAGGTCCATGACCATGCATATTTGTTTTGCACTCACGTACTATGCATGAATTACATAGTTGCAATGTTTCTATTGGTTAGTGGCATGAACACGCGTAACCACCTATATATTGTTATTGTGCATGGTCAACCCCCAAAACAGCAAACAAAAACAAACAACTTTGCTAGGTTTCATAGGGGCTTACAAGACAAATTAGACAATGAACCATAAAGACAATCATGAAGGCTATCTGTGGTAAACAACTTATTTTTGTAGGATACTTTGCAAAAGTGGAGGTTTGACTACTTTGACTTTTATATTAGCCACTGAGATGATCAAAGAGAGCAATGAATGTCCTCTTTTTCAACCAAACGACAAAAAGCATATGCAGTACCACTGTCCCTTTACCTCCAAAAAGAGCATTTTTACGTTTTGTTTGTAAACATTTTGCTAACTGCTAACTAAATTTCTGTACGTAAAATAACTGTCCAAGGCTCAAACATAAATCGAAAAGTTTTTGTTAGGGTTGCTGAGCTCATATCACCAAACAACAAATTGCTGGGAGCCGGAGGGACCTTATAGTTTTAGCAGGTTTTAGTGATTCTTTGCAGTCTATTTGACGGGCCTCGGGAAACTACCCACTGCACCAAACAATATCTTTCAACGTGATTTACCTCTCCTCTGATCCTGTCTGTCTATACTTTGTTTTATTTTTTGTCCGGTATTTTTTCTGCGGCTAGTCTTAGACTCCACTTCTGGAGGCACACGGCTTCAAATCCAGGATGCTCTGTGATGCACATAAGCTTTGTGCCTTCGAGAAGGTCTTGAAGAACGATGTCGCCCGCTAAGGCGTTGACACATAGCACTCACTGATATTTTGCAAATAAGCAAGTTCACAGTTACCACAGTGACACCAAAGCAATGAAACATGAATGAAAGCGACATGTTAATTTTTCAGATGCGAGCAACTGACAACTGCATATCATGTCTCTTTGTTTATAGAAACACATACTTAGCAACCTACCATTCTCAGATTTTTTTAGTTCCGCGTAGCTGGAGCTATAGTCCAGACTTCATGCCATTATTTAAAGCGGATTAGTTCCAGTTGAATAAAGGTTTTTCTTCAGGAGAATTAGGCAAGTGTTTACACGACTGCCAGTAGATAGAAGTGACCGAGATCGGATCAGAGTGCCGCTGCTGTTCTCCTGGAATGATGTCACTAGCCCCAGTCTTCACTTCACTCGGTCATGCAGGAAAAAAACACAACTTTGAAAATTCATAAAAAATCGAGTTTTCAACCAAATGGAAAAATTTTTGCAGAATCTTGCTCAGTGTGGCCAAAAGCATTTTTTTTTGGGGGGGGGGGGGGGTTATAGGCACTTTAATGCTGTTTGCAAAACATACTTAAATAATTTTTAGTTGCTATACCAATTTAATAATTGTTTAGCCAAGCTGTGGGAGAGCCGGTGAGGGTTATTTGTCTGTAATTCAAATTTGTTAAGACCGTAATGATCAACCACCTTGGCCATGGCAAAGTGTTGGCGAATGTGAATATTCAAGGCGTTACTTTAGGTCATTATGGCATTGATCTTCGAAAATTACCTTGTTGGAAGGCTCAGTGGCAAGCGACTCAAAACACCATAAAAATGCAAAAGACAACACTATGAGCATGAGGTAAGTGATCTTTATTCATCTGGCTTACATTATAGCTACATTTTTTATTAAGAGGTGTAAAAATCCGGTATTTTACGGAACATTTGTCCCGATCACTACAATCAAGCTGAGAACAGCCGTATCAAAATAGAGATAATGTATGAGATCAAATAGCATGCGTGACGTCACTCAGTTTGGATTGTCTGCCCGTGCCTGAACCTACAAAGTATCAACAGTAGCCAGCCACTGAGCAACACCTGGGTATGTCACACCCTTACCTCTATTATGATCGGCAAGTATGGCAATGCTGGGTAGATGTGTGGTGTGCAAGAAGCAGTTTCCAAAATGCTGCAGATCGGAGCTCTTGGAAGTACAAGTATATCAGGGGAGTTACCACCAAGCATCACTAGAGAACAGATACAGTTGTACCATCAGCTTGTCTTCTGTATTATTTGCATCAAGCATGTAAACAAGAGCGAGACGGCAATGACAAAACTGTGGCCGTCATCCCAACCCAAAGTGGAATAACTGTGTTTGACAGCCAATACCATGGAACCAGTGGTGCATTCTCGCCATGGCCCCAGCTGACCAGCATGCGAATTACTCTCCTGGTTCAAAGCCATTAATAACATTCCTGAAAGCCTGGACACAGTAACTTGCGTTACATTCAATTAGTAAGATGTTAGCTTTGAGAGAAACACAACATGCATTTGAAAAGTTCGGAAACATTTCAATCTTATGCCCCTGACATGATCTTTTAGCAAATATTGGTTACACAATTAAATTTAAAGTGGCAACAAAAAAGGCCAACTCTTACATACATTGGTAAAAGGCCTTCGATTCCATCAATTAAGTTTGAGACAATTTGTCACGTCTTGTAATAGACTGTCGTGAATAGCTTAAAGAACTCGGCAAAACAGACGCATGAGGACTGTTCCAATCCCGTTGTAATGCTCTCCGATCACAAGTGATTACACAACAACCCTTTTTTCTCCCACGCTAGGGTTTCTAAGTCTAAAATTACACGTGATTACAAAGTAAACTAAACAGTCATCAGTTAACAGCTCTTGACAGATCCGCTCGCATTTCTTTTAGTCACGCAAACGTCACACAAACACCTAAGTACTCCACACTCTCCCCCTATTTGACTATGCATATGGGCAAATACATACACTAAATGTTTCTAGAGATCAGCGAACAAAACAATGTCTCATCAAATGTTCATTAAGCAAAATCAATCTTCGCCGTCTTCAGCGCTAGCTATAGCTCTCATCTGCCTTCGAGCAGCCACTGCAGCTCGCCTGCTCAGCCTGAATTCTTTGGCCTCTGCATTCAGGGGGATGGCCTCTCTTTGAGTCGACACATCACAAGCCAATTCCAAGGGATACAAGTGTTGAAAATAGGTCTTTTGATAAATTACTTTCCGGATCTGAGCCGCACAGCTCGTACAACGCCATCCCTGCCTTCTATCGGGGTATCCACCACTCCTAGTTTCCATTTACCCCGGTTGCGTTCTTCGGATTTCACGAGCACCACTTCTGCTTTTATATTCATTTCCTTGGTTTGATGGATAATGTTGTGTCGCTCTCTGAGTGCTGTGACATATTCTCGGGACCATCTTCGCCACAGGGCTTCTTTGCACGTTTTCTGAGGTCAGCATCTTCTATCCCACTGGGATTCATTTCTGGGAGAATATTTGACTGCCCAAACAATAGAGAATTAGGGGTTAGAACGGGTAGCTCAACATCGTCTTCCATATAGCCAAGAGGGCTTTTGTTGAGAGTTATCTCGACGTCCAAAATGACCTCTTGAAGCTCTTTCCATTGTAGATTTCCATTGCCAATGGTCTTGTAGAGGGACTGCTTCAGAAGGCCAACAAGTCTTTCAAATTGGCCTCCCCACCAGGGGGCTCTGCTTAAGTTGAATTGCCATTTTATTCCTTGCCTGGCTAACCAATCTTGTAACTTCTCATCTTTCTCCACCTGCTTCAGCCACTTCGCTGCAGCAACGAAAGTCTTGCCATTATCTGAGTAGATTTTGTCCGGTCTTCCTCTTCGGGCTATCAGGCGCTTCAAGCTTCCAAGGAACTCATCGGTGGTAAGGTCCGGAAGCAACTCTAGGTATAGACCCCTTGTAAGGCTGCAGGCGAAGAGCACGATGTACGCCTTTCCTTCTTTACGTCCTCCTGTTCGGTACTTGATTGGTCCAGCGTAATCGACTCCGATCACTTGAAATGGTGTGGACCCTTCAGTCCTGTCCCTTGGTAGGTTACCTGTTGGTGGGTGTGCATAGGCTACCGCTTGAAACCTTTTGCATCCGTTGCAGCTTTTGATCACCCTTTTGGTTAATCGTCTCAGTGGTGGTAACCAATACTTTTCTCGAACTGTAGCCATCGTCAGACTGACTCCCCCGTGGAGAGTGTTCTCGTGTGCACTTGCGACCAATTTCTCGCTGAATAGATCATCATCAGGAAGATAGATCGGATAGTCACCTTGAATGCAGCCTCGGCATTCGAAGAGCCCTTGTTAATTCTTTTGTAGGTTGAGACGAGGCCCGTCTTTCTGATACTTGTCCGTTGCAGCAAATCTGGACTGCACTCTGTAAATCCACCTTTCAACTTGGGTCCCCGTCTCCTCAGTAGTTAAAGGCCCAGACTTCTTCTTCGCACCTTTCGCTTTACAGTTACTCAGGAACCTTGCTATCCACGCTACGATTCGGATGGCTTTCCAGTAGCCATGCTTCTCCAAAGTTTCATTCAGCACATCATCCTCTGTCTTGGTCACAAACAAAGCTTCTCTCACCACTTTAGCTTCCGCTTGAGTTTCGCTTGTAGCCGCGGTGACAATGTCTGGTGGCCAGCTTTCTGGTTCAGCGAGCCATGCAGGACCTTCCCACCACAACTTTGCAGATTCGTCTACACGCCCTCCTCTGCTACCAAGGTCAGCGGGGTTCTGATCTGAACGGACATATCTCCATTGGATAAAGCTGTGCTGCGGGATTTTCTTGACTCTGTTTGCCACAAACTGCCTGTAATCACTGCCTTAATCCAGTGGAGCGCAATGCTACTATCCAACCAACCATAGACACCTTCCACTGGGAATCCTGTCAAGGCTTCTTTCACGTTGCTGATGAGGTTTGCTGTCATATGAGCGGATACTAGTTCCTGTCTGGGGATAGTTAGTCCCTACTTAGCTAGGCGTGATTTAGCTGTGACGAGGCTTTGCTGAGTACCTTCTGCTTGACGTACAACTGCGAACACTGCCGATGCTGCCCCTTTATTGCTAGCGTCTCCAAATCCATGTAGATCAATGCCAACGATTCTCTCTTGATGCTGAGCTAGGCTACGCGGTATCTCAACCTTGTCAGGCAATATCTTCCAAGCATTCCACTTGTCTAACGCTACAGCAGATAACGTCTTGTCCCAGGCAAGACGGCTGTCACATACTTCTCTGTAAAGCACTTTGCCTGCTAATATGGTAGGAGAAGCGACACCAAGTGGGTCGTAAATTCTAGCTAGACTTCCCAGAACCTCTCTCTTAGTGGGTTCTAACGGTTGTGTGGGGAAGACAACGGCGATCGTATCCTTTTCTTTGTCCCATGGTATTCCTAATAGCTTTGTCTCGCCTGGCTTCGCTCCCAGTTGTTGTTTGGCATAGCTCGATTCTTGTTCTGAACTTCTTTCTTCCTGCAGCGTATCAGTCTAAGGCTAAGGCTAAGGCTAAGGCTGGTGCATTAGAGTGCCATTTATGTAATTCGAACTGGGCTTCACTGAAGATTGTCTGCGCAGATTCTTTCAAGTGCTGCGTCTCTCGAATGGTCGGTCCACCAGTAATGAGGTCGTCGACGTATAGACTTCGGAGGATTTCTTCCACTTCTGCTGGAAACCGTTCCCGACAGAGTCCGAGATGTTCCCGTAAGACTCCCCCAAGCAAGAAGGGAGAAGGCGCCAAGCCAAAGAGAGCTTGTGTGAAACGTAACGCCTCAATCTCTTTAGTCTTCAGATCCTTGTACCAATGAAACCGCATCACATTTCTGTCTGGTTCCAAGATTCGAACTTGGAGAAATGCTTGCTTTAGATCACCTGAGATAGCTACGGGATGGAAAAGGTTTCTCACCAGGACGCTCCATAGCTGGTTTTGAGTCGGTGGTCTGATCTCGAGGCATTCATTCAAGGATGGGGCCTTTTCACTTGCTCTTGCAGATGCATCATAGACAATGGGCAACTTGGTACTCTCAGCTGTTTCCTGGATGACTGGTTTATGCGGTATGTAAAATTCTCTCCCTTTAGCTTCACTTTCCACACGCTCCACAATACCTTGGGCTAGCTGATCCTGAATCACGGAATCATACCGTTCAAGCATCCCCGGTTTTTCCAATCTCTTAGTGAGTGCATTCAGTCTCTTCAAACTTCCTGCGTCGTTGTTAAGTAAAGGAGGATGGTTGCCCTTCCAAGGTAAACCAACTTCGTACCACCCTTCTGGACTTCTCTTCAACTGCTCTTTAAATTCTTCATAAACGATTCCTTGGTCTCCCACGTTCGTATCTTCCAAGCCTAACACATCAAGTCTGCAGAGGTTTTCGTAATCACAAGAGGATGCCTGCATCATGAACATGTTGGTCAAGTCTACTTCTTTCCCAGGGGACATCATCGTCCATTCAAAACGAGTTAGCTCCAGTATTGGCTCCCCCCGGTTTACCGATTCGTGGCATGCTGTTTACTTTCACTCGCGCATATTCGCTGGCTCCAAGTATTAGATGTATCGGGAGTTCTGCCTTCTCGTCTGTATCGTCCATGATGACACCTTGCAGATGGGGAAATCTTGCAATTTTCTCTTTATACTTGGGATTTCCAAGGGAAAGGAGCTGGCTACGGTTTACCTTTGTAACTTCCGTCTCGAGGTGAAAACTCCCATCCACACTGCTGATCTTCAGCTTGTGAAGCTTAATCACCTGGTTTGTTGACTGTATCATCTCAATTCGCCGTTGCTGTCTGCTGATAGGTCGTTTTTGTAGGTGTTCGAGTAGTGCAGAGGAAGCATAGGAACTACCAGCTCCGGTATCTAGCAGCGCCCGGCATTTCATTCCTTCGACATTCACCACTACAACTGGGTAAGTGACTGCTGTGTCTCCAGTCGCTACTAGCATGTGTTCTGTTGATCCCCTGTCACAAATTGAAGAATGATGTCTTCGTTTGCAGAATAGGCAACCCACTTGACTGTGACATTCGAAAGCCTTGTGCTTGGTACCACCACAGTTGAGGCACAGCTGTTTCTCTATTAGTACTTTCTTTCGCTCCACCACAGAAGCAACTTTGCTGCAATTGCTAGGTCTGTGTGTGCTCTCTTCACAATAAATGCACGGCTTAGACTTCATTTCTTGCTGCTTGGCCTGGAAGGTTTTCGATTTCTTAAATGGATGGACTCCTAAAGGAGGCTTTTCCATGGCTCTCTCGTCCTGCTTCTGGGGGTTTCTTTCTGTCCACTTTCTGAGGGCCAAGACGAGTTGAGGAAATTCCCATTCCTGCCAATCATCGTCGGTTCTCACCAGGTCTCCTCTAATGCCTTCCAATTTATCAATCGTCATTCGTACGTACCCAGAGATCTCTCTTAGCTTTCCTAAGGTTTCCAACGCTTGCACATTTGATAACAGCTTTTCATAAAAATCGTGTACCTACGCTGACTTCCAGTGATGTGAGGTAATGCCAAAATCGCCTGCACGTATGCATCGATAATCTCACTCATTTTCCCATATTTTGTTTTCAAAATGTTTTTCGCTCTTTCGTAACCTTCTGAGTTGACAGGGAAACCATTGACATTAACGCGAACCTTCTTTTCGAGTAATTCCTTGAGGTAAGAAAATTTGGTTACGGCCGGTATTTGAGCGGTCGACATGCGTGCCATTGAATTTTGTTATGACAAGTTTCGGAAGCTTTGTGTTCGCCGCTTTATGTGACATCATTCCTTTTAGATTTTCTTCTAGCTTCTTCTCTAACTGTATCTTCTTCTCGTACTTCTCTTCTTCGAATCTCAACCCTTTTTCGAATTGCTTTTCCTTCATCTGGGCAGTGAATTTTAGTTCCGCTTGCTTTTCCTCTTCCATCTCTTTGCGCTTGATATCCTTTGTAATCTTTTCCACGTTGTTTACCGATTGCTCAAATTTCACTAATTTGGCTTCAATATCTTCGCTCCAAACTTTGACATCCACTGCTTCCTCACCGCGTTCTAGTTTAGCTTCTTGGATTTCTACCTTTAAATTGTGGACTTCAAGTTTCTTCTCTAGGATCTTGCGCTGCCTTTCTAGCGATAGTAGATGTCCTTTCGCAATAACACTTTCTGTCTCGTTGTCTGTAAATTCCAGCATCGCTAATTTCGTCCCCACAGCTTTAATCTTGTCCTCATACGTAGTCATATTTCACTGTACACGTCGCTCGATCTATGAAGTTTTTAACAGTGTCTCGTCCCGTCGGAGGTGCCACTTTTGTCGTGAATAGCTTAAAGATCTTGACAAAACAGACGCATGAGGACTGTTCCAATCCCGTTTTAATGCCCTCCAATCACAAGTGATTACACAACAACCCTTTTTTCTCCCACGCTAGGGTTTCTAAGTCTAAAATTACACATGATTACAAAGTAAACTAAACAGTCATCAGTTAACAGCTCTTGACAGATCCGCTCGCATTTCTTTTAGTCACGCAAACGTCACACAAACACCTAAGTTCTCCACATAGACGGCCCACTAATACAGATGGCAAACACATCGCTCTTTATTAAGGGAGTGAATTGAAATAAGCTTATAACAACTGTTTATGCATGACCTTGACGTGCAGGATTCCTGGGAACAACAACATTACAGTATTCAATAACAAGTAAAATAGAAGTAAAAAAAGATGTTTGTCTCATGACAGAAAGCTTCTGATTACAGGACGATCTCCACGAACAAAGTGGGTCGTAATTCTCATGTTCTGCATCATTTCTTGCCCAAAACATTATGAAGCGAAGTGGCAAGCATCTACATTATTTTTTTGCGAAGCAAAAGTAGGACTTTTTAAGGTCTTGTCCGAGGTGAAATACATTTTGTCCACTTTAAGTGATGCTGTACTTTTGACATTGTTGTCATCCCTTAGGAGATTACTTAAGAAGTGTTTGGCCTATACTAGCACATGCCACTGGACATGGTGTAATTTTTGGCCCCTCTCTCAGCTCTGAGCAGGGTATATAGTTTCCCAGTCAATATATGGAGTGGGGACCCATTCTAGACAGGGTACAGCTGCAAGACTGTCGTCGAGTATTTAGCAGTCCATACATTATTGGAAATGTTTCTGTATTTGTTAGCAGGTCACTAGCCTGGGTCGCAGACAAAATCTAACGCCCGGTTAGTACTGTTTGAGTATGAGATGATTGGCTTATCAACAAAATCCTTTTATTGAAGGGCCAATCATGGCACATACTCAAGTTCTGATACACAGAACAATGAATTTGGTGCTGCTTCATAGATGTTACTAACCGGTGTTAGATTACAGCTGTGATGCAGGCTAGCAGGTCATCAGTGAACATAAGATCATTTTTCAGGACTAGATATTAGCACTATTGTTTTTTAAATAGTGGGAGGTGTCCTCCTATGTGGGGTAGATAGTTAAGGTTATTTTTGGTCCTAAAGAGTGTCAAGCACACCCCCCCCCCCCCTCCAGTATCTACCAAAGTAAACAGTGATACCATTGGTTAATCATTTCATTTATTCTTATTTATCTACAGTTTTTTATGCAGTGTTTCCTATTGGGAGTTTTCTCGCCTTGTTTATGACTTCTTGGGAAAGAAGAGATTCCTACTTCCTGCTTGTGCCTATTCTGCTATCAGGAGAACATTTCTTTGTCGAAAGGATGAAGAATTTACTGGATTTCAAATTGACGACGAGGATAATTAACAATAGGCCATGCATGTTTGAAAATTTCAATATCGATCAGAGATTTGTAGTATTTGCTTTTTTATTATTGTAAGTTGTTATAAAAGATAAATAGAATAAAATTAGGATAATGATTACATCATTTTATTGCATTTGCCACTTCCCCATCTCCCATAATGCACTTTGTTTGCCCCCAAACATTTTGCATAAGCTTTGTTTTCCATTTTTTCTTGGGATGATTGTAAGTCTCAAGAGAAATTGAAAACGATGGTTATGCAAAATTTTGGGGGGACAGACAAGGCGTATTATGGGAGATGTGGAAATCGCGAATTGAAATCATTATTGTATGGAAATAATAGGCATTGTATATTTGTGTTAATTATTATTCTAATAAACGACTTAGCAAATTTGTCAACTATGTTTGCTCTTTCTGATTCTTGGGACAGCTAGAAACTTTGCTGTGTCCCCTTCTGGAATGTCCACAAAGCGAGCACTTGGGTACTGCTCTTTGACTGGCTGTCCTCTCTCTGGTTCTGGTTTCTTCTTCGAATGGAAGTACTGAAATGTAACCATGGTAAAATATTATATTATATTACACAGACAAGTGTCTTTGAGGAAAATAGACCATTTACAAAATTCATACAACGTTACATCCAGGACCTGAGTGGCATAATTTCCATATTCTCACCTTTTTTTTAAAGAGCTGTTTGTGTTAACAGTGGTTTTTAATAATAACAACAATTGAAGAGCCGGCTGGAAAAATGTCCAAAGTGACTTTTTTCGGTGTTTTTTTTTAAATTTTGCTCCAAACCGGCTGAATTTTTTGCCGCATTTGCTTTTGTTGTTGAGAAAACAAGCCCAAAAGCTCGCATCAGCGTCACTGGAAGTTGACAAAGAATTTTGGCTTGGTTGGTTTCTTATGTTTATTTGTGCACTTCCAAAGACACGGACACAAGATTTTGGGCTTGTTTTTTTTTGCGACAACGAAAGCAACATATCCATGAGAGATCTGAACTCCCACCAAGTACAAGATGGGGTATATTGGAAATGGAAAACCAAGGAAAAGGAATGCGGTCTTTATACCTGGTGTTGTTGGGGGGACATTTTCCACAACTTTTTTGTTTCTCTCATCTTTTCTCTTTACTGCATCAGATTTCTGCATCAGATTACTGCATCATGACTCCTCCAGCATAGAGTTCATTGCAGCAGGAGTCATCTCCTTTAGTTTACTTGCAGCCCCCTTCAGCTCCTCACTGGTGGCAGGAAGATATGTCTGAAAGATTTGTTCCACATAATCTGAAAAAAAATTAGTATAGAAAACTGAAAGTACCAAGCTTCAAGGTCAAGGGGAAGAGTGAGGGTAACCCAAACATTTCTGTGAATTGATGATTCACTTAAGGCCTATGAACAAGTTCATATCTATGTGCACTGTTGCTTACAAGGATCAGGGCAAGTACTACAATAATGAATATGTGAGTGATCATCGCAGTTATGAACACTACTTAACCAGTAGTGAAAATAAAACCTGAATTTTTTTTTTCAGGCTAACTGCGATGATCACTCACATATTCATTCTATAATCCGCAGTTCAAATATATAATTTTCATATATTCTTTCTCACATACTACAATAATACTAGCAAAAGCATTTCATTGATGACTCACCAAAGTTTTGAGAGATTCTGAGATTTCGCACTGTTGCTTCACCATTCTTAAACTTCGGAAATGTCACCTTCACTTGGTCAGCATTAATCAGAGTTGCGTCGCCTTACTTCCCTGTGCAGATTAAAGTTAAAATGTACTGCATCAAGAATATGCCTGTGGAATAAACAATATGAGGCCTATGAATGACTTGAAAAGTTTATTTCATTAAGTTTCCTACTACCCTTGAACAAAATCAAAGCACAGTGATAAACAGGAGAATAAAAGCACCCGTAACCTGAAAATATTTTTTTCACTAAAATAAATCTTTTTAAACCAAACATTGACTTTTTACAGGCTGTAAAAGTTTCAAAATCTAGCCATCATCTGTTAAACGACTAAGCTAGTAAGGGGCGTAGGTTTATTTCTGGTTTGACATCACAGAATGATTTGGATCGTGGTAAGTCTTTGTAAACGTGCATGCAAAGCAGATTGTGATGCCAAACCAGTAATAGACCTATGCCCCTTCTGACTTGGTTGTGTACCAAATGATACTTAGTTTATCGTAAGGTTTGAAGGCCATAAAAAGTCCAAAACTGGAAATAACAGCTACATGAAAAAAAAAAGGTAACAATAAAGAAAGGATCATACTTAGTACCACAAAGTGATAACAGCTACCTATGCTACACCATCTGCCACTTAGACAATGCCCTTCTACTTGCTAACTTAATTAAACCAGACTATGGTTTCAAGCTACAAAATGAAAGAAAGTTCACACCTGCAGTACATCCCAGCATAAGAAAAAGCAATCATCTTTGGAGCAAAGTGATTTAAAACAGAGTGGAACCCCTCTAAGCAACTGGTCTGTGCAAAAGGGGAGGCCTGTTTGATTCCTTTTACCAGGTGAATGTTGTTCAGTGCACTGCATAACTTTTCATATGGTACCGACCCTAGAGACAAAGAAAACAAAACACTTAGGAATTTCTCTTTCTTGTACTCCTTTTTTTTACTGTGTCCAATGTCAGCATCAATAGCCCTATGGTTACACAAGTCGATCTATGCTGCAACAATACGTACCAACTTTTTACCATTTCCTTGTTTGATTGCATCATGGTAGCATTTATTGAACAATGCATCAAAAAGATTTGAGTGTTTGTTGACAATATGAATCATAAAGGACCTAAACTTCGCCCATATGACCATTCCATTTCCACTAAATGTAGTAGTTGCACTCCAGTACAAATGGTTTTCACAAGGTCTGGTCCATTCTGCTATGGCTTCACAACATTTTTCATTGCTGAGCTTTGATAGGACTTTCCTTATTTCTAGGGACAAAATAGGAAGAATCAGATGCTGTACAACACATGTACTGATTAGAACTTGGAGTCCACAATTTACCAGGTAGAAACACTAATATAATTATATTTTACAATTACTGTACATTTCAGTATTCAAAGGAATTGGTAGTGGGGTTTGGAGCTCTATGTGAAACACTAAATATTGATCCCGTATGAAAGTCATACTATTCACAACCAAAACATATAATTAAATGCTTAACTAATAAAGGAAAAGTGGAACCTCAAATGTCTCTGATGCTGTTTGTGAATTTCTTATAAAAATTATGCTTACTTTCTTACTTTGATAGGACTTTCCTTATTTCTAGGGACAAAATAGGAAGAATCAGATGCTGTACAACACATGTACTGATTAGAACTTGGAGTCCACAATTTACCAGGTAGAAACACTAATATAATTATATTTTACAATTACTGTACATTTCAGTATTCAAAGGAATTGGTAGTGGGGTTTGGAGCTCTATGTGAAACACTAAATATTGATCCAGTATGAAAGTCATACTATTCATAACCAAAAAATATAATTAAATGCTTAAATAATAAAGGAAAAGTGGAACCTTAAATGTCTCTGATGCTGTTTGTGAATTTCTTATAAAAAATTATGCTTACTTTCTTACTTTTTCACCAATGTCTTCTTCATGAAGGCCGCAATAGAAACATGTCGGTCTGAGACAAATGCTGTTATGTGGATTCCGTATCCAATAAGAAACTCCATACATGCTTTAAAACCCATGAATTCCATTGCTGTACTGCTTCCAGCTTTGTTTCTCTATTGAATAACCAAAAACATCTTGGACTATTTAAAACTGAAGAATCAGATTAATATTACCATTGTTTTGTTCTATTATGTAAATTTAGTTCCAAAGAATGCACCTCCCCTTCCTCCCAAACCCCACCCAAACACACAAGAGGTCACAAGAGATTTAGAGGGAGAACACTTTTGTATGTAATGTTTCTATTTTAAAGACTGGATCATATTTTGTGTGCATGCAGTCATGTATCCATAAAGGGGTAATACTGTATATTGCGATGCAAGTAAACTTTACTGTACATGTATTCTCAAGATCCTTGGTATTAAACTAATTACTCTAATAAATCAGGTCTTTTACTAAGATATTTTACCTGAACAAGAGCGAAGTGTATCATTGGAAGAGTGCAGCAAAACATGGTGTAGGCACCATACTTAGCAGAGTGACCCATACTGTCAAGGCGACCATCTCCTGCAAGAATGACACCATCTTTCACCGCTTTCACCTTCTCCAGCATCTGTTTTTGGTACTTTTTCCAGTACAACGTGATGGTCGGGAACAGCTTTGTCTGAACAAGCAAATACAATAGAACAGCAACAAGATTTTGACAACAGCCTGTAGTGTTTGAAATAATTGTACCTTGGAGAGTGTAGTTATAAATTTGCCCCGGTCACCTCATTTCAAATTTCAAACACTTCTCCATCAAGGCACTGCTTAAAAGTTTAGGAATAACCCCACAGTTTGCATGAACACTAGTCAGTTCTACACGTAAGCATGCTAACAATTAATTCATTCTCACAATTGATTATATAAAAACAATGATGCCTACCCTCTGGTATTTGAAGAAAGTTTTAAGGGATAGGCAGCTGAGACCCATATGAGAAAACACTGTAGACACCTTTGATGCAGATCCCCCAGCAAGCAAAATTGCGAGACAGAGGAGAAATCACCAGCTGGTATTTTCGTTCCAGGCATTACAGGCGGACTTTGCCATGTGTCCTTTGGTTTGGGGGCATTTAGGATTGGAGTAGGTGCTTGTTACTACTGCTTCAGTTCCAACCGGATGAACATCTACCAATGGACTATCGGTTTTACAGGTACGGCAGAAGCCAAAGAGTAACAGCAACTGGGAAAGGAATACTATATGTTTGGGCTCTGTGCGTAGATTTTTGTCCTTTACTGAGACCCTGTAACAAAACGAAAATTCATTGACCAATTTATGACAATACCTTCTAGATGACAGGATTCCAAAGTACTTTTGTTAACCAATCAAACTAACCTTTTATGTTGACATTTATCTACGTCAACATCGTCATCCTCTTCCGATTCACTACCAGTATTCAGTACCAAAATTGTATTCAGTACAAAAATATGTATTCAGTACCAAAATTTCACTTTCAGTTGGTTTCTTCATTTTGAGCAAAACAGCTTCTTCATCTTTCGAATTTCTTCGTGTAAAAGGCATACAAATCAGGAACTAGTTTAAAGATACTCCAGAAGGTGAATTTCCAAGTGCTAAAACGGAAGAGCAAAATATTTTTCTCAGGAAAAGCTTAAGACGTGGATCCACTTGCATGGAGCTCAGGTTGTGTGGTTGAAAAAGAAAATAATTCAACGCTTCAAGGGCTTTCCCTTTACCGCGGCATCTTGCAGCTCACCAAGAAAGGTCACTTAATAGTTCTCCGGCATTAATGTTAGGAATGAGTAGCTCAAACTTAGTGGAAGAAGTTCTTCCTTTCAACAAACTGCTTGCTATTTTTGGAGTTTCGTGTTTTTACTAAAGTGGATACGTATTTTCAAGAACCTGTACATCACAGATAAATTAAATAAATCGAAGCTTAACATTTGGTTTAATCGTTGTTACTTTTCTTGGGTCAGGAATGAAACTTGTATTTTTCTTTCAATTGGACATAAATAACCATCATCTGTACTCGTTTTGGACACAAAGAAGTAGTTGAATTGTTTATTTCTTTTGCTGCTTGAACGAGTGTTTTTACTCTGCCTGGCTGACTGTTTTTCGATGTCTGTGCCTCAACAGCGTTAAGAAATTTTTGCCCTTCTCTTATCTACACATCATCGCAATGACTCCTTGTAAAAAATGATTAAAGCCCTGGTTAAACGATCAAACATTTTCATCCAGGATTGTGTTTGTCAAACATAACGTTGGGTGGCTAAATGCATAAACCAGACAGTGAGTCCATAGAACGATTTTTTGCGTATTATCCCTGAAAGTTTGACGTTATTTGGTTCATTTGGTTGCATGCTTTGTTGGTTGGGGTGGCTAAATGATCAAACATTTGTTCATAACACGAAATGTCGGATGAAAATATTTCAGTGATCTAGATCCGTTCAAACATGGAAAGCCATTTAAAGGCAATGTTGAGAGATGTGGCTAAACGGCCAAACATGCTTGTCCAGCACGATGTTGGATGAAATGTTTGATCGTTTTTTGTTTGTTGAAATTTGTATTCGTACAAACATGTGCATCGCATATTGTTTTCTTGTAATAGATAGATAGATAGATACTTTATTTTGCACAGGATTCATAAAGTTTACACTTATTTCCAATGAAGCTGTGCTGTAAAGTTAATCTATACAATCAGAAATAAGATAAATTAGTAATACTAATAAAAAGGAATCTAAGGTAATCTATAAAATAAAATTGTAAACTTAAAAATAGTAGTACTAAACTACAAATTCTAAATACTAATTACAAATACTAATTTAGGACATAACGTGTTACAAAAATCTACAAGTGTCGGACCAGTAATTGTTCGAAAATGAATTAATTGAGCTTGCACTTTTTGTGGCAGTGTTCAGGCTGTTATAAAGTTTAGCAGCTGAGTAGGTAAAAGACCTGTAGCCAGACTTTGAAGTTATTTTTGCCATATGAAGATTGGATTTATTTCTAGTATTGTAATTATGAATGTCAGAGTTAAGGGAAAATAAGTCACAAAGATAGGACGGACAAAAACCATTAAGGCATTTATAAACAGTAAGGCACTTATGAAAAGTCCAACGTTCAAATAGAGAGACCCAACCTAACTCACGAAATAAATTCACTGTACGCTCTTCTCTGGTCTTATGAAGTATAATGCGTGCTCCTCTCTTCTGTAGCCTTAACAATCTGTTGAGGCTGGAACTGTCAGCATTGGACCAAATAACGTCACAATATTCTGATAATGGTTGAATTAGAGTCATATGTAAATGTTTGCAAGTGTCTATACTTAAATATTTCCGGATCCTCCCTAGCAAGTTTAATCTACGAGTTACTTTACAAGAAACATCGTTGATGTGTTCATGCCAATTCAAAGAAACATCAAGAGTTAGGCCTAAGTATTTCACAGTATCAGATAGTTCCAGCATCTTTCCCAATAATGATAAAGAAAGTCCTTGTGATCTTGCCAGACGCTGATTTGAACCGAAGAGCATGACTTTGGTTTTTACACAATTCACAAGCAATCTGTTCCCAGAAAACCATTCACCAGCAACGTTGAGATCGTCCTGAAGGATAGATTGAATGGTCTGAACATTCTTTTCAGCAAAAAATAAAGCGGTATCGTCTGCATACAAGACAACTTTGCAATGACGGACAACACTCGGTAGATCATTAATAAATATTATGAATAATAACGGCCCTAAGACAGAGCCTTGAGGCACCCAAAGTTTAAGATCCAGTGAATCCAAGAGATTGCCATTAATAGTGACAGACTGTGTTCTATTAGAAAGGTAATTGTCAAACCAGGCCAGGGATTGTCCTCTTACACCAATCGAAGAAAGTTTAGTCTTAAGGATTGAGTGGTCAATCATGTCAAAAGCCTTGCTAAGATCTAGAAACACGGCTCCGATGAGATTTCCTTTATCGATGTTTTTTAGAATATAATCTGAGACATCTAACAGAGCGGTACAAGTTGAGTGACCAGGTCTGAATCCTGATGTCTGAATCCTGAATCCTGTAATGTTTTAATGTTTTGAGGTTTTTGCAAAGCGTTCAATTCCAATTGACCACTCTAAACATAAAATATTGGCGCAAGGAAAGCCATGCGTAGATGTTCAATACCAGTACAAAAAAATTATAATTATGGAGCTCCGCTTTTAGGCTTGGCTAAATCTATTTATACCATGCCATAGAAAATACAGCCAATCAGAATGCAGGACAGCGTTGTATATTCGTCAGTATTCCATCGAACCTTCCCATCGATCAATGCAATTCAATGGTATCACACCCAACCTTCCCATTGTGCGTTGAGATTCCCGTTCATGCTGGCCTTGCTGGCCACTGTATTTTCTATGGCATGGTATAAAATAGTTATGCAACCCTTTCTCGTGGTATACCATGGAATATCCCACGAGTCACTTGTATTTTCTTTACATACACACTCGCCTAAGGCTCGTGTGTATACCAAGAAAATACAAGTGACTTGTGGGATATTCCACGGTATACCACTCGAAAGCAGTGCATAACTAGTATATATTATGTACTGTCATCTGTTCCTCCTCCTTCCATTTCTCTATCACCCTTTTCAATTTCTGGATTGCTTCCCTCACCAACATCATTTTCTGGGTTCATTGACAATTCATCCTGTGTAAATAGAGCAATAAGAAGCACATCAAGAAAAATGTGCAACTGACTGGGATTAGTTATGGTAAAAGAAAAAACTGACGTGAAGAAGATATTTGGATAGAACATTTACCAAGACAAATCTAAATATTTAAAAAGTAACTTTAAATTCTTTGACATTTTAAACAAACGTAACCCTTTTTCTTCCATGGAAACAATTTGCATTTGCAAAAACAATTGAATAAATGCTAATCACAGATTACAACAATGAACTACTCAAACAATATTTCCCGCCAAATTTCGGACCCGCCGTGAAATTCATAATGGCGACAACAAACACATTTGGTAAAGAAAATTACAACAAGCTTTGCATGAATACGTTTATAAATAATCCGTATATGAATTGGGCCTACCTTCTAGTTCCTTCGTAATTTTGACCACTTCATTACTTTTCTCTTTCAGTTTCTCTCGTAAATTCTTCACTTGGTTGCTGAGCTTTCTCTTCTCGTTCAGAAGAACAGTGCATTTGTTACATTCACGGTGTTCCTTTGATGCTTCGCTCAAGTCTTCGTCCATCGCCTTGCACACCATCGATGACTCCTTGACATAATCTTTTGCTGGTTCTACTGCGGTTGTAGAACTTTCTACTACAGTAGTCTTGTTTTTATATTTTCCGTTTTCTCTGGGGTTCCATGTTGACGAGGAGATCAGCACTTTCAAAAGCATCTTTATTACTCTAATAATAAAGAGAAACACAGGGATTGTATTTTGAAGAATTTGCTCTTCTAAAAGATCTTATATTGTAAGTCGAATGTTTCACAAGAAGGAAGAAGGACGAGTTTGAAAGAATCGTGTATCAAACGAAGTAATTCTCTCAAGAATAATTTTCTCACCTTCCTCTTTGCTCGCTTTCAGCTGGTTTTAGACTCTCTCCTGCAGATTGTACAGCTGGAGCGTGGACAGTTGGAAAGATGCAAACTCCAGCTTCATCTTTTCTCAATCTCAGTTGAAGATTGTCCCGAGTAAAACTCGAAAAGTTCACTGTGAAGTCGTCGTCTCGGAAGTGCTTCAAACACACAGCCGAGTATTTGGTGGGCTTTCAATGTGCCCGCTTCAGTTGAACGAAGTCAACCCACTTTTTTCTTCCTTTTCTTTTCTGCGGATCCTCTGCTCCATAAAAAGTTATTGGATGAAGTGCAATACCTTCCATCTGGTTTGGAGTATTGCTACACCCGAAAACAACACAGGCATCGGGCATTTTCGTTGAGCAAGTTGTTGATCACCACGCTCACAAGAGAATTCCTGGAATGACGTCATGAATCGTGCTCGAGCCAGACCTATTTTTATGGTTCTTTCACTCGGTAATGTTTCAGATGGGGGCGTTTTTTCCCGACTTTGGATCCGCTGAAGCAAACTGGGGGAGCCAGTGAGGGTCATTTGTCTTTAATTCAAATTTGATAAGACCGTTATGATCGACCACCTTGGCCGATATCCTATGCCAATGGCGATATGTTGGCGAATGTGAAAATTCGTGGTGTTCCTTTAGGTCGTTATGAGCAAGCTCTTTACAAGTGTTTTGGCATCGATCTTTCAAAATTACCTTTATTTGCCCGAGGCTTGATGGCGAGAGACACGTGGAAGTGGGAGAAAATGGACAAAATTCAGAAGGTGTTCAGCTGTGGTGGCTATTTTAATTGACTTAATTGCATGCCTTGTAGTTAATCTTATACTATTGTCGGAAGGCTCAGCGGCAAGCGACTCAAAAAGACCACACCATGAGCATAAGGTAAGTGATCTTTCTTCATCTGGCTTACATTATATCTACCTTTGGGATTAAGAGGTATAAAAATCCGGTATTTTACGGAACATTTCTCCCGATCACTTCAAGGCTTAGTGAGAGAATGAACTTCCACTGTTGAGGACTGAGGTTGAATGTGAGCGTCATAGGCATGTGCATTTGTATGTTGTGGTTGGTCCATTAGAATATTATCTACTTTCTGCTCCCAGACTCCAGATTTAAAGTACTGCTCAGTATTTATATTCATTACTACATTGCCCTCAGCTGTACCATCATCAGTTTCAAAGCCACTTGAGCCATCATCTGTTACTGTGTAGCCAATTTTCAGAAGACCTTCATTGCACCGATACATCTTCCTTTCTCTCAGTTTTTCACAGGTTTTTTACATATTGTGCAACAGTGATTACTTGATAAACAAGAAACATGGAAGGTGTGAAAACACCCAAGATGAACAAAATCACCATCTTGGATGAAATTGCTTGCTACAGGTATGAAGATTGTGGATTTGGTTCTTCCCCAGGGTTCTTACTCAGGTTGTATGACAGGAGCTTTGATTCAGCATCAATGCCATAGGTTGGGAGTCTACCTATGTTGGCCAGCTTTGTGGTTTCCCATAGCTGAAGCATTCACTTGAGATCTGAATAGTTGAAACAACACAGCGCACCAAAAAACTAAGCTTAGAATAAACCTATTTATTGGTACGACCCTATGGCAGTGGAATATTGATTAGGTTAGGCTTTTAAATTCTTCAAGTCTACTTTGCACTTGTCTAGTTGAAAGCTTTTCATTGTTCCCAAAATTAATGTTCACAGAAATAACACAGAGATGATAACTATATTAAACTGAGTATTATTTACTATATATTTACTATTTTATTTTTTTACTGGTATACAGTCATGTTTTTTTTGTAACAATATTACACTAATTTGTCTGTTAACCTGTCTTTTGGTGATTGATTGTTCCAAAATCACAAAAAGCGCTGTAGTTTTCAAAACAGCTTGTGTGTGGTGACTGCATACCTGATGTTATTTCCTTCTCTTGTAGGGTGGTTTCAAGTTGAAATTTTTCATGATTGGATGTACAAGTTTCCATAGGAGTTTCATGCAAAAAACATATTTTATAGTCATTTTGTGACTGTTATTATTATTATTATTATTATTAATTATTATTATTATTAGTGTTGTTATTGTTGTTTTATTATTATCACGTTTACCATCAAGAGATTAAGTTGTGGAGGAAGAGGAGGAGGTTTTGGCTTGTCTCTGAAATGGAACGAGTAAGATAACCATGATGTAATATTATGTTTGATCCCATAATTTTGTACATTTGTTTGTTTGTTTTTCCTTTTATTTAAAGGCCCATTATCTCCCTTGATGCATTGCATGCCGCAACCGTTAATTCTGGAATTTCGTGTAACATGAAATTACTCAGACTTGCAAATTGCAGACTTGAAATTACTCAGACTCGCATCATGAACAAATCTCCAAATTTATGGCCATAAATATGTTTTCTGTTTATTCGTCTTCACTTCCTTGTATTATTTTTGGAATAATTTGTGTTTATGTAAATGTTGGCCTGTGTAAAGTCGAAAGAGTCAGTGAGGCAGTAGTCGGTTGCGGTAACTTTGCAGTGTTGTTTTATATCAAAGTGAGGTTCAAAGACGATTTACAGAGACTCTTTCAAGTTTGGAGCTTTCAAGAATTGGCTGAGCTTTTTAGAGCCGAGTTACTGCGATTAGGAAACTGATTTGATGACGAGTATTAAAAGTTTTACTTGGCTCAGTGGATAACTGTTTTCCGCATTTTTGATGTTTTATCTCAAACTTGCCCTTTATAGGGGGGGTTTCGGATAAAAAAAAATGGAACGGCCTAATACATCTTGAGATAACAAATGTTTGAAACCGGTTTGTTAACAATGGTGGTAGACCCGCAACTCAGGCAGGCAAATCGTAGCATGTAAACTGGCCTTTAAGGCAATCTTGCTTTGTATCGGTATTTAGGACAAGGCCCTTGGTTAATTTTAGTTCATAAAGTTTGGGGAAATTTTACATTAGATGCTGAAGGTGATGAAAATGTTTTTTTTTTTTGCTTCAAAGGGCGCTTTCTGCAAACAAAGGTTGAGTAGCTTTTAGACAGTGTTATTCCTGCCTAAAAGAGCTGAAGTCATTGGTTCCTTGTGGATTGCCATTTTGGCTTTGACTGACACTGCTTCCAAAACAACCAAGAAAGATATATTTGAAGTGTTGGAGTTTGTCACCTTGTGAAGTTGTAGAGAGTCCGGACAGGAGGAACATTGTCTACTCTACCCAGCTCATGAAGAAAGGCAGAGATGTAACTGACTACGTTTGGTGGTTGCTTTCTGACATAAAGGACCATGGAGCAAAAAGTGATGGAGTGGTCATTTATTGTCAGTTGGTGAAGCAGTGTACCCAACTCTATCAACTGTTTTCAAGTGAAAGGAGCGCCTTGTTGAATTGCTGCACTCGAAAACACCAAAACCAGTGAAAGACACAATTCTCGAGTCCTTTACAAAGAATGATGGTCACGTAAGAGTTCTGTTTGGAACAACTGCATTCGGAATGGGAGTGAATGCCAAGGGTGTCAAAACTATAATTTGTGTTGACCCATCCAGGAATTTGGAGGCATACTGTATGTTCAAGAGAGTGGCTGGTATGGCACGGGTGAGGAACAAAGCAGGGCAATTGTTCTGTTTAACAACAACAAAATGTGTGCATTTTGTGACCAAGATATCAAAGACTGTTGTTTCAGGAGTGTAGGCGAAACATACTTCGAAAATTTTTTTATGCTGGTAGTAACACCACCTCACTGCATGAACTACTTCACAATTGTTGTGATAATTTTGCCAAAAAATGTGATTGTAACCAGCAAGGTTGTCAGTCAGTTCTCTTCTTACCTGCTGGCACAACACCTGATAAATTGTTACGCAGGAGAAGAGATGTCAGTGTTTCACAGAAAGACAATTTGCAAGTTACAGTATTGTGCAAAAGTAATGCAAACGAAATTCGACGAATTCCGTTCTTTATTCTCCCGAAAATTAGCGCGAAATTTCGCGAAATTTCAAGCGAAAAGTTTCACCTTGAAACGATATTTCGAGCGACATTTTGTGGAAATATCGCAAGATATTCCGGAAGGTCAAACGAAAAATTGCTATTACGAAAATTTGCAGAAGCGAAAATTCGCGCAGCAACCACATTGAATAAGAACCTGAACGATAGCAAGGTAATGATTCACATCGCTTCCGATCACACAGCTGAAAGGTCAGTCCGAATGCCTGAACGTAATCTGACTTTTACATGTTTACTAACAAATGAATGTCAAAGTTAATAAAACAACAACGGAAAGAACACCTACCTACTTGGAGTCGAACACACATGTAAGCGAGAAATGTTTGTCATGACAAGAGCGTACATGTATCTAAGCTGATGTGAAAGTCGCACAAAATGTAAACAGAACACTTCAGTCGAATTTCCACCTGCGAATAAAAAAACAAATTGTAGATTAAGAAATATACTGTTAATTAACATGCCCCTAACTAATAACTCACGTCACTCTTTGCTTTTATTTAATGTATATATAGAATCATGTGCATGCATGGTGTGTGTTGTGTGTATCAGCATCTGTCTATATTATACATCTATGCATATTATTCTGTTTTTGAAATTTTGTCCATATACTAATACGTCTTTGGTAATATTTAATCCTATGCACTGTATAATGTCAAGTAAAAGTTCATATGATTTGGTTATGTAGTTTTCTGCTTAAACTTGCCATTGTGACTGCAAAGTATTGAGACTTTCCTTTCCTCTTGTGATAGAGTACAGGGAATCTTTTGCAGTTACTTCTTCAAGGATATTCTCTGGTGGTGGGGTTATTATAGTAGTAAACTTTGATGTTGACATTAGCATTAGTAGTACAATGTAGTAGTAGCAGTGCAGCAGTAGTATTTTTATTAGTATTAGCACTATTTTTATCATTTTCCTTCACTCAGATTGACGCCGGTAACAGCTATGTTACTATTCTTTGTTCAGGATACAATATAGCATAGTGTTGTTCATAGACAAAACAACGTGTGGACAGTTACAATGCAATTCCTTTATGTTTTTCAAGCTGCAAGCTGAACGTTGAATGCTGTGATGCATGCAGATAATCTGATAATTGCAAATTAGTAATGTTACAGTGTATGAAGCGTTATAAGGGTCAATATTCAGATGCAATTTCTGTTATGCAGCGGCCTTGAATTATATTCGGCAGTAATGCTAAATTATGTTATTACATTGTAAATTTCCTTTTTGATTGTCGAATCTTGTTCTTTTAAGCCGCTGAATTATGTTTTATCATTTGTCATTATGTTTTCGAATTTCTAAATAGATCCTGTTTGCTGCTGAATTATGTTTTGACACTTTACATTGTGTTTTCCATTTTAGCATTATTTTTTCCATTGTCGGAATTATATTCTTCAAGCCGCTCAAAACTTTCATTGAATTTAATATATTCGGCTGCCTTGGCGAATTATGTTCAGCTGATGGACTGGTACATTGCAGTAGAATAGCAACGAGCGACCCTGGGTAGACAAAACTTCCCGCCTTTTCTATAATTTATGTTAATATATTAACAATCTGTTTTTGAACATGGGGGTCGACATAACGGCCGAGGCAATATCGAACGAGTTGAGCAAATGCGTGACAAAGCAGTTTTTGTGAGGATGATCTAATAAAGTTTCGTCTTGACTGGATGTTCAGTATAGTTGTTCGTTATCTGGACTACATTCCATCTGGAGAAGCAGTTTTGTCCCTTCTTTGCCAAGCTGCAGTTTTGTTGATCGTGGATAGCGATGCTGTGCACTGTGGCAAATCTAGTGTCTCAACTGGGGCAGAGATTCTGCTGTCTGGTCAATGGGGAAGACCTCGTTTTTTTATTTCAAAGGAGAAGCTCGAATTTCTTTTGGACATGAAATTTACTTCTGGGGAGATTGCATCTATGCTCTGTGTGAGTGCAACTACCGTTAAAAGAAGAATTCGCGAATATGATACTTTTGTCAGACAAAGGTATCAGACATTTCTGAGAACGAGCTAGACCAGATAGCTGAGAGAATGAGATAATTTCCCAACAGTGGTTACAAGAGGATGACTGGCCTGTTGCAGAATGCTGGTTACAGAATTCAACAAATGCGCATCAGGGAGAGTATGACGAGAGTGAATCCTGATGGAGTATTACTCAGAGCCCTTGAGCTGCGAACTGTTCGTCGAAGACGGTATCAAGTCAGTGGCCCTCTTGCCCTCTGGCATATAGATGGCAACCATAAATTGATAAGGTAGAACATTCAGAATACATTATCTCAACCGTGGTTTGTGTGGGTGGTTTGGGGAGGCAGGTTGGGCAGGGGAAGTAAGGGTGCAATGTGCAGGGGTGTGCTGACAAGACCTTCAGGCTCAGTTTCAACTATTTTCAATCAAATATTTCTTTTCCTTTTTTTGTTTTCTGTGCTTATTATTTTCTGATATTAGAATGAAAAGGTTGGTACATGTACTGCAAGTATAGACTAACCATAGTTAACGTCCTGGTAAAATTGTCAACCTATGTTAAGTCAAGAAATCATATCCTGTTGTGCGTAATACCTAATCTACAATATAATAAAATAATATAAAAATACATGCAACTTGTAACTTAAGGTGCGTTCCTTTGGGGTGATCTGGATCAGCATCAGTGATCCAAGATCTGTTTGGATCATGGTGCATAAAAGGAGCCAGTTAATCCACTCTGGTCATGGATTCACCAGTTCCTTTGTTGCACCATGATCCAGACAGATACTGGATCACTGATCCTTATCTAGATAACCCAAAAGGAAGATACCCTTAGAGTGTGATAATTTTTGGATATTCTATCTTATTGTTTTAGTAATTACTTTTTTGTGTGCCTTTTTGGGAAACCAGCTTTCGTTGTCAAATTTAAGCTAGCTTTCATGTCCCCAAGATATGCACCCTGTTTTTCATTAAATTTTAAAGATCTACTACATACCTATTAAATTGTTGCCAATTCTGATTTTAAATTTTTCATTCATTACGTACTTCGAATTATTTTGAAATTGTAGATGGCGATTTGTTATCCACTGGGGTATCGATGGGTTCTCGAGGATGATTGTCTACTTAAGATGCAGTACAAACAACCTGTCAAGCACAGTTTACAAGAACTTTCTATCTGCTGTCAGTAGCTTTGGTCTGCCTTCAAGAGTAAGGTCCGACAAGGGTACTGAAAATGTTGAAGTTGCTCGCTACATGTTAAGTCATCCTCTCCGGGGAACTAACAGAGGAAGTCATATTGCTGGTCGCAGTGTCCACAACCAGAGAATTGAACGTCTCTGGAGAGACATGTTCTCTGGTTGTGTCCACCTTTTCTATCACTTATTTCACGAGATGGAAAATTGTGGAATGCTAGATCGATCCCTCAAGTGAGCTCCACCTGTTTGCTCTTCAGTTTACATTTGTTCCAAGAATTAACAGAAACCTGCAAATATATATGGGGGGTCACGACAGAGCACCCCTTTCCACAGAGCGAGGAAAGTCCCCTTGGCAGTTGTGGATTTCTGGAGCTGTAACTGCTTCAAAGAGAGGAATTGATGACTTTTGGAATCAGATAAATTTCCTTTGTTAAGATTTTGTGGTATATTTAATTTGTCAGAAAATATTATATAATTTATGAAAGAGGAAAACCATGGACTTAAAAATTCTGCAGTCTAGCTATGTTGAGTAGTCGCATGGTAATAATGATTTACCATACCAACCTTTGTTATACATGGAAGTTTGATGGGAGAAAAAAAAAACATTTTGCTTTCAAAATGATATCCAACCACTTGCATGAAGGCTGATAAACCATATTTCCCATTTTCCCTTACAAAATGCAGGATCACATGTAAATCTAATTAGCATGTTCACCTTCTTTAGAGTTGGTTTGGTTGCCTACTTGTGCCAGTAACAACCATATGATTAAACAAGGGTACCGGGTTGAAGGGGAGGATAAAGAGGTTACTTTGTGAGAGATACCAGTAATTAAAGAGGAACTGTTAAAAAATAGCAATACAATAATGTTGACTTTATTTCTATAAAACCACAACATGCTGTAGTATTGTCATTGATCACTGGTGTTATTATTGCCTTTACAATGACATTCCTTTCCCCCCTCTCTTTCTATTACAGGGAGATTACTATGGCATCGATTGGGATGTTCCTGTACCAAACAACTCTACAGATGATCATGCAACAGTGGAAATTCCTGTCACCAGAAATCCCCTTCAGGAAGAAGATTATGCATCACTCAGAGATTCAATTGATCCTCTGCGCAATAGTGACGAATATGGTGTAGACACATACCTTGAAACACTGTACTTTATTCATACAAAAATTTCAAGCTATTGACAAATGTATGCAGATTGCATGGTGACAATCAGAAACATCAAACAAGTAATTTTCAACAGCAACCTTCCTGTCTAAACTGGTCTTTACCAGTGTAGTTGCATTCTCGACTTTCAAGTGTGTACCAGTAAATGTTATTACGCAGGCTTCTAACACTTCTAACCCCAAAATTTAAAGGACTTTCTGGGATGCCACTTTGAAATTTCAAAGAATTTTGTGCACCTGTGTTTCCAAATACAAATGGAAAAGCACTGCAGCAATGAAAAACAAGTAATGTCACATATTTTGCAAGTACTTTCAATTCAAATGTTTGTGGGTAAATTCTGTTTACGTGTCAGGGTGCAAAGACGGTCAGTTTAAAGCTTGTCCTCTATGCAAGTTATAGCTAGCATGTACTACCCTGATGTACTAGTTAAAGTTGAAGGAAAGGAAAATTTCCCCAAAAAACACTTCACTTACCCATTGGGAAAGTAAGAGACAGAATACACTACAGCCCAATTGGACAACCCACTCGCCCCAGTCTTTCAAACAAGACATTCTTCACACACTACATGGATATTTGCTTCCACTTCCTTAGGGAGTAAAAATGGGTTGTGGCTATTTGATTTTGCAAAAAATCAACAACTTTCAGAGTAAAAACAAATTTTGAGTACTTGAAAGGCCTAGATTCTGATTCTGTGCAAGCCTTCTATACACAATTTTATAGTGATGTTAATCTTCTCTACCAGCTTGTTCAACGTGATCTTTTATAAAGGCCTCACCTCTCATTTAGACTTTGAAAAAGCATCCTGGCATGCTTTGTAAAGTACTGGTTGGCAAAAAGTTGTAATGTAGCCTGTGAACGTAACTTTAAAGAAAGATTTCTCTAGCAAGTGCCCTAGCTTGCTTCAGCCTCAGTGGTAAACATGTAACATTAATACAGCTACTTTTAGGTAAGACTTCCAATACACTAGAAGCCAGCTGCAAAAGAGCAAGAAGCATGCCGCAGTGAGGTCATCATTGCCTTGTTAAATTCATCTGCACTGCTGTGTTTAATTGGAAGTAAAATGGTGTTAAAACAGGATTTTGCATCTGGCAAGCTCTCTTTTTCATGTAAAAACTGCACAGACATTTTTCTGTCAAGACCAGTTGGTGGAACATGAAGGTTTGTGGTGATGAACTTCAGTAAGAGATTTAAAACTGGAACATCTGCACCAAGCACTGGGATATTTTCTGAAGAGGGGAAAGATAAAACAAGTAAGGACTGATACAAAATTCCACTTTTGAACCAACAACTAATGTCTAGCAATGGACCCTTTTGACCTTAGGCAATTTACTAAAACCCATTTCACGTGTCCAACTCGTAGAAACGTCTCTTAGAGCATTGCTCTTTGACCTTTTATTTAAAAAAAAATTTAATGTCCCTTACGAGCTTTGAAATTTCTTCTCACACAAATTCTCTCTCCAACATCACAGGTGAAACTACTGTAGGTTGTCATGCAGTTTCAGCTAGTAAATTTCCTTACTCTGCAATTTTAAAATGTGCTGTTACCCTGTACATGTACAGTGAACCAGATGCTAAATTACCCTGGTGCAGTGTGTGTTCCAAACAACATAGTGCTTTTATGATGCTGTACTTATCATAGTTAACAGTTCAAGCTTACCACTTGATGTTTTTTGCATGTATTACCATAAACACAGACACTTTCTTGAAAATTAAAAAATGAAAGAAAAATATGACAAATGATTTTCTGCTTTGCTGACCTGTTTTAATTTGCCAGAACAAGGGAGGAGCCTGCATTTTCATCTGTCAAGTTCAATTTTTAACAATTGTGTTACAAAACTTCAGTACCTGAACATTCTGTATGGCCCTTGACAAACTCTATGAATAAAGCATATGCTCTAGCTTGAAGTTCTTCAACACCTGATGGGGGCTCAACAAGGCTCATATAAAGGTATCTGCACTTAGTGGTACTTGATTCTCGGTAACAAACAGTGGCCTCCACAAACTTGGTTTCTCTTTCATCGTTCCTACCAATCCAAAGTAGTTCAGGCCATCTCTGAAGTTTTGGAGCAGCTGAAGTCGTTTACCAACAAGCTCTTCCACCAGCATATATGTCACAAAGTCAGCCTTGGACTTCATGTTTAAGACTCTGCCAATGGGCCAACCAGATGTATCAACTACAGTACAGTACAGTGCTGAAAAATTTCTTCTGTGGGGGATGTACATGTATGAATATATTCTGGAACTACACATTTCAAAGATTTCATTTTGCAAAAATAACTTGAATTTTTCATTGGCCTACTTTTAAACTTGTACATTCACTGTTTTTTTTCTCCTAAATTTATGCAAGACATTTTTTGTTTTTCAGACATACATCCCCCTTCCCCACATTTCAATGAATGACTAAATAACAGATGAGGTTCAAAAAATGATAAATAGTTCTCACGGGGCACTAAGCTCCATGGAGAATTATACCATATTACTGGACTTACCCCCCGCAGAAATTGTACAAGTACTTCTGTCTGGGATGTTTCTGGCAGGTCTTCAAAGTTAACGTATGCTCCAGCATGTTCCTTTTCACCAGAAACTAGGAATGGTGCCAAGCATGGCATACCTGGGCCCTTCTGAAATAAAGAGTGTGCTACCATAACACATGCCATTTTCATGAGGTAAACATTTTCCCAGCTATACTGTGGAACACGGCGGTCAGCTTTGCCCTCAAATAGCTTGTCGTCAATGGCCCTCACTAGATTAGCAAAAAATTCCAGACTGAGGGCCCCTGCATCTACTGCATCCTCCATTCCTTCAAACATCACATTTAACTTTCGGTACAAATGCTCCTTTGGGGAGCTCTTATAAAACATAACAGCTGTCTTCCACATGGGTCCTCTGTCTACATCAATGATTTTACATCTATCTCCATTCACATCTTTCTGGTACTTCTCCAGAGCATCTTTAGGCGTAAATTCCACTGCAATACTGGGTGAGAATTCTTCCCCTTAAAGTAAGAGAGATATACATGTGCAATTATACATTTATTTCTGACTGTTTTTTTGGGTAAACTGAGTCTGTCAAAGAGTTCCTGACACAAGACACTCCACTATCAGGTGTATGTTTGATGTTTTGGTAGGGAACCAAAGAATGCCCTGTTGTCTTAATTTCATAATTCAAGAGCTAACAAACCAGTGCAACTTGTATGGAATGCTGACAACAGTCTGCAAAATGCAAAGCTGATGATATTTTTGGGGGTCAATTGTGGGCAAATCAGAAATGATTGCAGGAATCTGAATTAGGAACTTCTGCTAGAAGATAAAAGTTAAAGGCCCTGTTTTTCCTGACACAGCACAGTTTAGACTGGGTTAAAGCCAAATGGAACAAAAACAAATAATTTGTATGTGACTACATGTACTGTGCTATACCTGCATGTCCAAATGGACTACTCTTGATCAAAATGTCACTTATTGCTTCCTCAAGCTCAAAGTTGTTCTCTTTCAGAGTAACCAGAAGGTCATCTTCATCAACATTTGGAAACATGTCCATCAGAATATCCATACCTAAAATAAATATTTTCAAGAGTAATGACAGCAACATCAGCTGAAAAGGGTATAAATTGATGTAAACTTTTTAAATTCAAGCAGATGAATACTTCATACTTCATTGTTTTTATTGACTCTTCGACAAAGCTGCCTTCATCAGGAACACACTTACTGTTCTCTGAAGAACCAGCCTCTAAGCAATCTTTGTTTTGCAAATCTCCATGACAACTACGTGGAACCTTAGAACTGGCATCATCTGTGAGGTTCAAGGTAGAACCGTCTGCAATTCTGGAGCTCTCAGACTTCATTGAGGCATTATTCTCCGCAGAGTTGTCATTCTCAATAGTCAAATCCAAACGGTCTGTATTGGTGCTTTGCTGACCAGAAGACCCGCTCTGACACAAGCTATCATGAGCATCCCACTGTGCAACAGCCACTTCCTTACCAATATTATAAATAATATTGTGAAGACACAGGCACATGCTTGTACAAAAATTTTTCCTGAAAATCATTTTCATCTATGGCATTTGCATGGCTCTTTGGCCTCAGGAGAGAGTAATTTGAACAACCAACATCTCAAAAGGTCAAATACCCTGGGAGAGGGGGCTGTTAATGCTTCCAGTTGAATGGTAAAGGATAGCATCTAATTTGCATTTCACTAAGAACTGGACTTTTTTCGTCTTCAGACTACTGCATACACTTTGAAAGATCTTGTAAGCCGTTCATTTAGTACTCTTTAGATTTGTATGTGTCCTTACAAGTAAGCTTACATGTACTGGCAAGTGTTGATGTTCACGTGAGGGATATCAAAGTCCCTCGTGTCATTTCTCTCAGGACAAATAAATAAAGGCCAAGTTGATGTTAGCAAAATATGCAAAAACCTTACCTCAGACACAGGCGTTGAATCCAGATCACGTTGTAATGGTCTTATACAGGCCGTGGCCTGGCCCAAACCAGAAAGATCCCTCAAAAATGGCACAGTATATCCACTTGCAGGCGGGATTATCGTGGCAAGGCAGCTATTGCCTAAGTGATCTGATCTCATGAGCACAAAGCCACCACCTGCTTTTAGTTTGGGAAACTCCTCTTCCAATTTTTCCCTAAGTTCTGCAAAATTTGCCTTTGAGTGGAAGCAAATTTTCCTTCTTCCTAGTCCAGCTGCTTGTAGTTCGAATTTTTCAGACCTTGAAGGTGCTCTTTCTCGACCTTTCCGTGCCAAACAAAAAAACTCGTGGGTCCAGGTTTCTTTTGGTTGAAAGAATACACCACGTTGCTTCTGTTTTGACGGTCGAGTTTTCGGTTGTTGAAAGGTGGAAATGAGAGGCACTGGAGATACTTGCTTATACGGGGCGAAAATACTGCGAAATTCACTTAGAATGGGATTTGATGATGGGACTTGCTTTGGCACTTTGGGTGTTTCTTTCGCTTCCTCGTCGTTAACTGACTCAGTCAACAAAGTTGTCACCTCTCTAAGAAGACGTATTGCCTTCGCGCTTTTGCTCGCTTTTTCTCCATATTTATATCCATAAGTGTCAAAACATAATTCAGCAGCAAACAGGACCTATTTAGAAATTCGAGAACATAATGTGAAAATGGAAAACATAATGACAAAAGATAAAACATAATTCAGCGGCTTAAAAGAACAAGATTCGAAAATCAAAAAGGAAATTTACAATGTAATAACATAATTTAGCATTACTGCCGAATATAATTCAAGGCCATTGCATAACAGAAATTGCATCTGAATATTGACCCTTATAACGCTTCATAACAGTGAAACTAAGACATTTATTAACACAGAAAAGATTCATATAAAAGAAATCAGATACAAGAGAGACACTCACATGCAGTCAGTTAATATGGTCATCCTTTTCACAGCTGCTGCCAGAGTAATAATGGATATTGGGAGGTATTCCCACATAACTCCGGTACTCCATGACTTACACTGGCTACCAGTGCAAATGCACATTCAATTTAAGATTCTGTTATTAGCTTTCAAAGCCATTCATGGCCTCGCACCAAGATATATCAGCAATCTTTTATCTATTAAATGCAAGTCCTCGTATAATGTTAGATCCAATTCAGGCATTTTATTGGAGCCACCAAGTGGGAAGATGCTTGTAACCCTGGGTGGGCGCGCATTTCAGGCAGCAGCACCGCATTTGTGGAATATGCTCCCATTACAACTACGCACTATTCAATCTGTACAAGTTTTTAAGAAGTCAACCAAGACATTCCTTTTTAAGCAATTTTTTCTTGATTAGTGGTGAAATGTACAAATGTTATTTTACCTTTTAGACTTAGACCTTTTAGACCTTTTAGACTTAAATCACCTTTTAAAGTGCCTATGAAGCGAAATTTGTTTCTTGCTAATTTTAAAGTTTACCCCTAAAAACGCAAGAATCTCAAAATTTGAGGTGCTTGTAATTAAAATTGTTGATTTTACGAGCATTTGAAGTTGGGCTATTTTGCATTTAAAAATGGTCAGGGGTCTGGGTCGTGATGTGACGTCATTTTGGGTACAAAAATGTGTTTGCGCTTATGAGTTATAGTGAAATAGTTGGAATACTTGTCCCCAAAATTACGTCAAAATTACGTCACAGCTATTGTCACATGTCTTTTTGGCCGCGCGATTCAAATGCCATTTTTGAAGGCAAAATAGCCCAATTTCAAACGCTTGTATAATCGCCGATTAAGAGCACCTCAAATTTTGGAATGTTGAGTTTTATGGATTAAACTTTAAAATTAGCGAGAAACAAATTTCGCTTCATAGGCACTTTAAGTTGTATTATTTCTAACTTTTTAACTTATTGTAAATATCCTAATTATTTGACTTATTGATTTTTATAGATCTTATTATGTAAAGCGCTATTGATCTTTTTATTGTAAATAGCGCTATATAAGCAATAATTTATTATTATTATTATTATTATTATTATTATTATTATTATTGCAAGTGAAACCGGAAATAACAATATATAATTATATATCCCATAAAAAGGTAGATATAAGGCACAGAAACAAAATGATGGTCGAAAAGGGTAACTTTTAATGCCATATATTACGGCGAGACATGACTAACCTTCTTCAGGGAAACTCTGAAGGAAAGTAAAAATGGAGAAAACGGTTACAATACGGAAATAGAAATAATAGACGTGTACTGAAGCGGCTACCAAAAAAAAAAGAAATATAAATAGTTTAAATTTTTGTCACGTCTTTTGTCATTTTATGCTGAATATAAGGCAATCAAGGTTTTAATATCTTGGCCCCTAGTCAATATGCGACCTACATGTAACAATAAAATTCTTGTCTATTGGTTCACTATATTTCGTGAAAATGAAAAAAAACCTCTTGAAATTGATCAATGCAATCGGTGGTACCAAAAAAACTAGTTTAAAACTTGACACGTAGATACAAAGTTAAAAAATTTCCTCTTTTCTTTAGTTTTTCTCAAGAATCTTTGTTGCCTGTAATGGATTATTAGACACTTTGATGGGAAATCTGCAAAAGATGGAAGACAAGACTGACTGATGTACAGTGTATAGCAAGATCCTTTGGTTCTGGAATTGACTGGTAAATAATAGCCTCTTCTTCAGGAGAACCTTTTTCGGAGAGTGGTCAATTAAATATTTATAATTTATAATTAACTATTTATAATTTATAAGTGGGCAAGCTTGGAATTGATCGAGCCATTAGCAGCAGTAAACAGTGTTAGAGACCTATTGGATCAAATTCCTTTTATGCAATGATTTTTTACAAATTTGCAAAACAACCTATTGTTTTGAGATGATGATAAGTAAAACGTTGTGGTTTTGTGCATGTGTTTGATAGGTTTGAGAATTTTATTAATTTTTCTTTGTTCATTGAATATCAGCAAAATTTCTACTAATAATACTCATTGGTTAACACAGTTAACATTTCAAGCCTTATTGTTGAGCATTACACAAATAAAATTCCAAAGCTAAATAAAAAATACTAACCAATAGAACTTTTTTCTTTTTTAATCATTTATTTGCTTACTAGCTATTAGTTATTAGTTATTAGGTGTCCGCTATTAGTAGAGGGAGATTCCCTCGGCTAGTCATTTTCGACACATTAATAAAGTCTTTGATTGATTGATTGATTGATTGATTGCACTAAAGAAATAATCCTTCAGAGAATTTGTCATTAAATTACAGTCACACCTGCAGAGATTAAAAAAAATTTACTTTTCAAAGACAAGTGAGGAGGTACGTGTAATTCATTAGGGTAATCCATTTGAAAGCACGAACTGTTCCAGTATTTGTTTATGCGCAACTATTTTTCTTAGGCCAATACTTTGAATAATGGCTTTATTGTACACTTTGTTATAACTGTAATAGGGAATTTAGTTCATGGACAGTATAAAATAAAGTTGATGTCTGTGCGAATGAAGGTAACGTTTTTAAGTTCTGGTTGAAAATAAAGTAATCATTTATTCCGTCACTGTTTAAGATACGTTTTTAATCTTCAAATATCGTATTTAGTAAAATTACTGAGCTTGCATCGGTTGCCTTAAGCAACTTAAATTGTTTCATTTAATGTTAGCATTAATTTGATTTCATTCGCATTGCTGCAACTTCTAGTTTAAGTTTTATAATTTCAAGAATTAAACAACACTTTTTAGGTGGGAAGTGCATTTAAGTGTACCACAAACGCGCTTTTTTTGGTTTTGTTTTTTAACAAACAGCAACAACTATCTGTATCAACTTACCTTCTCAAGTATACATTGTCCCTGAGCAGACAGCAGCCATAAAAAAAATAACTTAAAAAGTCGTCAAAAGTTCTGGTTAAAGAAAATGCAAGTCCAGTCCGTTGTCCAGTCCTTGGAATTTTTTTTTCTAGCTAACCTTTTGTGGCGTGGCGTCGCAGTGAACAAAAAGCGCGAAAGAATAGCCTCGTCTTCGTTCTTTCCTCCAGGCCCTCTCCTCTGAAAAAAATCTTAAACATCGATCCTCGCCAAAAGGAATTGAAATTAGAAGAAACTGACAACGCCATCATAAAGAGCATACTCTCAAGCCTTAGGCAAAATTTTCTTTTATTCCTACCTCAAATGGTTGTTGAGCAGGAAGCTGACAAACTTTTCAGTTAGATTTTCTACTGCCGCACTTTTTTAGGAAAAAGTAATCATGGCCATTTTTTAAAACACTATTTATTAAACTACAACTTCGCTTAAAAATATTTTTGGAGAAAGGTTCTAGTAAGCTTTTAGAGCGAACATTAAACTTTGGTCCGTTCTGGTCACGTGACCGATGACGTCACAGCATTAAAAATGACAAAAATGTATATTTCGTAAAAATATCTACCAATATCCAAATTTTTGTTTCCTCGCGTTTAATGCAACGCGCGATAGCACTTGTACCCAGACTCCCACTTTTTGAAAATTGTATATACCTCCCTTAATATTTATATTTTGTTCGGTACCCGGGCAGTCCGAAATGGCTCACACCATTGTGCTTCAAACCACGTTGACTGCTTTTTCAATAACAAAATAATTTCGTCACAGTGAGCAAAAACGCACTAGTGAGCAAAGTCACGTGACCAATGACGTCATCGCCCTTAGTCTTGTACAATAATTAGTTTATGGTAAGACTTATTTCTTGACAACGTGGGGGTCTTGCTGCCCTCAAACTGACCAAGTTATTTGGGATTGACGATTTTCCAGCTGCAAAGGATTCTGGGAAGGTTCTTATTATAATTATATATTGTTATTTAATTATTACCAGTAAGATAACATCTGAGATAACCCTATATCCCCTTCCCACTCACTCATTTACCCCCCTGCCCCCCCCCCCCAAAAAAAAACGCACACAAGAAAATACCGTGCTATGTTTGCAGCAAATAACTATTCTGAATCTACTTTGGCTACAGGTGGCCAAGCAAAGGAAGGCTAAGATTTATATAAACAAGAGAAAGAGTGCAAGAACCAACAAATAAAACTATAGAAACAAGATTTTCGGACTCTTATTTTATTACAAGCGCTTTCCGTGTGAAAACAAAACAAGGAAAATAACTACACAAATTGAACACATCCCCTTCCCTCTGTACGCTTCCCTCCACCTTTAAACTCCCTCCATCCCAACCCAAATCCAGACCAAAATATCAACAAAGACAAGTAAAGGTACCTCACAAAAATAATGTGATGGGTACCTTAGATCTGTTATTAGAAGAAATGTAGTTCTCCTTATCACGGTTAGTCACCTCCCAGGTAAAAAGTGTTTGTTTTTGCGATTGATTATTCAAGCTTTTTTTCTGTAAACCCCTATCAACCATTAGAAATAGAGTGGGGTTTGCATAGATTCTCACAAAAAAATGCAAAAATACCGTTAAGAGCTAGTGTCAGGGTGTAAAGGGTTATCGTCAAAAGAATTGAGGTTTATTTCTGTCTCCTCAATCACTTACTTGAACAAGGCACATCACTGTAATGTTAATTATAATTATCTGTGATTCTCTATCCTTGTACCGTGACTTCGTCTTCAAATAGTATAAACGAGACTCGATTGCAAATAAGAGACTCGATTGTACAAAGGGGACTCAATTGCAGAAACGGACTTGATCGTGGTTATCACCGAAAGTAGAATCGATGTCAGAAATGAAACTCGATTGTACAAACGATACTCGATTTTAGAAAAGTAACTAGATTGTACAAACTAGACTCGATCTCAGAAATGAGGCTATGAATCAGTGCTTTTAACCTGCTTTCTTCGAAGTCTTGTTCCATGGTTCTGACTTTCTTAGGCTCCAGTGGCGAGTTTGCTGAGCTTGAGCTTGAGCTTGATCCTCGTTCTCCACAATTGTGTTTTGTCATTCGCAAAACTTATCCTGTTCACAAAAAGGTGGTGGTGCTGGCTTTTGAGAGTCCTCCATCCCAACAATCGGTCTCTACAGGAAGGCACATCCAACCGCCATTACAGTCTCTCCAGTCTCTCTCTTGGCATGTTAAATTATCCCAACGCTGCCACCATAAAATATTATAGAAGAGATAGACCGAAACGCTGAGATACAAGAACCAGATGAACAGTAACTTTACTTCAAGCAGGATACAAGATGGCAGAACAACTCTCTAGCTCATCTTGTACCAGTTCTAAGCTTGTGGTGTGCATACTGTGACATCATGCAGCAGCAGAGTCAACTGATGATGACTTTGATTCACCAAGTTAACAAAAAGAAGGACAGATATTTTTAGAGGACCGTGTATCATGATTTCAACAATTTGAAGTTGATTTTATGCTCAAGTTGATTACAGTCAAATCACTGACAGGCATTGAAATAACCATTGCATTTAATACCTTCTAGCTGGAAAGCTGTTTTGTTATATGGTCATATACAACATTATGAGTACTTTGCGACACCTGTCAACTGATGTGAGTGTTTCAAGTTAAGACCTCATCGAGGTCAGCTGTTTTTTTAAGTTGACCACTGACCAGGTACTGGTTTTCGATTGTATCGCATGCTCAAGCCAGGTGTGGGACACCCAAACAAAAATGATGCTTAATTTTTCGCATGCTTTCTGCAGCTCAAGATTTCACTTTCAGTAGTATTTAGTTGGTTTCTTCATTTTGAGCAAAACAACTTAATCTTCTTCGAAGTTAAGTTTCTGTCTTTTAATTTGCGTAAAAGGCACAAAAATCAAGAACTACTTAAAAGATACTCTGGAAGGTTAATTTTTCAACTGATAAAATGCAAGAGAAAAAAGGTTTTTCTCAGGAAATTCTTAAATTTTGGATCCACTTGTATGGCGCCCGGATTGTGTGGTTGAAAAACAAAATGGTTTAATGCTTCAAGGGCTTGTTCACTTTACCGCGGCATCTTGCAGCTCACCAAGAAAGTTCACTTAAGGAGATTCCTCACATTTGCATCGCAAATCCTTACTGCCCATAATTTATGGGGTCATTTAGCGCGCACTCGTGCATGCACACATTTAAAACATGGCGGATTTGCCTTGAAATTGAGCTCTGTTAGTTGAAACATGGCTATAGCTCACTAATGAGCACGGGCACCCCACCTTTTTTTCCAGTCATTGTAATCAACTAATAATAAGCTTCGTGTTAGAAACGACTGATCTGATTTCTGTGACTGAAAATTGAATAAATAAGGAAAATAGCAGATGATTTCTTTTTGAAGTTTAGTAACCATGCCAATAAATTTGGTTCAAATACTAAACCACTACGCAGATACGCCAGGACTGGGATCAGGCACTCTTTATTTACAAAGTTTACAACAAATAGATATAGAATACAATCCTTATACACTTACGAACACTAAATCAATGGCAGACAATAGGTAAGAAATACAAAACACAAGACTCTTTATAAAAATGTTTGGTGTGTAGCCAGGCATGTTAAAAATAAAAATATGTTTAAAAAGTTGACACTGGCTAAAATGTTGTGTTGGACGTTTCGGCAACTGCTGTTGCCTTCTTCAGCAAAAGATAAAAATGCAAATGTCTAACGGCGTCCTAATGTATATGATGTATGTTAAAATTAAATCGCATCTCGAAAGAATATTTTAAAGGTTAAACCAAGTCTCTAGAGCATTTTTAATTACTTCTACAAATTCTTTATGCTATTGTAAACGTTTGGAAGCGCTATATGTTCGTTTATAGCGTTCATATCTCACACGGAATGCCAAGCCTCAAGAATAAGTCTTTGTCGCCATGCCGATGACCTGTCAACAATTTCGACGTTCGTCAAATCTATTTGGTGACTGTGACGTATGTGGTGTTTGGCCAACAAGGAATTTTCGTCTAATGTTGCTATGGCCTTTGCGCGCTCTTTGACGCGTGTTTTTAGTGCGCGCAATGTCTGACTGATGTAAACACAATCACAATCTTTACATTTGATCTTGTACACGATTCCTCTAGAAGCCTCTTTCTCGATCTTGTCTTTTGGTTGTTTGCAATTGTCCGAATAGGCTTATGATCTCCAGTCAGCGCCACTTAGCCAATCTCGTCATGGAATATGTCAAAGAAAAGGCCCTCTTTTCGGCTCCAAACCCTCCCAAATGGTGGTTCAGATACGTAGATGACAGCCATGTGTGTGTAAAAAGGGAGCACGTGGATGAATTCCACTCACATCTCAACTCTATCAACGTCAACATCAAATTTACCATCGAGATAGAGTCAGAAGGTTCCATTGCCTTTCTTGACACAAAAACAACCAGACAAGACGATGGCTCGATCACCGTGTCTGTCTACAGGAAAGCTACCCACACCGACCGCTACCTTGATTTCAAATCACATCACCATCCCCAGCACAAACACTCTGTTGTACGCACCCTCATGGATCGCGCCAAAAAAATATATTCCATCCACCGAGGAGGAAGCATTACGAGAAACTAAGCGAGTAACAGAAGCCCTTACCGCTAATAATTACCCTGCTAACTTCATTTATAATGGCCGCCAACTAAATAGATTACAAGAAGTTAATGATACCGACCATCGCGGTTATTTTGCCCTACGCCAAAGGATTCTCCGAGAGAATCGCAAAAGTTCTTTGAGGCTTCAACATCAAGGTCGCTCATAAGCCTATTCGGACAATTGCAAACATACTTAAAAAACCAAAAGACAAGATCAAGAAAGAGGCTTCTAGAGGAATCGTGTACAAGATCAAATGTATAGATTGTGATTGTGTTTACATCGGTCAGACATCGCACGCGCAAAGGCCATAGCAACATTAGGCAAAAAATTCCTTGTTGGCCAAACACCACATACGTCACAGTCACCAAATAGATTTGACAAACGTCGAAATTGTTGACAGGTCATCGGCATGGCGACAAAGACTTATTCTTGAGGCTTGGCATTCCGTGCGAGATATGAATGCTATAAAAGAACATATAGCGCTTCCAAACGTTTACAATAGCATAAAGAATTTGTAGAAGTAATTAAAAATGCTCTAGAGACTTGGTTTAACCTTTAAAATATTCTTTCGAGATGCGATTTAATTTTAACATACATCATATACCATCAGGACGCCGTTAGACATTTGCATTTTTATCTTTTGCTGAAGAAGGCAACAGCAGTTGCCGAAACGTCCAACACAACATTTTAGCCAGTGTCAACTTTTTAAACATATTTTTATTTTTAGACTGTTTATAGATATAGGATTAGTGGGTGGGTGGGCAAACACTTTGCCTACGCTTAGCTTCAAAATTGCTCTACTTCGATAGCACACAGGAACAAATGTGGTTACTGCTGGATTACAATTGTTATGTACAGATAAGGTTGTAACCGGTATTGCTTGACTTTGCGATTGAGTTGGGCAGCCAGCCTAGTGTCCCGTGGATCTGCAAGAGAGGAATTGTTGGCATCAGGAGATAGGTGATCTGCCAGTGGAATGGCATAAGGTGAGGCTGGGGTGAAGATGTCGCAGAGGGATGAATAAACGTTGAGCAGACCTTGACGTTCGTGGAGGCGTGAGATGGAATTGGCAAGGGTATTGGCCTTACCCGTGACATAAACAGCGGTGATGTGGAAGTTATTTACACCCGAAAGCCAGAAGAGCGCTCATAATTCCTGCATAATTAGGGGATTAGTGGTAGTACCCTTGTTGATAATTTGCACAGCCGCTTGATTATCACTATGAATAATAATTCGTTGGTTTGACCACAGCCTGCCTCATTGTGTACCTGCTAGAACTATTGCCAATGTCTCTTTATGATCGATGAGGAGCGAGCTCCAAGCCAGGCTGTCGAGAGCAAAATTGTGGTAAAACCAGTCGCCTCTGAAGTAACCACCGGCTGTAATAGGCCAAGCGTCTGTGACAATGTCAATAAGAAACAGAAACAGCTGTGTGCCATTGAACACCTGAAGAAAATTTACCCACCACGCAATGTCCTTACGAAAGGAAGCATCTAGCTTGAACTTGCGCGACGGAGGCAGCAAGTGCAAACCGTGGTTTCCAATTGGATACCTAGACATATCAAACACTGATTTGGGGCCACAAGTTTGTGCTCGCTGATGATGAAGCCTAAATCCATAAGAAATTGGAGGAGGGTATTGTAAGCGAGTTGGCACTGTTCATGTGAGGCCCCAATGATTAAGAAATCATCTAAATAAACAATGATGTTGGGGAATCCCCGCTTAGGCATCATGCAACGAAGTGATTGCGTGAGGCGATGAAAGATCTCAGGGGAACATTTTGCTCCAAATGGGAGGTGAGCATCAGAAAAGTAAGTGACATGCGTGTCACCTGAGAATTACCATTTTAAGCCAGTAGCCTGGTAGTTCAATGGGTGAATCGGGACGGGACGCTACACGTGTTTGAGGTTGATCTTGGCCATGTAATAATTGGTGCGCAGTAATTTAATAGCGTCATCAAAAGTCTGGAACTTAAAAGATTCTCATGTAATGTGATTGTTTACCGCTCAACCATGTGGCCGAGAGCAGCCATGACTTAGCCGAACTTCAGATGAATTTGGTTTAGGAATAGCTCCTAACGCACTTACAATTCGCAGTTCAATTGCCGAGATAACGTAATTGAAGGGCTGAGGGCATAAACTGCCTATGTGTAATTTTCGGCCGTTTTTTTAGTTCGCTTGGATTTGTCCAAATTTTTGCACGTGAACTGCATTTTGATTCAAAAACATTGCCCCGTATTTTTTTTCACCGATTTCTTTTTCATTTTCAAGAAATAACGTATGCAAAAAAACACCTAAAACTACACATAGGCAGTTTATGCCCTCAGCCCTTCATATGTCTGCCTTATTAACATGCATGAAGTAATGCCCAAGGGTATTCTTTATGCGCACTGTGCCTTTTTGACTCATAAACAGCCCACAAGATGCCCATCCGACTTGGAAATGGTCGACTTTTTTAAATGCAGCACTTATTACCAGTGTTTTGCTTACTGATAGTGCTCAAGAAGCTTCTTTAGCTGGAAAACAGTGCGCAACATTCTGGTTGACTTAAAAACAGCACACAGCAACCTTGGTTAACCAGCGCGCGTAGATTTTGTCCGACTTGAAAACAGCACTCAAAAGATTTAGGGTTATTGTTAAGTTTAGAGTTAGGGTTAAAATTAGGGCTAGGGCTAGAGCTAGGGTTAGGGTTAGAGCTAGGGTTAGGGTTAGAGCTAGGGATAGGGTTCGGCCTAGGGCATTGCAAACGTTAACGTTAAAGTAAGCGGCGTATTTTGAGTCTCGCACAGGTTTCTTGGTTCCTCCGAAATGAAAAGAGCGCACAGGTTTCTTGGTTGATTCTTAATTCTTTCGGGAAGGCTTTGGCCGATGTAAGTAAAGTGTTGAAGAGGGTGTTCTGGTTGAAAACGGCATACAGCAGGATCGGATTTGATTCTAACTCAGTGCTTAAAAAGCTTGCTGTCGGCTGAGAAATAGAATAAAATATTAAAGAAGGTTGTTTTTATTTGAAGATACCTTTTGCTACTACCAACAACTTCTGTTCGTGAGCAACACCGAAAATTTGAGTTAACGATGTTCAAGGGCAAAATTAAGAGTTAAAAGAGTAAGCTGTTTCCCGTCGGTTTCCGCTTCGAAACAGAGATTTAACTGGCGCTTCGCGTGCTTTGGTCATTATTGAAACGATTTTGAAGGGTTCATTTTCGTCGTCAAATGGAACCAGTGGAATGAAATTCGTATCACAAATCAACGTAAATGACGACAGTGAAAAAACTGGAACAAAATACTTAACTAGTTTTGTTGGCTTCAAGACGTAAATATTTGCATAAGATGTGAAATTTAATCCGTATCGTCTGATGCGTAACACAACGACTTGTTAAAATGTCTCGCGTGCAAATACGTTTTTGCTGGTGTTTATCTCGCTTGAAAATACGTTTTGCTGATGTTTACAAGCCTCCATAAAATCAAAATAACCGAGTTGATCGACGCAAAACTTATTTATATATTGAAATTCGGCAGCATGTCTCCCTGTGTTTACATAACAACTCGACGACCGACCATGAGTAATATTTTCCACGCGCGCCCATGCAACTTTTCCCTGGATTGTTTTCAAGATAGTCATCGAAAACGGACGGACTTGTCGTCATGCTGACTTCCCTCTCTTGGATGAATTCTCCGTAATGTTTCCGAATTTTGACGAACTGTTTCACGGCTTCGATGGCCCGCGAGACAGCGCCCACTTCGGCCGCAATGAATTGTGGGAATGTTATGCCCTCCGCGTGCGAAAGACACTCTGCAAACATCAGCCAGTTTTTTTGCCCTAAACTCCAAAAACACCTCTCCTTTTCGGAAATCCTAGCACGGTAACCTTTCAGAAATCGACCAAGACTAGCAAAACCGAGCCGCTTTTGAGACGAGAGATGTTTACAGAGTTTTTTTTCTGCCCGGCTCTTAATCTCTACTCCCAAACCGGAGAGTCAAATTCATCTCTCTCTTCATGGTTTGGCAAGCAGAGAAAACACGACTGGCTTCTTTCAGCCGTGTTAGACTTGTGGATCTAAAGACTTCATGATGTCCTTCGATCACCGAGTGAACAGGCAAATTGACATAATTCGATTAAACCAAACAAGCTAGTGTGGATTGAGTCGGGAGCTTCGGCAGACACGTTGCGTAAGTACCAATGTTTTAACCGCCAAAACTTTTAGTCTACGTCACACTATGGAACAATCCTTTCTACCTGTCAATCATTTCATGTCCAGTTTCAGTTTTACCCTTCAGTTACGAGCATTTGGCGCTAAGTTTTCAAATAAAGAAATAAAGAATACCCTTGGGCATTGCTTCATGCATGTTAATAAGGCAGACATATGAAGGGCTGAGGGCATAAACTGCCTATGTGTAATTTTCGGCCGTTTTTTTAGTTCGCTTGGATTTGTCCAAATTTTTGCATGTGAACTGCATTTTGATTCAAAAACATTGCCCCGTATTTTTTTTCACCGATTTCTTTTTCGTTTTCGAGAAATAACGTATGCAAAAAAACACCTAAAACTACACATAGGCAGTTTATGCCCTCAGCCCTTCAATTGCCCTTAGCCATTTCATCACAGATGGTTTCGTCCACTTCGCATCTGTTGACAGGATTAGTAGCCGTCATAATTCTCCTACTCAACCTCTCCAAACATAGTGCCAATCAATACCAACTGAAAGCCGTTACAAATGCTGCCGCTGAGGAAAGTGCTATCCTCATCACCATGTAATTCTGAGAGCCAAAGTTCGTGCTTCAAAGGGCTATTATAAGAAGGGAGTCATTGCGTGCTTGTGGCATCTGCAGTTTTGTGGGAAACTCCTGGATGAGACAAACCACATGCCTTGCCAGCGATTTTGCTATTGCACACATGCACGAAGTTACAGCTGTGCAGTGTGCACCCCCTTTGCCCATTAAAATTACGGCAGATAATCCTGCCATCGGAGGTAAAATTTGCCCATGCGTTGCTCAAATTCGGATTAGACTGTGGTGTGGCTTTAATGGGTGGGTTAGGCTTAAAAATGGGTTGCAGCATGACAGTATGAAGGGGGTGGAGTCGAAACTCCACGGGAGATTATAGATAGCTTGTAACTTCCTAAATTCATTATCATACATCAAAATAGACTTCCTGTCGTACTTAGCGGAAAGTTCCATAATCTTAACCGTATAAGCTAAATACTGCTGAGTAGCAGCCTGGTTAACTAATTTGCCCTCCGATGGTAATGCATAAAGAATACATGTGTTTGCAACCACCCACTGTGGCACGGTAACAGTTTCTAACTTGGGTTTTTTGGGTCCGTACGTGACGACAATCTTTGCGTTCCCTTGATTGCCTAGTGTCTCTTTCTCGTCATGGGGAACAATATTAGTAACAAAGTCTACAATTAATAAAGGCTTCTCACCCTTAGGGATTGCTCATGGTTTGAAAAACATCTCCGCCGTGCTGGTGTGATTTTTTACTGATTGCGTGCCGGGTGGAATTGCTGAGGTGTCGGCGCGGTCAAACCACGTGGTGGGCAGCGCAGAATCCAAATAAGTTGCTACCAATTTTGTAGATGCGTGTATTTACTATAGTGGATCGATGCGTATTTTTCTCCTCGAGTAGCAGCCACAGTTCTGCATCTGACAAGCCCTGGATGTGAACAATTAAAAGCCCGTTTCTCACATCCTTTGAATGTGGCATATTTTTTTGTATTTTATTTGTCTTTGGGATTTTTGCAAGTTTTACAAGTACACAAGCTACATCGTAGATTATACATGCATAAATATATATTACCCGGTACACTACTCTGTTGCACAAAAGAAGAAAAGAAAAACACTACACTACACTACAAAAATAATAATAATAATAATAATAATAATAATAATAATAATAATATCTGATGAGTCTCTTGGCCGAGACGAAACGCAGCGTCATACCAGCCACGAAATTTAAATTCTTCACAAGTACTTGACAATTTTTATTGCATATAAACTCGTGAACTTGCGGTTGGGAATCCTTCTGCGATAGAGGGCCAGACTGCTAACATCTTGACTTCGCGAACGGGACTTTGAGCGCGATGCTCAACGAGTTTGCTGGAATTCGAAAAGTATCTGATGAGTCTCTTGGCCGAGACGAAACGTCGCGTCATACCAGCCATGAAATTTAAATTCTTCACAAGTACTTGACAATTTTTATTGCATATAAACTTGTGAACTTGCGGTTGGGAATCCTTCTGCGATAGAGGGCCAGACTGCTAACATCTTGACTTCGCGAACGGGACTTTGAGCGCGATGCTCAACGAGTTTGCTGGAATTCGAAAAGTATCTGATGAGTCTCTTGGCCGAGAAGAAACGCCGCGTCATACCAGTCACGAAATTTAAATTCTTCACAAGTACTTGACAATTTTTAATAATAATAGTAGTAATAATAAAAAATAATGATAATAATATTATTGAAAATTAAAGTTTGCAACAAGGCTGAAAAATTCCTCAAATTTGGAAAGAATCCTTCCATTTCCATTTCTTCCATTTTCCGTTTTTATTTGCCATTAACCACATACAAATACAAAACACTAGAAATTTAAAAATACCAAACACAAGAGGAACACAAAGAGGATAGACCACTAATGTTTAAGGTGGTAATGACAAGAAAGCCTATATAGAAGCCCAGGGCTTATGAACCATAGGCTTCCTGACAATGTAGGGTACATCATATGAATTACGGGGAGAGCATGAAATATGAAATGTATTATTAAAAAAAAAAAGGAAAGAAAAGAAGAAGTATGTAGCTCAACAATGAGTATATTTGCCTAAGAAAGAAGGAATTTTTAAAGTCTTTTCCCAAACAAACGGATGCTTTCACTGTTTTGAATTTCATGACTTAACGAGTTGAAAAACTTAGGTCCTTGAAACCGAATTGAGAAGTTTCGAATATTAGTTCGGCAGGGAGGTATGTAAAAAAAGGTTGCAATCTCTAGTATAATGCGAATGTAACTGGCTTGCGAGAGTTAACATATCACGAAAATAATTAGGAAGTAAACCTCTTTTAAATAGATACATGAATTTACCTATCTGGTATAAATAAATGTCAGAGAATTTCAAAATCTCCTGTTCTTTGAAAAGAACATCAGTGTGGGAATCGAAAGAAACTTTAGATATTATTCTTATGTCGAAGTAATCGCGGCTTGTGGCTTCACGGGAGGCCAGCTTAAGTCAAACATTTCGCGCTAAAAACGCCGTTTTGATCCAGTCCTCCTCGGTATTCTGACGTCCATGATATCAAAAATGTCTGGTGCTTCAACATGATCTCGAGACCAGAATTACGATTATCATAAAATCTTATTTGATATGATAATCTTAATTTTTTGACACCTACTGATAACAGGAAAGTGACTGGGTACTAGTTACTTATAAAAGAGGCAAATTACTTCATATTGCTCAAGCATGGCTGGTAAGTATGGTAATTTGGAATAATTATTTCTTCTTCACACAATATATTTTATTCAAAAGAAAGATAGTGATTAAATATATTAAGCTTAAATCACTTTCAGAGTATGCAGTTGTGTCATTTAATTGGTAAAAAGCGATTTTCTCCAGTTCTTCTTGTCTCAAGAATGGTCTCTAAAGTGACACTATCGCGGCTTTCTGTCGCAGAAAAATGCACCGAAGTAATCTTAAAGAGTCAGTATAAAGCTTATGATTTTTTTTTCTCTTTTTCTTGTAAATTTGAGGCTCCTTCATTACCGGTACAGTTGAAGGGAAATTCGCCAAGATGTTTCATTATGTTGAAGGAGATAGTGTAAAAGATTGCCAACACGTCGAAAGCAAAGCTCAATGCTCCATGTGGAAGCTGTTTAAAGATTTTGGCCTGATTGCGTGCCTCTTTTCGCGGATTTATACTCATGGTGAAAATGCATATTATAATGTCCTTTGCATATGTTCAAAAAAAGATTTTTGACCAGCCCATTTAAGGGATTTAAGGAGTCTAAGTTAGCCGATCAACCCAAATAGATTCGAACTCAGCTTTAAATCATTAAAGCACGTGGTTCAAATCACCAGCTCAAGAATCGTGTTCTTAAGTGAGGGATTCGTTTGAGATTTCACTTTAGTGCATTGCATTTAATACCGAAAATATTCTATTATTATTTTATTTTTTATTTTATTACATTTAATACCAAATATATTTTCCCCGTAACAAAGGTTTTATCAAAAACGTTTGTTTGAGATGTCACTAATCAGTTCAAAATTATCATAGGCTAATGTTAAAAACATTAATTTTTTTTACCCCTATACCATGCAAAAAGTGACTCACGAATTGTCAATGCACATGTTTTGTTGGCCATCTCTAGATAACTCCCAGGCTAAAGTAAAGCAAGGATTCAAGGCAAGTGTCAAAATAATAATATTAATGATATTTTGCATTTTTTGTTACCATGTGTTTGTGATGTAAATCTACATTAATTTAAGAATAATAAATTTATTTGAATACAGAGATGAAAGAAAATTTTATCTTTTGTCAGGTGGCAGAAACCACTAGGAGAGTTTAAAAATTGCAACATTACATAGTATTTTTTACTTTGTAAAAAATCACAAACAGGCAGGAACAGGACCATTAAGTGCACTTGAAGTGGAAAATTCAGACCTGATCTGCTGCGCTGACTTCCAGTGCCATTATGATTCTAAATGTTATTCAGTTTCAAATTTGTTAAAATGACTGCATTGCAGTTTGCAGTGGTAATTCATTGTTTTTTTCCTCTCTGTTGCTTTGGCTTGTGCCCTCATTAGTCATGATGATATATCGATGTCATCAAGTTGAAATAAAACGTTTTTATTGTTTTATTGTGTTTGTGGAAACAGAGGTCCTCTAATTGTAGTGCAGAGCAACACATGGCTCTAAAGAGATGTCGGGTTGCAATTCCCCTTTTGAAAAACGGAGGAAAGAGTTGGAGAAAATAAAGGAAAAGAAAACAAACATAACACAACAGCGTTATCTTATGGAAAGCGGTGTACGTTAGTTTGTAATGTGTCTCAGTATTAAACATTAAAGCTTACAATATTATAAGTAAATGTATTTATAAAAGTACTATTGTCACAGGTTTTGACACAATCATCATTAATTTTATTGCCAAATAGACTAAACAGCTACTAATAAAAAATTTTTTCCTTGTAATAATATTAAGTTCACATGCCGCATTTAAATTTACGTGGTTTATTGATGGAGATTATGACTACATAATAGGCCCTTTGCAGCTGATCAGTCAGTGGTACAAAAACGCCATGCTGGGACCAGACAAACAAAGAAAATTACCATTGAAATGATGTAAGCTCTTTGTTTGTCATGTCCCAGAGCGTTGCTTGCCCTCCTGCATGGCGTTTTTTGTACCACGTGACTGACCAGCTGCAAAGGGCCCTTTTCACTTCAATGTCTGGGTTGATGGGAACTTAGTTAGAGCCTGATCAAAGGCTTGACTTGCTTTAAATCATTAAAGCACGCGGTTCAAATCACCAGCTCAAGAATCGTTTTTTTTTAATGCTTAGAAGTACACTGAAAATGCATACAGACACATATATACATACGCACACGCACACCCGCGTCGGATTAATTACAAAGTCCATAATAACTACTTACTAATACAAGAGAGAGAAAAAAATTACACTAATATTCAATTCGCTTACATTTTTTACAAAAACAAAAATAAAAGTGATACTATTTTCAAAACTTATTAAACATTAGGTTTGCTGTTCCCCTCACCATCCACCAGAAAAAGAGTCGGAAATAAA
>JAEMWC010000073.1:1595000-1612500 GCA_016490735.1 Pachyseris speciosa
AGGGGCCCCTCACAGGACAATTTCTGATTGTAACTTAGCTTGAGGTCGTTATCGTCTGGAAAGAAAAGTTTTTCGCACTCGTTATGGGGATTCTGCTCTGCTATGGAAGAGTATAGAGCTTCGTAAAACATCTTAGCTTCGTGCAGAATTTCTTGGTCTGTTGAGACCCATGATTTATTGTCAGTTTTAAGGTTTCTGATAGTTTTACTATTGAAATGTCGCTTTTCCAGACTATGAAAATATGATGTATTTCTTTCACCTTCATTGTACCACTTCACTTTAGATCTCATGATGGCTCCTTGCGTTTTGTAACCAATTATCTCCTCTAACTGCTGTCTTTTAGTTGCTAGTTCCGATTCCAAAAATTTCCGACCTGCCTCAGGTAAATTCCTTTCATCAAGTTTCCTTTCCAGTGTCAAAATATCTTTCTCTAAAATATGTTCCTTTTTATTAAAATTCATTTTCTTGGTAGCAGCGTATTTAATTGAAACTGCTCTGATTTGCATTTTAATTACGTCCCATTTTAACACCTCACCTACCTCACACTGGCCATCATATTCTGTTGACACGTCTGCTAGAGTCTTCTTTATTAAGGTGACATAGTCTGTTTCAGTCAAGAAATGCATGTTTCATTTCCAAAAACCAGGTCCTCTGGGGTTGACTGCAGCACTAAGACGAACAGTAATCATTGAATGGTCAGTCCGGTAACCGGGTAAGATTTCTGCTTCCAGAACTTTAGGGCAAAGAGTATTGCTAATTAAGAAAAAGTCTAAATGGCATTGAATTTCTGGTTTTTTCCTTCTCCAGGTATAACGCCTAGTATCTGGGTTGAGAACTCTCCAAATGTCCATTAGTTCAAATTTTTTCTTTAAGAGCTCAACTTCATCACGAGATTTCCATTGAGTAACAGGAGCACCACCTTTTTTATCTTTATGAACATCACAGACTAAATTGAAGTCGCCACCAAAAACAATGAAATCACATTCAAAGGAAGAAATTTTTTCACCTACATTTTTATAAAAGGTAGGGTCATCTTGATTGGGTGCGTAGATATTCAGAAGTGTTAATATTTCACTTTTTGTCTCGATATCGACAATAATAAATCTTCCTTCAGGATCAATTAAGGATCTTAAAATATTAAACTGGAAGTTGTTGTTGAAAAGAATACCGACACCGGCTTTAGAGCTGGAGAAGTTAGTAAATAAAGCTGAATATCCCCACTCAGAACGCCAATGGGCTTCAGTGTCAGAAAATAGAAAATTTCTTTTTTCTCAACCATAAGAAAGTTTCGCGTCACTTTGAGTTGTTGGACAGACCTCTGACATTTAGGGAACAAATTTGCATATCATTAAAATTGGCCATGTTATGGACCAGAAGTGACAATTCTGTTGTGAAGGAAGGTGTCAAGGGAACAGCAACCTAACAATTGAAATATAACACTGCAATTTTGACTAACAAAAAGCAAATACGACGTTACGCGAAACAGATAAAAATAAAACAAACGCTCGTACATACATATAAGACGCAGACTAAAACATAAACTTAGGGTGCCGACAGAATAATTAGTCAGAGATTGAAAAAAGTTGTGAAGAGTAAACCTAAGACAGGATGTATTGAAATGTAAGGTTCGAGAATACTGGTGAAAAGCACATAAAGTTACACAGAGACACAGAAAAAGACACTGATACAGACACATACACTGACACATCTTGTAAAAAGAAATAATTTGTCCGGGATTAGTTTTCCGATCGTGTAAATTAGAGTACTTGGCTTTATATCCCTAGAGCTCCCTTGGGTGGAAACACAGAAACAGATATGCAAATAACACTATTGGTTATCATCATAGCAGTCGAAAGGATTAGGGGTTTAACAAAGGATACTGTTACACTGATTCACCAGGAGAAATGTATTTTCCATTAACAAACAGTTTGCCGGATGGGCCCTGCTGAAAAAGGCGGTGTAACCTTTTTCTCTCGCTTCTTGCAACTTTTTCAGTTGTCCCTTCCGTGAGTCGTACAAGGGCTTGGGAATATCATCATACACATGAAAATCTGTGTCCTTGAGTTTTTTCCTAGCTTGGTCCATCACTAATTGTTTATTTCCATAACGCAGAAATCTTGCAATAATAGGACGCGGTCTTGTACCTTTGGGTTTTCCAAGACAGTGAATTCTTTGAAATTCGATTCTGTCGCGTGGCCGGTCGATCCTGAGGTGCTCCTCCAAAAATTTATACACAACTTCTTTGGAGTTTTCTGTTTCGTTGCCACCATTGGTTCGGTTTCTCTGGTAGGCCAATGAATTTAACATTTTCTCTTCTGGAATAACTTTCCATGTACAAAATCTGTTTCCTTAGTTCGAAGACTTCGTTTTCCAGGCCTTTTGAATCTCGTTTCAAATCCGATATATCTTCATCATTGAATTCTACACTTTCCTTGATCCTTTACAGTTTCGTCCGTTTTTTTTAGCTTTGTCCTTCAAGATCGTGACTTCCGAATCCAACTGACTTACGGTATGCTCAAATTCGCTAACGTTGTACTCATCTCATTTAAGCAGCTTTCAATAATATCCAGTTTTCCAAGTTTCTGCAGCACATGCTCAATTTTCTTCCCGAGGTCTTCGGCCATCTTGAGCGCCTCGAAGACTTCGTCGGTTTGAGAAGATGTACTTAGTACTCTGCCAACTTCCTCTCTCGTTCTTTTATCGTCTGGAGAATGTGTGGAATCCTGTGAAGACTTGGATCTATCCTTTCGTTTAGCAGGCATAGAAAAATAGGGATTAATTCCACCGAAAGGCCGGAGCTTGATGAGAAGCATCTATTCTGCCATGTTGCTAGACCCAGACCCCGTCAAGAATCGTGTTCTTAAGTGAGGGATTCGTTTGAGATTTCACTTTAGTGCATTGCATTTAATACCGAAAATATTTTATTATTATTTTATTTTTTATTTTATTACATTTAATACCAAATATATATTTCAAATTCACTACACATCAGACATACAATCCATTAGGTTTATTTTGGCTTCTTTCGGCCTCGCACCAGTGGCAGGCATACACGACTTACATTCCAAATAACAAGAGCAACAGATGATTTACAGAAGTGTAGAACAAACATGCAACACTGCCGGATATGAAAAACCAAAAACCCCTTTGGGGAAAAAACTGGAAACGTATCCCCCGAACCAATGCAGTGCCACAAACCCTCCGGGGTTTAAAGGGTATCTTGTCACAACCCAAAATAAACAACTAGAAATGTACACGGAGCAGAAAAATATATACATATACATATTATAAATATTATCAACAAAATAACAAGCATATAGCGACTGATGCAGGCCTAGAATGGCTCCCCACATGACGAACTAAGCCTTTATAGACAGCATGATACCCATCATGCCTCACAAATCGTTCCCAGGCCACTTCTGTTCCCGTGCCGTATAAATATCAATTTCTGTCTAATTCGCAAGCTCAATCGTCAGAAATTACATATTTCAACTTCACTACACATCAGACATACAATCCATTAGGTTTATTTTGGCTTCTTTCGGCCTCGCACCAGTGGCAGCCATACACGACCTAGAAGACAAAGAAAGGGCTTGACGGCCTGGTAAAGAAAAGTGAAACTTAGCTAAAAAAAAACGCTACAAACCTAAGGACCTGGAAACCGAAAACCTGACAACTGTGTTGTCTTTAACATACCCATTTTTAGCCGTTGCGGACTTCCAACGACCGTGTCTTTGAAAAACTCTATCAGGCACGCCACTATTAGCCGCCGCAGATGCTCTACCCGACCTAAACGAGTGAGTGCCATATACGTGTGTGTTGGGAATGAAATCTCGCAGCGTTTTGCGCAAGTGATCCCTGAAGGTACTATAGCTAACAGGTTGGTTCCCGGAGGCCAACTTGTATGACATTTTAGTCTTAATTAATCGCCTAAAAATGAATTCCTCTGAGAAAGGGTCAATATTAAACGTAGTTAAATACTCTTTCAGGATCTTAACGGGGCAGGCCGCACCCTCTCCCTCTGCAATCAGGACCTCATCTCCCTGCCTTAATTGGTCATTTTTACTCTTAACAACTTTGATTGACATATAACCGTTGTGAAAAGAAATCTGATTTCTCTTAATTCTGATAACATCATCGAACCTGAGGAAGCCCGAAAAACACAATAAATACAGGGAAACATTTCTCAGCACCAAGCTGTTAGACAGGTCAGCCCTGTCAACTATACTCTTGAGCAATTCGGGTGGGATAGGCTCCTTCTGGTTCGACCTCCCAGTGCCTAGGATTCTCTTAGACGCTTCCCTAACCGCCACAACCAGTGAACTATCAGTAGGGGAGACCAACCCGGCGGTCTCATGAGCCCATTTAATCCCGTAGAACGCGGCATCAACTGAACTACAAGAACTGGTAGTTTCTAATAAGTACTGCAAATAAATGGCAACCGGGAGCGGTTCCACCGGAAAATGCGTTATTTCCCCCCAGGGCGATGAAAACTCCTTCCACCTATTGAACGCACGCATGTATCCGGTTACGGTGCCAGCAGCCCTTGACATCAGAACAGTGGATTTTATTCTGCCAGCCAAACTCCTCAGATCAGGATGCTTGAGATTTTCCAGTTCCCTCCAGACTCCATGTTGGAAGACATCTGAAACGAGAAGAATAAAGGAAGGTAGCAAGAACTAATTTGCTCTGCATAAAACTGTTGAGTTTTGGAATCGTTGTCAAGGCTAAATGTACGCAGAGAAAAACAAACTCAACATGAAAAGCCAGCTTTATTGAATAAACAAAAAAAACGAACAGAAGACATATCTTGAGACACATACAGCAACAGTGAATCCTTGCCAACATCAAGGAAAACTGGATACCAAAGATCCAGGCAAGACAGCTGCGTTGCCGTACTTTAAACATAAAGTTAGGCCATAAATGGCCCCCAACTTATCTTTAACTGCAATTGTTGCAGCAGCCATCATCCTCAGTACAAAAACCTGATAAACACAGTCGTTCAGAGACGTTAAACTTCACTCTAAGAGCAGCAACCTTAAAAGGCAATCTCTTGGCTCCGAACAAACGGTTCTTAGCCTTCCCCCTTACAAAGAGACACTTGTAATCCGGCAATAACAGCCAATCATGCACGAACTGACTCCAATGTCTACCATCACAAGACAAAATAGTCCAAAAATAAGACGCCTTCCACACTGGAACAACAATGGTTCCCTCAGCCTTACAAAGTCGCATATGACTGATAACTCTTGCAATCAAGGAAACTGGGGGCACTAGCCAATTATTCTCACGGCCCCAATCTTGAGTAAAAGCATCAACTGCTTCTGTTCCGGGCTGATAAAACCTAGAGTTAAAGCGAGGAAGCTTGGTGTTATAACTACACACGAATCTGTCCACGGAATGTGGACCCCACTTAAAGTCCAGCATTCTAAAGATATCATCCTTTAATGAATAATCATCTAAATCAATGATTCTACTCAGACAATCAGCCTCTGTGTTCGGTTCTCTAGGAATCCATTTCAATTCAACTGAAATACTGTTGGTTGTACACACAAAGTTAATATCTCTAAAGCTAAACACTGCAATTCTTCAACGCGGCTTCCGACATGAACAATGCTCACAACATTCTGATTATCAGTGAACCAGGCAACCTATTGGCCTTTGAGATCGTGAATAAAACTGTCGATTGCTAACTGAACAGCTTTCAATTCTCTCCACGTAGAGCTCTTCACTTGCTCAGCAGGTGACCAGTTCTGTTGAAATATTTTACCCTCATTGTCAACAAAAGAACTGCATGCATGATCGGAAGCATCCGAATAAACAATCTTTGAAGGTTTGCGCTCGGCAGGCCACGCCGGCCGACTGTTCAAAGAACGTGCATTAAGCTTCCAAAACGTTATTTCTCGCATAGCGTCATTGTCATTTCTTGCATAAGTGTAACATTGGAAAACAACGATGACTTAATATTTAAGACATGGTACAACGATCTGGTCATGATGCGGGTGACATAACCAATAAACGGGAACAATGAAATGATAGTGCCAATAAATGAAACCAGATCCCTGGTCTTAACTACATGTGATTCACACTGACTGAGAGAATCAGAGAAATTAAGAAGTTTGAATATTCTTTGATCAGTGGCAATTGTACCCTGATTGGTATCTATAACACCACCTAACCAAATTATAACGTGAGAGGGATCCCACTGGGACTTCTGAGAGTTTGCAAGAAAACCAAACCTGATTAGATCGCTATGAACCTTCAAGCTGTTGATTTTAGCAATAAGCTCAGTAGCACTCCCGCCTAAACCATCATCAAGAAAAACGACAATTGGAATTCCTTGACACCTCCACATTTTAATGACAGGCTTTAATAGTTTTGTGAACAAATACGGCGCTGACGACAAACCGAATGGAAGGACAGCAAACTGAAAAAAACGAGTGTTTCCATCACCAAAATCCCAACAAAAGGCCAAGAACCTACGGTGGTAACAAAATCTCTACATGATGATACCCTGATTTGAGGTCGAACTTAAAAAGCGAAAAACCCCGCAAAATAATTGAAACAGCGACCCTCAGATCTTCACATTTAAACTTTTGTTTGTAAACATGCAAATTAACATGTCGTAGGTCCAGTATTAGTCTCTTCTTTCCAGACGATTGAATGGACACTGACAAGGGGTTAACAATTTCTGGCGCTCCATATAGTACCTCAACACAATGCTTACTGAGGAGATCGTAAATCGCTTCAGAAACGAAATCCTTCTCCCTGATAGCAGATAAGTTATTATCACTACGTTTTGGAGGAGGAATAGAAACAAAAGGAATTTTATAGCCCTCTCTAATAACTTCCAAAATAAAACCGGGAGAATCAATTCTTTCCCACTCGGAGATGCATTTGGCTAACCTACCCCTAACCGATACGTTGGATTTTGCATGAGTGGAATCAAACTCTTATAAGAGTCAATAAAAGGAAACTCCTCCCAAGAAGAATGGACGCCCACACTAGGAAAATGCACATCATAATCAACATCTAAAGAGTTATCAGTAACAAAAGAATCGACTACACCTTGCTCGTAATCGTCTAGTCAGATGCTTGTGCCGGACTTCGGATGAAACGTGGGGCATTGTGCTCTCCAATGACCTGGCTTCCCGCATTGAAAGCAATTGCCTGGTCTCACACGATTCCTGGCTTGCGCATCTACCGTGGGAATTTGTCTCAGAACAGAGTTCCTTTCCCCCAAATGTTTCAGACTTGAATCCTGGACAGCCAAATCCCTTTTGGCCGCGAAACCCGAGGCAACCATTCATGATCTTGAGGCTGATTGCTTCAAATGTGCCTTGGCTTTAAACATTTTCTTTTCATCGTCAGAATCATCGGCGATCTCGCTTTTCTTATACTCCTGGACGGTAGACCAGCCGTACTCGGACTTGTCCGCAAGAAGGGTGTGTTTCTGGCGTTCTTTTAATAAGTTCTCACCTTTCTGGAGCGATTCCTTGACCTTGTCCAAAGCATTCGCCTGGGCAGCTGTCTTAACTTCGTCTAAAGTATCCTGGATCTTGGCATTGAACCTGAATTGGTCTTCGTTTGCTTTCTTCTTAAGGCGCCTTGGTTCCTCCAGCTTGAGTTTCTTGATCTTGCGGATCTGGGCGTCTGAGGAATCGGCTTGCGATCGTTTCAAATCACCAATGGATTTTTGAAAAAGTTCCGTCATTGACGCCATCATGGTCTGGTTGTTAGCTTCTATCATCTTAGCAATGTCGTCCTCCGAAACATTCCCCTCACCCATGCTGAAGAACAGGGAAAATATTATCAACAAAATAACAAGCATATAGCGACTGATGCAGGCCTAGAATGGCTCCCCATGTGACGAACTAAGCCTTTATAGACAGCATGATACCCATCATGCCTCACAAATCGTACCCAGGCCACTTCTGTTCCCGTGCCGTAGAAATATCAATTTCTGTCTAATTTGCACGTTCAATCGTCAGAAATTACATTTTGCCCGTAACAAAGGTTTTATCAAAAACATTTGTTTGAGATGTCACTAATCAGCTTAAAATTATCATAGGCTAACATTAAAAACATTAATTTTTTTTTACCCCTATACCATGCAAAAAGTGACTCACGAATTGTCAATGCACATGTTTTGTTGGCCATCTCTAGATAACTCCCAGGCTAAAGTAAAGCAAGGATTCAAGGCAAGTGTCAAAATAATAATAATGATATTTGTATTTTTTGTTACCATGTGTTTGTGATGTAAATCTACATTAATTTAAGAATAATAAATTTATTTGAATACAGAGATGAAAGAAAATTTTATCTTTTGTCAGGTGGCAGAAACCACTAGGACAGTTTAAAAATTGCAACATTGCAAAAAGTGACTCACGAATTGTCAATGCACATGTTTTGTTGGCCATCTCTAGATAACTCCCAGGCTAAAGTAAAGCAAGGAATTAAGGCAAGTGTCAAAATAATAATAATGATATTTGCATTTTTTGTTACCATGTGTTTGTGATGTAAATCTACATTAATTTAAGAATAATAAATTTATTTGAATACAGAGATGAAAGAAAATTTTATCTTTTGTCAGGTGGCAGAAACCTCTAGGACAGTTTAAAAATTGCAACATTGCATAGTATTTTTTACTTTGTAAAAAATCACAAACAGGCAGGAACGGGACCATTAAGTGCACTTGAAGTGGAAAATTCAGACCTGATCTGCTCCGCGCGTTGCTTGGAACTTAGAGCCTGATCAAAGGCTTGACCATTAATTGACTTCCCTTGATATTGGCTCAGGAAGTTGCTCAGTCATATTAGTAAATTATGAATATTATATAACAATTAGGTGCAAATGCCATTTTGGATTTGAAATTAGCAATTTAATGGTAGTCTTTGCAGATTTCTAGACTTAAGAGCTGCTAAGTTTTACTTAACCAAAAATGTGTGTGAAGGCCTAAGTAAAATCTCAAGTTACTTTACTTTGCATCTCATTATAGTCAGAAAGTTGAAACGATTCAATAAAGTTTCAAGTGACTTGAAAACTATCCTTAAAACCAAAGGCTCAGCCGACCTGTGGTTTCTTGAGCTTTGAGGCTGGCGAAGCCTGGCCTGTCAGTCAATCTTAATAAACTGCTTGGGAAACTAAACTTAAAGTTATATCTTGAAGGAAAAAACATCACTTGTGTGTGAAGCATTAAGTCAGAAACATTTACTTGAAGTATCAAAAAATTACTTGAGTTGAAATATTCCTAAGTTTGGTTCTTCTCTAGTGTAAATACTACCAATATATGATGATAATTTGGGGTGGAGGTTTAAAATTTGTCTTGTGTACCTTTTAGCGGAGCTCCAGCCGCCAAACAGAGCACCATACCTATAGAAATCCGTCAACTGCTTTTCTCATGATGATCATGGCTAGCGGTATTGCTTGTGGGCGCGTACGACAGAGTTGCCCAATAATTAATAATATCCTAATAATAATTATAATAATCCAACATGGCGGCCATACTCCACCTGGTCCAGCTGACCAGCTAGTTTACAGCGTACATCTTTGATACTAGACATCCATCTTATAGCCAACTGACACCTGTCAAAACAAGGTATCCGCTGACCAGTGTCACGTGACCATATTGTGGGATCAAGTTAAGGACTCATCGAGGTCAGCTGTTTTTTTGAAGTTGACTGCTGACCAGGTACTTGCTTTCGATTTGATCGCAGGTTCAAGCCAGGTGTGGGACACCCAAACCAAATTGAGGCTTTTGAATTGTTCGCGCGCTTTCTGCAGCACGTAATTTCACATTCAGTTGATTTCTTCATTTTGAGCAAAACAACTTCATCTTCTTCGATGGAAGTTTGTATTTAAATTCGCGTAAAAAGACGAAAAATCAAAAACTGTCAAAGATGCTCCGGAAGGTGAATTTTCAAGTGATGAAAAGAAGGGCGAAAGATTTTTCTCAGGAAAAGCTTCAAACTTGGATCGATTGTGCAGTTGAAAATAGTATAATTCAACGCTTCAAGGGCTTTCACTTTACCGTGGCATCTTGCATCTCACCAAGAAAGGTCACTTAACAGATCACAGTATTAATGGGAGGAACGAGTAGCTTAAACTCTGTGGAAGAGGCTCTTTCTTTGGATAAACTGTTTGCTATTTTTGCGGATGCTTATTTTTGCTTTACTGAAGCTTACGTATTTTCAAGTGATAGAAACCTCTACAACACAGCGCAGGAGAGTGAGGTAAATTAAATAAATAGAAGCTTAACATTTGGTTTAATCATTGTTACTTTTGTTCAGAAATGAAACTTGTATTTTCTCTCGAATGGATATAAATAACAATTATCTCTACTCGTTTTGGACGCAAAGAAGTAGTAGAATTGTTTGTTTGTTTTGTTACATTGTTTTCTTTGCAAGCGAACGAGTGTTTTTGGTTGGCTTGGCTGACTGTTTTTTGAACTTGGTGCTTCAACAGCGTTAAGAAACTTTTCCCCTTATCTTATTAACACGTAATCGCAATGAGTCCTTGTAAAATTAAGGATTAAATGCGGAAACTCAAGCTCGAGTGAACAAAAAAGTCGATCAAATGCATGTGCATGTGCACATCTCAAAATCTGAAATAAAGTTTCAAAATGCTGTCAAAAATGTCAAAAACCAGAGCACTTCACTCGTCATTTGAAAAAACTTTTAGAGATCTTTGTCGAAAGTGGCCTGTAAACAACAATTAAGTTTCGCCGTCTATAAACACGTTGTCTTAATTTGTTTGAACCGGTAAGAATCAGCGTTTGGATGTTAAAAACAGCAGAATGGGTTGACTGGCTGGCTGGCTTTCATAAATTTTATAGTGGACGGGTCTGAGAGAGAAATGCTTTTGTGGTTTGGCAAGCGCTTTATTTGTTAACTGGATGATGTTTTGCCACTGAGAATCATTATGGAAGAGATGGGAAGTAACAGTAAAACTATCAATGCACTTTAGTGCTTTGTGTAAGCCAAGGAAATATTTTGTGGGAAATCGCTCCATTATTGAGCTCTGTCACGTTCCAAGTGATTGCTGCCTCAGTGATTCCTGTTCACTGCTCTTAATAGAGACCTTAAGCAGAGATGACGAGAGCGGACGACGAGTGCAAACCGGAAGTAACTTTGAACCATAAGATAATACTGCGCATGTCATGTCTTGTCTTCGCTGACTTCATTCGTCGTCCACCCAACGTCGAGAACGTGAAAACAGCTCTGTTGCCGTCCTCTGCTGTACGTAAGTATTTGTCAGACTATTTCTTCGCCTCTTAGAGGTTTAATTGAGCAAAAACTAAGCAATCATGGGTTTTAATTTAGTATGCGAAAGTTTCTTTTGCTTTTTTAGCTCTAACTTAAAGTAATTAGCCTCTGTAAACTTCTTTTGCAGGAACTGCACATTGCGTGTCAAACTCCCGCGTCAGGGTAAGATCTGAAGTCTTAGTAAATTGGATCGTTCATGATGAACTTATACTGATTTCCTTGTAAAAAATGACAGTTGCTTCGGGATGGTTAAATTTGTGGTTGAGTCTATCCGAAGTGTTCCTCGCGAATATTAAAAAGCAGAGCATCTGCAGCTTTATAAATTTTGCCGACTGAGGCATCTTCTTCAACTTTAGTCATTGCTCGATCTGTCTGAATATTTCAGCTGTTTCTAAGGTTGTTTCTAATATATAGGGATGAATCCCAGAAACAAAAGCCACGTTGTTATAGCAAGCTCGAATTCCAAGAGATTGATAACACAGTCCTGTAGATCGCAGACTTGCAACGAAGGTCCATAATTTTAAATTTAAGAATGTCAAGGAATATAAGCTAAACTGCATGCAGTGCAGGCCAGAGTTAGACTGATTAGCACTAATTTAGATTTAATTGTCAAGGTGTATGCAGTTAAAAATGATATGCAATTAAAGCAGGATTAGTCTTAATCCCTGCTCAGAAGTGAAAAAGGAATTTTAAGACATTCACATTTTTCTTCTCTAGAAACAACTCTATGAAATGGACAGAAGACCATGACTTGACCCTCTGTGGGGAAGTTCTTCTCCAGGAGCCTTTCAAGCATCCCAGAAACAGCAAAGAAAGGGGTGAAGTGTGGGGGCAGATAGCCCTTAATCTTAACAGTCTTGCAAGTCCCATATTCAAAGTGTCTAAGAGATCAGTGAGAGACAGACTAACCCTTTTGCAGACCAAGTACAAGGAGAAAATAAGAGAAGAAGAAAGAGCATCAGGCATAGACTGTGAGGAGACCCAGCTAGATGCAGCAGTTGAAGAAATTCTTGACAAAGAAAAGGCAGCTGACATGGAAAGGAATGAGCAAGCTGGCACTCTAACCAAAAAACACCAGAGTGAGAAGGCAAGTGCCGAAGAGGTTAGGCGCCAAGCTATGGAACGACTGGGCAAAACCCAGAAAAGAAATGCAGATTCAGAAGAAGGAAAACCCAGTAAAAGAGGGAAGAGAAGAAGTTCGGATGCTGTTGAATACCTCAAGGAGAAGTTTGAGTTAGAAAGTAAACTGAGGAAGGATGAAATGGAGTTCAAGAAAAATGAACAGCAGATGTTGATGGATCAGCAAAGTCAAATGCACAAGCAGCAATTAGAAATGATGAAGATGGTACAACAACAGAATCAGACATTAATGGCTTTATTGGAAAAAGCTACATTCACAAAATGACTGTCTCAAGTGTCCTCAAGATTTTGTAAACTTATTTTAAAACAGGTTGCACTTAAGGGGAGTATTAATGTTAGAAACCCCTTCTTTTGAAAACACAAACTATGTCATAAGCATTAATGTACTTAAACTTTGTTGAACGTTGAGTTAACAAATATTTTACACTGTTTTTCAACATGATTTTGTGATGAAGGAAACTTGTTTATTTATTTCAGTACAAAAATCATACTTGTTTACTTCTGCATGCATGGGAGGTATTTTTCTCCTCACATTTACAGCCTTAAGCCTGGTTGACACTTGCAACTTAGTGAGATAATGACATAAAGAGAAAATTGTTTTTCGCCTTATGTCCATGCTTTTGTGTTGACATTTTTTTGTAGGTAGTGTGAATCTGGCATTAATGCAACAGGGTTAAAATTAAACCTCATTTCTTATTCGGTGTGATTTTACACGTACATAGTGCCCAGGCCTCATGTTACAAAGTTACTAAAAAAAAGTTATCAAAAAGAGTTTATTAAGAAAAGTAGTCTTCTAAGGAAGGAGGTTCCAGCTGAAAAAAACTGGATGTCTGATTTCCATAGAGACATGTGAGGGCATTTCTAAGTAGGGCACTGACGACATACATTTTGCCCACACTACTGAGACCAATTTTTAAGTTTTTTTAAAGTCTAAAAACTTGAAGTAGTTAGTGACATCATTGAATAGCCACTCTACTGATTCTCTGACACAGCTCATCGACTGATTGAAATCCATCATTTGAGGGGTCAAGGCTCTATTCCTGAAAGGGGCTTGAAGGTGTACCCTTAATGGGTATGCTGGATCACCATAAATGCAGTATGGATTCCCCAAAGGACAGTTAGCAAAGGCTTGAAGGTCATTAAGGAGTCTTGAGTCTGCAAGCATGCCTGCATCATGCCTCCTTCCTTCTGAAAAATAGAAAAATATTCAAAACTGTTTTCATGATTGACATAAAAAAATATGACAAAACAAAGAATTATTATAACCATTTCTTACCTACGGGACCGTATAGATGACCTATCAGACCATTGGGGAGGGCAACACACTGAAACTTCAAAGCATGCACTCTCTTGTGGCCGTTATAGACTGCTCTCTGATGCTCTGCAGGTCTACAAATTGGACGAACTGTCCCGTCAACAAATCCAAAACAATTGTCTAAGACAGAACCCTGGGCAGCAATGGTGTCACTATACAGTTGCAGCAAGGGCTGAGAGAGAACTTGGTGATTCCACTGAGTGATTCTGTGGCCGTGTGTATCGTATATATAGTCGAGCACTTGGTTGCTAACCATGCTTAACACTGGAACCGGCTGACCAAATCGTGGAATGATATCACTGAATCTGCAGGGGTAAGACAATCTTCTCAGAAGAATACAAAGCGCTTCCATTCCACTTGATACGGTTCTTTGGTAACACGTAAAGCTGTCTGGAATTTGAAGGACTTCGGCAAGAAGTGGAAGGTCGTGCTTCCTAAATCTAAATTCTGCCAAACACTGTGCATCGTTTATATCGTTCAGAGAAAACCTTCCAAAATTCTCATAGCAAAAATCAGGATTTTTTGGCCAGTATTCCTCATACAACAACAACAGTTCTTCATCATCTAAAATGCCTTGAGCGTGACTAAAGAGAAAAAGTTCTTGAAGCTCGTGAAAAGAAACCATCTCGACAAAAAAAAAATGATTTACTGTGCTGTGTTTTTTTTTGTTTACGTTCACGTTCTCGTCGAGCGAAGCTTAAGTTCAGATTTTCCCGCCGTTTTCGTACCGTGCACGGACGGTTCCATCCCAGTCTTCACGCGGTACTATTCGTCGTCGTCGTCTTCTTCGTCGTCTATGCTTAAGGTCCCTATTGATCAGGTGCGGACGACGGACATTTATGTCTAAATTTAAAGATATTTTTGTTACTTGACTAATTTCTCCACCTTCTCCAAGAATCTTCAAAGAAATATTCGTATTTTGCTTTGTTTTCTTGTAATATGTTTGTTGTTCTGTTGTTTCTGAACCGTGGTCAATTCCTGTTGACTGCTGTAAACGATCAGTTTGTACCCTTTATTTTCTTTTCTAGGGGCATTTATGTCAAAAGAAATACCGATGTTTCTAACTTAATCAGTACAAGCTATTTTCATTACTAGCTGAGTCTTCTTTAATTTCTCCACCTTCTCCTTCTTCGAGCAAACACTCGCATTGTACTTTGTTCACTTGTAGAGTTTTCTTTATCCGCTTTTGAATTCCTTACGCTTTCATCTGAAAGTAGTTAGGACTCAAGAATGTCCGTCTTTTTTTGTTTTTGCAAACGTTTGCTATCGAAAACCCTTTGTTTTCCCCGCTGCTGCTCAATTGTTTTGAACACAAATTAAACTAGCCCAAATAAAGCCATGCGAAGTTGCTCAGTGAGATTGTGCAGCTCCGATTCTAGGCCTGGCCTGGCTAAATATATCTATATAGCCTTCAGCTTTTCTTTTTTTAATCGCCACATAACAGACTGGAATGGTGTTCCATCGAACATCATGCATGCACCTTCTTTAAGTATTAGATACCCCCTACGCCCTCAGTTGACTGCAATATATCACATATTGCTGTCGACCGAAGTAACTATCTAATATATTTACTATTCAACACCCAGTGCCATTGTTCTCTCTCTGCACTAAATCACTGATTGCAGGCGCCTCTTCCGCTTTGTTCCTGATAGCACAAAAGAACATAATTAGCACTTGTTCATTAGCTCAATTGGGAATTGGTGACTGAGAATGCCTTGCATCCCAATAAAAGCAGTAGCGTTTGAACATTTGATTGCGTTTCGTGTATGTGTTGTTGTTTTCAACATTTTTCAACGAGCAGGTCTCTGAACTACTGCAAAACAAGTTGCAGTCTGAGAAATGCGGCCCGTTTTGCACTTATCATAGTTTTTTCTGTAGATACCTTTGTTTTAATAGTTGATTTGTGTTGTTTGTTTTTGAGCATGTGATGTTTTCCAACTAGCGGGTTTGCTGAACAATTGCCACTAATGATAATTTCAATAGATCTCTTTGTTCTTCTTTGTTTTCCGGCATACGGAAACAATAGACAATTAGATATACCGTGTTATTTGCACGTGCAGTGTAACTTTTTCCTTCAGTTGTGACCAGACATGAAAGAAGTGTACGACGATGGCTTCACATCAGACGAGGATGAAGACGCGATTTTTAGAACACAACAAAACCGAACTCGAAATACTTGCAAAGATTCACCTAAAGCTGGTGGTTTGGAGAACGAGGGTAAGTTTCATTAGCTCGTTTAATTTTCCTGCTTTTAATACATGATTTAATTGAATCACGCCATGGCATTTTTATTAGTAATGTGTGGTGTTTAATTTTGCTTTAGATGAGCGCTTTGTGAGAAGCCTATTAGGACAACCGAGTTGGAAGAATTTGGAAGAAGTTGGGCCGCTGAAAACAGTCGGAGGAAATGGCGCTGGATCCTTAAAGTATTTAAAGATTGGCGTTTCTTTTGGCGTAAAACAAGGCCGTCTTAAAAGAGCCATATATACTAAGCGTCATAAAACAAACAGCCTGCAATATTAAAAATATTGCAGCCTGTACACTGCAATATTTTTAATATTGCAGCCTGTTTTTAATATTGCAACCTGTTTGTTTTAGCACGTTTAGTATATATTACCCCAGAGAATTTCCCTGCTGACAAAAAGGACCGCCCCCGTTTTCCTGACACACTTGTTTTAGCATCTTTACAGACTGCAATCAGTGATTTAGTGCAGAGAGAGAACAATGGCACTGGGTGTTAAATAGTAAATATGCAGTTTTAAGTCCTATCTATTACATTATTTGTGTCAATTTTATATCAGATGTAGCTTGTGAGTAACAAGTATGTAATTTAATTAGGTTAGCTTTGGATTGTATTTAAATTTTACTTCTTAACTTTTAGTGTCAATCTCAAATCAGGGGTGACTTGTAAGAGACAAATATTCGATTTAATTTGATTAGGTTAGCTTTGGGCCACGTTTAAATTTCACCTCTTAGTTTTTAGAATGTGTAATATTAGATACTATTCTTTGTATGGGAATTTACTTTCTTCCAATTATTCTCCAGTCATGCACTTTTTTTTGTTTTGTATCAACTTAGTTGTATTTGCATGACAAAGTATTATTAAAGTTAAAACTTAAAATTAAACTTAAAGGAAGCTCTTTCTCATCAATGTACACATCCTTTGGACTTCCTTCTCCTGCATACAGTCTTTCAGTTAATTTTATTAGTAGCTGGTCACACCAATCTTGTGGGATGTTTGAATGACATTTGGCATTAATGTTAAATGGGATTTCTGATGTTTGATGAAGTATGTTGTGCAATTTCAAATATACATGGAGAGATGTGAGACTAGTCCTTATCTTTCTTGCAAAATAGAAAATCAAGTTAATTGGCTAACACGGATTTCGAGCACTTTTGCTTTGATGAATCATTACCTTAAATCCTCATACTACATTGTTAGTGGTATCAACCAAATGCCCGATTATCAAGTTGCTTGGTCTTGCACTTGGCTGGCCAAAAGAGCAGCTGGATTTCTTTTTGAAAACACTGTAGGTGCATTGATTGATGAGCTTAATGTTAGCAAGCAGTTTCTTTGTGATAGTAAGGTCAAGAAGTAATTGATCAAAGAAATATCTTGGTCTTAATTCATATCGTCTAAATATTTTTATTGATTTCCATGTATCTTTCTTTCATATTTTTTTTAGGCATACATATATCCAGAGGATACACAATTTCTGATTTCCGACTGTCTCATGGGAGGCTGTGGATAATTGAAATTGCATTCATTATGAAGTGATGA
>JAEMWC010000073.1:1617500-1640000 GCA_016490735.1 Pachyseris speciosa
GGTATCAAACGCTTTCCGAAAATCCATTGACATTAGTATACCCGAAGTTTTGTCAGTTTTTGTTTGTTCTAACAAATCACTTATAAGTCTGATGTTCTCACCAACGTATCGTCCTTTTATGAATCCTGTCTGGTCCGTATGAATAAGACGGGGGAGAACTGCCTCGATTCTTTTTGCTATGGCTTTAGATGCTATCTTGTAGTCATTGTTTAACAGTGTTATCGGGCGCCAATTCTTAAGATCCAATAATGAACTTTCTGGTTTAGGTATCAGCGTGATAATTCCCCGTCGCTGAGAAATTGATAGTTGCCCTTTCTCATGGGCGCAATTTAGGCTTGCCACTAAATCACTTCCCACTAACCCAAAAAATTGGTTGTAAAATTCAATCGTAAAACCGTCCTCTCCCGGAGATTTTCCATTGCTGAATGAACTGAGTACATCCTGGCATTCTTTCAAAGTTAGAGGGCCTTCAAGTTGGTCCCGTTCATCATCTGGGAGTTGAGGAAAATTGATGTTATGTGTAAATTTGCTAAATTCTACCTCGGATGCAGCTATTTTGGAAGAATAGAGATCTTTGTAAAAGGATTCAATTGTTGCTAGGATTTGCTTTTCGGCTACAAAAACTTCTCCGTTTTCATCTTCTAGTTCCATAATCACTTTCTCGGTATAATTTCTTTTCTCCAGGTTAAAAAAGTATCTAGTTGGTTTTTCCCCACATTCAATCCATCGGCACTTCGATCTATACATGGCCGCTTTTGCTTTTTTTTCATAGATCAAGTGCAGCTCTTTCTTAAGATCATCATACTGCTTCAATTCACTAGTTAGATTTTCTAGATTACCGTTATTACAAATTATATGATCTAATTTATGTAACAGCTCTCTTAATTCAACTTCGCGTTGGTTAAAAACCCTTGCTTTTCTTTTAGCGAAGGCAATAGTTTGGGATCTAATTTCCATTTTGAGCATTTCCCAAAATAACCGTTTATCGAGGATGTAACTGTACTTTTCTCGCAGATGTGGATACAAGTCATGTATCAATTTTACATATTCATCATCATCAAGGAGGGAGTTGTTAAACTTCCAAAAGCCTGGTCCCCGGGGAGTTACCTTGGGCCAAGCCAGTTCTAAGTAAACGGCATTATGATCCGGAGCAACAGAAGTTCGTACACCGACTTTTTTTATGTATTGTGTTAAATTTTTGGCGACGAGGAAAAAGTCTATTCTCGACTTAACCCCTAGCGACTTGGAAAAATAGGTATATATGTTAGTATTCGGATGCTGTGCTCTTTGTACGTCGATCAGATTAAACATCTCCATAGAGATCAAAACAGAATTTCTAAAACTCGTTTGTTTCCAAGGGTTGCACCTTTTTTATCATTTTTCGTTAGTGTGCAGTTCCAGTCACCTCCCACAATAAGTGTTGTCAGTTCTGTCTTGTCCATTAAACAGTTATTGAGATCGCGAATAAATTGCAACTGTTCGGTTTGATTATTCGGCGCATAGATGTTACAAAGTGAGACGTTGAGACAATGGAGGTTGAAAGTGATTAATGCCAATCTTCCAGAATTGTCCTTAAAAGAATAATCAACACTTATATTCACCCAGGGACCTATTAGTATGCACACCCCTCGACTATGACAGCTACCATGAGAGAATATAATATCTCCGCCCCATTCACTTTTCCAAACAACCTCGTCCGCAGCTGTGGAATACGTTTCCTGGAGAAAATAAAAATCCGCTTTCTGATCCTTTAAGTAAGAAAAGATGCCTCTCCTCTTCGTTTGTTCCCTAATACCTCTAACATTAAGAGATAACACCTTACATTTTTGCATATTTCAGCCGAACAATAACCAGTTAATGTCTACACAAATTAATATTCACAAGAAAAAATTAAGTAAAATAATAAAAAGAAAAACAAAACTGTAATATTTTAGAGTTTTCCTACCGAACCTGGCTTAGTTGACTCCTTTCCTGTAACACCGAAATGAGTGACTTGTGAATTGAAAGGAAAGGACTTTTAAACGTTATTTTGAAGTTCAACAATACGATTAATGTATCACCTTACAAGTTAACCAAGTCATTTTCTTCATAGATCCTTATCGGTTTTCCGTCCGGTGAAGTTTTAACAAATATTTTACCATCAAGGGTCCAAACACTAAGTAGCATGCCCTCTCTCCGCTTTTTGTTTGCTTTTTTGACCAGCTCGCGCCTGTATGATGTTAAGTTCTCGTTAATAAAAATGCGATTCGACTGTACACGAGCTGCAGCGTTCATACTTGGAAATAAGTCAGAAACTTTAACATTCTTGAGACCCGTTCTTTTCTTGTATAGATTCTTTTTAACTTTATGGCTCGCAAATTTAGCTATGATTGGTTTCTCACCGTTTCTGTTTAGCTTATGAGAGATTTCGATATCATCAGAAGTTATTGGTACCTCTAACGCTTCTGAAAGTTTAAGGATTACCTCCTCCGTCGACTTGTAAACTTGCTCCGGAATACCATGGATTTCTAGCGAGTTCTTCCTCGTATACTGTTCAAGATTGTCCTGTAGATCATAAAGCTCTGCTATTTCTTGCTCCTGTTCTTCAACCTTCTTGCGTACAGCATATAACTCGTCCTCCAAGGTTTGATTTTGGTTCAGCAGCTTTGTTAGCGAAGATTTCATGGAAGCCATTTCACGCTTTTGCGCCTCAATAGTGTTCCTCAAACCTGTAACCTCCGTAGTGAACTGATTATTAGCTCTTTGGATTTCCGCTATCGAAATTTGAAGTTCAACGAGCATTTCTTTAAGCTCCCGGTTGCTTGGTTGCTCAATGTCATCGTTTGTAGCAGCTTTAGCTTTAGCAGCCCCAGCATCAGCCGGCAGCTCCACACCCGCATTATCCGCCATGTTCAAGCGCTTCGGTGTCCCTTGTTGATCTTCTACAGAGCCTCGCTGACCTCTCTTGTGCTTGTTGCCTTTGTTAGTCATTTACAGAAGTCCTTAAAAAGCTATATATCTCATGAGAGCCCTTTCGTTAATCGGGGATTCTAAACGTTCAGGAAAGGAGCTTCGTTCCTTCAGAAACCGTGCCGCCACCAGCCAAGTTCACGCATGCACTAAAGATGTTAATAGTTTTTGCTATACTGTGTTGCACCTACATGTAAACCATAACTGTGATGTGGTAATAATGATGCATCACAAGCGTGGGAATGGTGATAGTATTACCTTTTTTTTTATGGAACGGAAGGACCAGGAGTTGGCTTTATTGGTAATAAAGGTGACAAGAAGTCATCAGACACTGGCCAGATGGCCTTAAAGCTGTTTGGCAAGTTTATGGAGGGTAATATGAATACAGTTTGTGTGATTTGTATGATTACCATATGTCACTACAGTGGACAGCCCCATTTTTCAGCTACTCCACCATCATTTACTCTAAGTTACCAACTATTCCTTCAAATGTTACATTTATTAGCAGGTGAAAAGGCTTTTTAAACAGGGGCAGTGCCTAGTTTCATACCGTGAGGTACTGGGTCGAGTGCTGACTTTTGCGGACAATTACAAATAAAACATGGCTTCGGCCACGAAGTGGCTTTGGAGTTGTGCCTCCTTTTGTTTTTGAAACAATAAGCTTGTGATATGGATGTCTTTTCCTTCGCAACAGTGGACGCCGTGTTTGTTTGGTTTTTTTTTATTTGTCCGCGAAAGTCCGCTTTCGACCCAGTACCTCATGATATGAAACCAGGCAATGCTCCTCTAAATGCAAAACTGGACAAACTACAAATAACCTACTGAAAGAAAGAGACAAAACGAAAGTAAAGTCCTTTTCTGATAAATATGACTGCCTGCTAAACCAGATACAGACAAGCAACAAATAGTCAAAGCAAAAATGAAGTAACTTTTCATGTCGCTAAACACTTAGCATCTTACGTGTTGTATTTTTAGAAAATGTTGTCTTGTATGGGGTTACATGTATTGCCTACAATCATCCCCATCGTACTGGAGTCTCCGCACACCACTTGTATATTATCTCAAGTCATGTAATCCCAATCCATCATCTGTGGAGAAGGAGAACTGTTCTGTCACTGAACAGGGTCCATCTTCCAGTGTTTGTTCAACATCCATGGCACAGCCCCCTGCCAACCTCTTGCCAGCTGCCTCTGACTCCCAGCCTTGTGCCAGCTGTGCCTCAAATGTCCCTGATCAGAGCACCGGTCGCACTCCACATATTCAAGTCAGTCTTCCAACAACATCTATGTCTCAGCCCTCTACCAACCTCTCATCAGAATCTCATCATCACACCCTGCAGTCTACCAGTATCTCGACATCACCAACATCACCCAGTGAAACTGGTTTGTCATGTTTTACCTTTTATTATTTAATGTGTATTAACATTATATTTAATTGTACTACATGTACTCTGCCAAATCAAAAGATTGAGTGAAATTGATGAACAGCAATTCAAAAGTGGAAGTGTAATTAATTCCTGCAAAACATTACTGACTTTCCCAGGGACAGAAAAAGTCTGTCCCTGGTAATTGATCCTTAGTTTATATCTTGTATAATTTAGTGTTGTAAGCAGGCAGGATGTTCTTCATTAAGTTGAACAGGTAATACACAGATTGTGCAAGCTTCAAGATGAAAGGTAATCAGTCAATCAGTTATTAGCTTATTAAAAGCTAACTTGATTCATTTTGTTCACAGAAAATAATGGTGGGCTATATGGTCAATGGAGTTGCCCTTGCTGGAGGTTATATTGATCGCCAGCGAGATAAATGACATGGAAAAAAGGTGCCAAATACTCATGTTTGTGTAATGCTGAGCGCAACCAAGCCAAATATCAGGGCACCTTTTATTGCAGGCAACATTGAAGAAAATTCATTCTTGGAAAAGGGGAAATTTTATGCCCTCCTGAGGACATCAGTTGTCTGTGCAATCCTAAGGAAAAATTAAATTTGTAAAATTAGCACCATTTCTCTTCAAATTGTAACAATTGCAAGGATCATAAAAGTCCTTGCATAGGTTTTTGTTTTAAAGTGCCCATAACCCCAAACGATGTTCACTTGTTCAATTTCTCTAGTGTTTATTAAGCCTTGGCTTTTATAATATGCAAATGTGGTATAGTAAACATTAACACACTTGAGATATTGATGTCATTTTCATCTGCTCTTAGAAATTTTTAACGACACCAATAAGGTGGAGTTTTCACTCTGATAAGAAGCAGGTAATTAATATGAGTGATAGAGCGCTTTTCAATTGAGTGTCGTAAAGCCAAAACCAAAGCAATTACTCTGACCAATCACAACATAATTAAGCAGTGCAATGAGCCAATCAGAATATGAAGCAATTACCTTTAGCCAGCGCAAAGCGCGGAAAAATATGCATGTGCAAGTCACAATTGGTTTTGGTTTGCTTCTCATTGGTTGAGAAAGTGGCGCGAGTTTTCCTGGGCAATCACCGAGTGAAGCAATGCAAAACCAAAGCGAAACGAGAATTACTTTCGACACTCAATTGAAAACCACTCTATTTTGTCACTGATGCCTATAACATTTATATAGAAATATACCACAGCTGATTAACCTGATTCCATTGTTAATGCAATCATTATATATTGCTCATATTGATAACTATTTTCCTGAGCATAAAATTTGAACTTCTGATTGGCGGTGTAGCCATTTGAAGGTAGCTTAATAATAAATAAGCATACTAAGTGACCCTATGTTTCTGGGTAAGGAATGAATTTGTCCAGGTCAACATTGCTTCAGAAAATAAAGCTAGTTACTACATGTGTAGTTTTATAAATTTCTAGATTAATGAGCCATATAATTCTTGTAAGTTGTCATATTACAGTATTAGACAGATTTTTGTTGTTGAGGCAAGTGTAAGACAAATTTCGTACAAAATTGTACCTCAGCCAAGACAAAAAGTACAATGGGTGTCAGGATGCCTTGAAAAAGGAATTTGAAAGCATGTTTAAATACTAGCGTTGAAATAGTTTTAAAATAGTCTTTCATAAGGAGTCTCTTTAGCAATGTTTTCTAACAGGGTCACTCACTTTTAGCCTGCAAACAGGCTCTTCATTTGGGCAACACAGAGAGGAGATTGCCTCGATTAATGGCATAGGGTCAAAAGCTATGGGATTGGGACCCAATCCCTTAGCATTTGACCGAGTGCCAACCTCTCTGAATTGCCGATTGCAAATGGCCGCCCAAATGAAGAGCCTGTATGCAGGCTAACTTACTTGTAAACACTAACCTAGCAAATGCAGGGTTTGCACTAATTTACAAAAATAACCTGAGGCATGAAACTTGAAACATAGAATGACCAGCTTGTGCTTACATAAACTGATGCAACAGCTGAGAAGTCAAAAGAACCCCCTGCTCCTCCTGTGGCTTTGGTTCACATAATTCACATGAAGTTGTAACTCACTCTTGTGTTTGCATCAGGTTATGTCAAAGTATGCACCTTTCTTTAATACTAGAACTTAAATCTACCGTACATTGTGTGGGCCTTGCCAAGACAAAATTGAAAAGAAGTATTTTGCTCAAAGCTGATTGTAATAAGCAGAGAATCAATAAAAGAAAGGCATTGATGTTAATGAAAGTTTTTAAGTTCATAAATTACACATGTTATAGTCATGGAGTTACCTAATATTTTCTTTAAATAAAATCACCTACTTTACATACAAGTACATCTGTACCTTTCTCAAAACTTGCAACCTCTGGCAAAATAGGTTTTAAGTGAATTATGGAATTGAGAAAATGAATTAAGCTATTAATTCATAAAAGAGAGATAAGAAACATGCCTTTCTTTTCAGTCACCCCCTGAAGCTACTACTTCCAGCCAAAAATGACTTTAGAGGTTTCCCCCCTAAAAATTTGGTGCTTTTACTATAGTTATATGCGGATATCAATAAATTGCTTTATTCTTAGCAAAGGCAAAGAAAATAGATGTGTAACACAGGGCTCATACACTCCCGGAGATATCTGTATCAGTCCAAAAAGCAATGTCATCTGCTGTTATTTGAAATTTGCATTACAGGACTGGGAAAATTAAGGAAATATTAAAAAAACTTACTTTTGTTTTGGTCATTGATCATTAGAACATACAGCTGTAGTTGAAAAGTAGAGTTTTTTTGTAATCTGGGGAACTTTGCATCAAGCAGCAACCCATGGAGCCAGCCGGGCATATTTTCACTCGGTGTTTTTCACAAGTCCTCTGGTCACGGCAGTTTTGAGGCCATGGCATTAGGCATGCTCAGAAGCATATAACCTTGAAGCGTCTAAATTGCCCTGTAATGTTTCGAAACAAGCTGGGGTTTATTAGCCGACCAATGAGAAGCATGGTTGCAGTTTAGCCCAAATATGGAATAAAGATTCATTTGGAAAAAATGGCAGCAGCTTACAAAGAGTCTGTCAAAAAGCTCTCCAGAGCAGAAATAAAGTCGATTAGCCTAGCTGGGAAAACGCTTCCGGAGGAGACTGTGGTTGAAAGGATATTCAGAGAGGCTAGAGCAAACTTCAGTTTTTTTAAATTCAAGCACGGCAGCCGATGTGGATGTGCTGGAGGCGAGTGGACCGGTTCGTGGTTTGGTGAAGTGTTGTAATGATCATTTCTTTGATTTATTTTCCGAAAGAGTTAAGGGTTCATTTGACAAGCACACCTTAATACAGGTGAGGTGGTATGAATTTGTTGGGCAGGTGCTAGCTAAGCGGAGATGTGGAGGAAATAGTGAAGGCGGTTCCATTGCGGGGGAAGGAGATAGTGTCGTGTATTTTGGAGAGTGTTGTGATCGCTGGTTTTAAGTTTGTCTTGGAGAGTCAGGAACCTACAGTTTCATGTACAGTTATGGTTGCTAGAGAGAGTATTAACATTTCTGAGGACGATGTTTCACTTTTAAAGCTAGGTTCTGCGACGGCACTCAAACTGAAAAAACGTTTGTAACAAATTGACCTAAAACTTTCGAGATCTAAACAGAGTCTCAAGAATATGGTACGCATGGAAATTGACGCTCTTGGGAAAATGGAGGATCACGAAGAGACAAACATCCCCAATTTTCTGTACAGTCTTCACGAAGGAAACTTACTTGTTTTAAAACTGGAACTTATTTCTTTCCTGCGGAAGTTTACGCAAGTGTTCGGAAGGGTTGTAAATAAAAATGGATATCAGTCATTTGGTAGAAGACTCTTCAAGGTTAGTTAAGAACTAAACAAGATATAACCCTAGGCCTCTTAACAAGCGTCTGAGATATCAGTAGCATTATTTTCGTTTCTAACTTCATTTCACATTGTTTCCCTTTGAGATATTAATGCACCAGTCAGTGTAAACCCCCCCCCCCAAACCCAACACAGTATATGTGGGGCTTTGGTGGGGAGTTATCACCTCATATGCAGCTCTTTGTGCCCCAAGGACGTGCTTTGTTTGTCATTCTTGTCTTGGGAGATGTGGGGCATTAGTAGGGGTGTTGTTTTGAATCCAAGAGGGCTGTCAATTTTTGTACAGTATTCAGAACCAATCCCCACCTATATCCCAGGGTGTGTGTGTGTTGGGGGGGGGGGGGGGGGAGAGGGTAGGTATATGGCTGCCTTGTCACAATATTGTTAGCACCTTACCTTTTTATAGCTGCAGAAAACGGAACTCTTCAGCAACACACGGACACATTTTGCAGGTGCAAGATACACTGTATTTGCGTGATCTTGGTTCTTTCAACATGCCTTCATTGTTAGTAAAAGTATTACCGTTTTATGATTTTTTTACTGATAATTAAATTGGCTGATACAGGTTGCCGAACAACAGGTGATGAGTGACAGTGGCATAAAGCGGAAATTTTTTGAAGCACTGATATGCCTTGGTATTACAATTTCCCCAAGTATCAAATCAGATCTTTACAGTAGACCGTTACGCAAAATGTTCAACATCAGATGCAATGAATTTGTTAGAGCACAGAAATGTCTTGATGAGCATCACGAGAGACAAACACAGGACACACAAGTTATGTTGAGGAATAAGCTGAAGGTTGCCAGTTAATCAGAAGATGCATTAAAAACATTAACCACACAATATTAGTCTTTTTTCCCTGAAAATATTTTCTATATCGCAAGCTGAGAGTACAACTGTTTGGGTTTACATTTTGTGTAATTTGAACAGTCAAATGTTTCTCGTCATCGCTTATTCTTAACCACTCACTTCTGCCAAGTATGTGTGTCTGTGTATGAATATGAAATCCAGCTGTAATTTATACTTTATGAAAGGGAGAGTTCCAAACCTCTAGGGAATTGTAGTTGTGGTTTAACAGCTTAGAAATAAACTCTAGACATCACACTAGTGAAGTTATGAGTGGAGTGGTAGACAGAGTACAGGGTTCTCCTTTTTGGCTGGTGGCCGGCAATTTTCGCCACCTGTGAACAGCTCAATTGCCGGAAGCTGCACACCAGAGAATCACTGTTGTTCAGTAATGTAGTTTTGGTTTGTGCACCCATAATTATCGCCTGCTTTGCTCAAGTCGACTCCAACTCCATTTGAAAAGGAAAACCCTGAGAGTAGCGAGTAGTAGAATATGCAATGATGTTGAGAGTTAATAACCATTTGTTACACATTGCAGTAATGTGTCTTCATGTACTGCAACATACCTTTGGGAAAAATAACTCTTTAATGATCTTAATAATTGATGCTGACAATCTTCAATTGTTATGGTTCTTTTTTAGTCGTGGATACGCGAAGCGTAGGAACGAGTATTGTTAGGGGGCAGATTATGCAAATTTGTAACTCACTCAGATGTAAACAAATCGATATGTCAACGGCATACCAATAGATATCGATTTTCCGAAGTATTGCCGGAACACCTCTATCTGCTTTCCAAAGTAATGTCTGAGGAGCAACAGTCGAACCGATGAACGGAATGAAAAAAGTAAAGTAAAGTAACTTTATTTCAGCTCGGATCGAAAGAAGTAAACGGCAAAAGGAACGTGCGATCAAACAGCCAAACAGCAAAAGAAATTATAATCAATATGCCGTCACAATCGCAGCTTCTCCTTCGTTCATCGAATTCACGATCTGTGGAAAAAATATATGAGCCGTTCAACCCAAGATATTTTCCAAGTGTGTACAGGAATTGACGACAAAAACTTTTGACACCAATATAGCTGCATTCGGAAAACCATTTTCAGCGTTGGAAATAATATTCTAACGAAAACAATACAATCTAAAATTAAATTATTTTTAGGTGGCCACAATGTAAACACAAGTTTGCTTTGAGAAATACCCTTCTTTTTAACTAAACGCGCTATTTTTTCAGTAAAAGTTTTGAATGAAACGTGATTATTTTTATATCCAAAAGCATGGCATCGATGGTTGTTTCTGAAAACGATGGCAAATGTTGCATTTCCGACCGGCAGTAAAAAGCATAATTTGCATATGTCAAATTTCGGTTGCGTTCACGTTCGTTCGACAGCTTTGTGTAACAATTTTCTCGAAATACTGCAGTGTTTGGCTGGCTTCATTTTGGCGAAATCTTCCTTTCGTCTGATATTTATCCGACCATACGGACAAGACAGAAACCTTTCAAAAGGAGCACATTTTTTTAACTCCCACAATATCTCCCTGCCTCGATAATTCATTCAAACGCGAATATGTAAATATGAACCCCGAGGTTAAATTGTGTTAAGCTCATGAACAATAAAATTGATGCTCAAAAGAGCTGGACGTTTCGGAACGCATTAAAAAGTTGTTTAAACACTTTCGAGAAAGAGTTTTCACCTGTTTAAACTAGTTAAAACGCCGTTTTCTCGAGTCACCTTGGCTTAATCCCCCTTATCGCAAATAAGGTCACATATCCACAACTTCTTCACAGTTGTACTTTGATTTATATCGTAACAAGAAGCATGTTTCATAATAAAATACTTGTTACTGTTTTACTGAAAACATTTCTTACTCAAGTTCTTATAACTGCATATACGTACCATTTTTCTTACTCAGGTTCTTATAACTGCATGTACATACATCGTTCTACCTCAATTATACGAACATGTTTACAAATAATTTGCTCGTATTTACATCACTTTTTGCATGTGGCCCACTAGTAATATGGATTGTACAACAATACTGACTCTGGTGTTGTTTTTATTCAAAAGATATTAATGTGGCTTTTTTATTTCTACTGTAGATAATGAAAAACGTTTTTCTTATCAATTCATTTGTTAGGCTGCAGGCCATAATTGTGAAAGGCGAGGGGAATCCATGCAAACTTTAAAAACCAACTTGACTTTGTTTAATGAGGAGTGACACTTAACAGTAATTCAACTGACAAACCTTGTCATTACACAAGGTGGCTATGACCCCAGTAGTCAATTTATTAGATACCTATCAGTTCATTGACATTACTTAGATACACTGTAAATTTCACATTTGGCTTCATTGCGAGCAAAATACCCATTATCATTAACCATTTGGTCTACTTTCATAGATTATAAAATTGACCTAAAAATATAGTCAGCTACCAGTTATATAGCTTATAATTATGGATAACCTGTGTTCATAACAATGATTATACACTGTATGAAAGATATCTTTCTCTAAACTTCAATACTACTTTCTTTTTTAGTGAAATTTCTCTTACATATAATGGTGTCTTTCTGTAAACAAACGTTCCCCTCCACCCATGAATGCGCCATTTTAGCTTCAGTGTTGTGAGGGCTGCTGAGTAGTTGACACTGGACAACTGGCCATTCATACTGAATTTCAGCTGACTGAATATTGTTTCAAGTGCACTTCCATTTAACTGGAGAGGCCATATGTAGTAGCCTGGGAAATTGCTGATGAAGTGTTTGCAGAACTCGGTGAAGCCATAATACATTAGTCTTGTTAAATCCCATGTCTGAAGGGACAGTAAAAAGGTTTGGTATTGGCTTCTAATTTTGGAAAAAAAATAAAAAACAAGAGGGATTAAATTTGATGTGAAATTATTTTTGTTGTACTTTCAAATTCGTCTTCATGTAGCTTGGATTACCTAGCAAGCTTCTTGATAATGAGTTGTTGATATTTGGACTTTTAAGTCTCATTAAACTTGCCTCTGCCAATACAAAACATCTTCACTGTTAAATGAAATATCAATTTCTTTGACATTCATTTGGTCAAAATAAACAATAAATATTAAATAACATGCCTGAAGAAATGTTACACTTACTTGCCATACAAGAAACCCTTTTTGGTTGGAAGCAGTCAAGTTTGGTTCTGTAAATTGTCAAATGATTTGAAAAATAAAAAACAAGCGTGAAGTACATACTGTACATTGTAAATACTTGCTTCTTAAGGCTGTCCATTTATGTTTGTCTTGTAACAACCACACTACCAATACATTTTTTATGATGTTCCTCATGGAGCAAATAGAAGCTAGAAATTAATATATTATAGAGGAGTGTAGAATAGATCCAAAACAGGAAATCTGTCAATGAGAAAACTACCACATTGGGCATTTCATTTTTTTTGAAGAATGCAAATCATACCTTGTGCCCAGGCATAGTTAGCCCAGCCAACAAAGAAGTTATAACCATCTGACCATCATCTGTTTTTCAAAACACTGGAGTGCTCATCTGTGATCTTTTCATGACTCAATATACCCCTCTCAAATAAATGATGGCACGCATCTAGGTATTCAATGGCCTTTCCAACATTTTCAGCATCTGGTGGATTAGTTTCCTTGTATTCAGAGAGTTCGGCAATAACTTCATTTTGCTGCAATTAACAGAAACAGTAAATTCTTTCAAATGTATTGAATGGCATTTGTTGCTTTTTTCATGATTATGTAGCTACAATGTATATTACCATCCAATTTGTTTAAATGCTTAACTTTGGCTGAGTTATTCAAAACAACTAACACAGGCCAAGATGGTATGTTTAAACTAAGTTTTATATGACTTCATCCATCAACATTTAATTACATGAATGAAGGGTGCATGATGTTGCCTTCCATCTATTTCTTGCACCAGTGCATAATGACATTGTATCCATGGTTTCCAAAAGTCATGTTCATCAACAATATTAAATCTGACTTTGCCATTTGTATAATTTTCTAATTCAAATATGAACCTGTTGTTTCGTCGCTGCCAAGCGACTCTTCAGAGACCTTCCTCATATCTGACAAACTCGTTGAGCATCTCGCTCAAAGTCCTGTTCGCAATCAGTTCAGCAGAAGCAATCTCGCCATATATCGCATAAGGATTCCCGACCGCTAAATATTCACGAGAGCATTGTAATAATTGTGAAAAGTTGGCTAGTCTGACAACTGTTGTTTTGTCTACAGGGTTAGGGTTTCACATACAGAAATTAATTAATTGAAATAAGCCTGTATCCGTAATGGGATCCTCCTTTGTCATCCGCTTAGTTGACTTCGGTCGTGTATCAGTAATTGATCCTTGGTTGGGTTTCAAATGGAGTTATAGGCTTCCCCTGCCTTGTCACCTTGAAAGCAAAATTTCCCGGGATACCACGTCTTCGATTACGTAAATGACATCTTTGATTGCCGTGTTGCCAGCATGGTTGTCTTGATGGTGTAGTGGTCATGACACCCGACTAGTATACAGGGGGACGTGGGTTCAAATCCCGCTCAGGGCCAATTTTCTTTCAAACATTTATTCAATTAAAATATGATTATTTGGGGTGTACAGGGTAGGGTTTCCTTCACTTACATATATATATATATATATATATATATATATATATATATATATATTTAGTAAAAGTCTACTAGCGTTCTATCACGAATGCTGTTCTCTGATTGGCTAAGCTACTCGCTATCTATTCTGTGATAGATAATGAGTAGCGGTTGTCAACAAAATGGCGTCCGCTTCTTTGCGTTTTTGAAGTGTCTGCGAGGAGGATTTAGATAATTTACTTGTTTAGTTTTGAACGACTAGTAGATTTATACTAAAACAATTAGATTATTCGTTATCGATTTCTATGCGTGATAGCTGATTCGGGCTGCGCCCTCATCAGCTATCACGCGATAGAAATCTTGAGCTCATAATCTAATTGTTAAATAAATAAATATATAACAGGTGTCAATTTACTTCTGGAGTGTCAAAATACTCTTGGAGCACAGGATAATATCCGTACTATATGTTATTGTACGGTTATTATACGTACTATTCGCGTCAAACCAGTATAATACCCGTACAATGCGGTGTTGTACGGTTATTATACTGGAAAGTTGCCACTCACGGTTATTATGCCCGCAAGCGTGGTGTCGTGTCAGGTTATTATTCGTACGTTTACCAAAGTTTGTCATGAGGAAATTTTCGATCTCCAGCCGCCATTACGGAAAAATTTTAGACAGTCAAATTTGCAAGGCTGCTCGACATTTCTTTCCGAAAAGTAATTTCCTGAAGTTGTTTCCCCTAAAACTTTTTATTAAGCGAATCTATGACAGAAATGTTTACCTCAAGAAAGCGCTATTTGGAAAAGTTTGCTTGTCGCAACGATCGATGCGAAGCCATACCGAACCGTCCTCGAGTTTCATGTCTGCGTTGGGTGTTTTTTGTTTTAATTTCAAGGTGTACCTGCTGCAAAATTGGCATCGACTGCGTGGCAAAATTGAATGAAGGGCCGGGAACTAACCGCTTTCATGTAGCTTCAAGCCAATATCTGTTCTAAATTGCTAAAAAACCTCAATGCACATGAAAGAATCCATTCACAGTGAAACAGACACAACCCGCAGATCCAACAGTCTGCCAAATATTCGAAAGGTTTCCGCGAAATACTGTCAAAATACCACTCAAAATACCACTTCTCTTGGAAAAGCAGAATCGTATATCGTTGCTAAGTTCTCTTTCCTTTGCAAAAGACGGTGCTTTTGCCTCGAAATGGCATTGATATTTCTTCGCTGTGGTGAGTTAATGGAAGCAAACAGCAATCAACAATGCGTGCACTTTTAGCGGAAAGTTATGTGAAAACTCCTGCAGGTTTACACAAATATAGGTTTTAAACCATTCATTTTAAAACATAGACTTTAATTGATTGAGAAAAAAAAGGTTTCCATTGACTAATTTGTCACTATTTATGTAAGCTCAACATTGCTCTAGTCAACACGATTAAATGTTCTGCGATTAATAATCATGTACTTTATGACTAATAATCGTAAAATTCACGATTATTAATCGTGTTTGGATGGTTCTACGGTTAATAATCTTGGAACGCGCGATTAATAATCGCATCTGACAGGCAAACATGGTTAATAATCGTAAGTTGCCAATCTCGGTCACAACAAACAGTTAAAACAGATTTCCACTCGAGAAATATTTCAAAGTTAAGCACTTTAGTCTCGACGAGGCTTGCTTCGATATAATTTTTGTAGAAATGAACCCTTGAGGTGATAAAATTTCTCAATATTTTTGCTTTTATGGGATTAGTCAGTTCGCGAATGATTTTTTCCTCGGTTTTCGCTCTCCGGAGAACAACAACGCAAGATGAGTTTGATTAACAACAAACTCACCAGCACGACTGATGATGTGGTGAAACGTTTGTAAAACCGTGACTTTGAAAACGATAGTTACCTCAACGAGGCTCTATTCAAATATTTCCCAATCAACCACGGCAAAAGGTAAATTTATTGTTAAACCATTTGAAAACTCCCAAATGAATCTTTTTGTTTCACCCTGACACCGTGAAATTGACAAGATGAAAAAATTGAAAGTTGTAGTTCGGTCGTGAATACGTTCAACAAAACAATGCTAAGCGTATTCTTGCCGAAAATAATCTCAGGCATTACGAAAGCTGTTTTATCTGCACGCTTAAACCCTAGAAGCACCAGTTCATAAGAGAATGGTGTTTGCGAATTCGTTTTCATTCACAAATGACAAAAATTTAAAGCGAGTTGTAAACACAGGCGTAGTAACATAAATCCGTCGGACAATGTTTAGCTACTTGGTCAATTACAGAGTAATTATTAATCGTGTTTGGAAGATTCTACAGTTAATAATCTTGGAACACTCGATTACTAATAGCGTCTAATTAACACGCTAACATAGTAAATAATCGCAAGGTCACTGCAATGTTGAAAACAAAGTTGATTTGACTGACACCTGAGGTATGGCGAGTCTACGATGTCACTCATCTCAAAATTCTGAGACGGAGTGCATAATTCTCCGGAATGGAAACGAGCAGGGACATGGGAACTATTTGGAAGTGTGGGGACTGGGCTTGTTGTTTGGGTGGACAGTGCACGGAAATCAAAATGGCAGAGTGCCAGGGTAAGAATGCCAAACGTTTTTCAGTTCTGCTATGCGAAGACGACAATCCTGGATCTAAACATCCATGCGAAAAACCAGAGGAGTGCAATGTCCAGCAACTTAAGAGATGGCTGATATGTAGAGGGGCTTGTACTTCTGGGAAAAAGCAGCAACTTATCGCAAGGTTTGTATTGAAAATGTACAGCGTACTCAGCGTAGTACACTAGAGTACACGGATAGCACTTCATGAAAAATGAAATTTCAAGAAAGAATGTTTTCTTTCGTCTTTAAATCGTTAGGGTTAAAGACTACACGAAATCTGGATTGACTGTTGGAAATCTTAGGGACCCAGATGGCGGCATTCATCTTGCTCGTAAAAGGGCAGAACTAGGAGTCATCGAAGAAGTTGAACCTGAACTGAAAACAACTTTTCCGACTGAAGGCTTCAGTGAGAAGATGGAAGGGCTTCCAGAAATAACCTTTAAAACTGTCTGGTCATATATGGTGGCAAGCATGGAGGCAAAACGACAGTTATCGACTGCTAAACCTTTAGTAAAAGGCTATAATTTTTATAAATCAGGTCATGTGTTAACTGTCAAATCTTGCACGAAACCAGACACCATGAGTTCCTTTGTTAAGTCTCAAGTGTTACCATCAATGAAGAAGACATCAGCGTATTCTTGCTACATTATACTGAGAAAAAATGGCTTAGTTCAGAGAGCATTTTGTGGTTGCCCAGCTGGCATTGATGGGCGCTGTAATCATGTGGCAGCTACCTTGTTTTGTCTTGAAGAGTTTTGTAAGACTAGAGTCCAACAAGAATCGTGCACTTCAAAAGAATGTCAGTGGAATATTCCAAGGAAAAGGAAGGGTGATGTTGTAGGCATTTCAGAGATGAAATTTGAAAAGCATGAATATGGTAAGAAAAAGGCAAAAAGATCTCCATCAAAACCACCTAACCATGATGTAAGAGCTCAACACCAGAGAAATGCCAGCAGCACCAAAATATACAACATTCTTTCAAAAGTTAGAGCATTTCAAGAAAAGACAGGAAAGACTCTGGGCCTTAGTCACACATTACAGAAAGACACTGTAGAAAGTCTAAGAAGAGCTGTGGATTTGGATCACTGTTATTCCTTACTCATGCCCAGAGAGAATGGAAAGCAAGAAACAATGCAGAAAGAGTCAAAGGACGTTGAATGTATATCCCCCATCAAGGTCCATCCTGTTTCACTTTCAGAAATAGAATCTCGCTGTGAAAGGATAAAACAGAATTTAGCTGTTTCTGATGAAGACATAACAAGAATTGAGGCTGAGACAAGAAACCAATCTGCGGATGACGCATGGTTCAAGCACAGAAAGTACAGAATTACAGCCTCCAAAGCTTATCGATCTGCTGTACTCAAAGACTTCACATCACCGTCAAAGGCAATTCAAGAAGTGCTGGGCTACAACACTGTCCATGCTACCAAACAAATGAAAGAGGGGCTTAGGCAGGAACAAGCGGTCATGGATAAATACACAAGGGAAAAAAACAAAAATTGCAATTCAAATGTCACAGTGGAAAGATTTGGCTTGTTTGTTAGCAAGACACATAGTTTTCTTGGAGCCAGTCCAGATGGCATAGTCTGTGATCCTGAAGCAAATGGAGAGACAACAGGTCTCATAGAGATGAAATACATACAAACACTGGATTCAGAAACCCTTGAGGATGCCCTTCTAAGAAAGGGAATTTGTGTCTTGAAGGAAAACAATATCACAGTGAACACCAAGCATAAATATTACTTTCAGATTCATCAACAGATGTTTGTGACTGGAAAGAAATGGGAGGACTTTGTGGTGCAAGGTTCTAACAGTGATGGTATTTACATAGAAAGAGTAAAGTTTGATTCAGAGTTTTGGAATGGTATTCTTCCTAAGCTAGAGCTATTTTTCAACAATCACATTCTCCCAGAGATTGCATATCCTACCATCAAATACCATCTGCCAAGTCATGGCTAGATTTATGTAGTACTCAAGTTGCCTAAAGTTCTTAGAGAGTGCTTACAGATGAACACAATATCCATGATAGAACAATACTTGTGACTTAAAAGATGTTTGCTGGGTGGAAACAAAGTCTTTGACATTTTTTAATGTAATTGTTGTAGGTTGAAATGATTTCAACTTTGTTTGTTTCTTTGAGATTTATGATTGTTTGCAATGAGTTAAAGACAAAGGAAATTTAAAAACAAACTAAGCTAAAATCATTTTAACCTACAACATAATCAATAAACTGTTTTTTTTCCTGGCAAAGAGAATTTTTTATTACTGTTTTAGTTAAAAGAGGAGAGGACCTTGATAGTTACTGCTTGAAAGTTTCAGTTCCTTTTTTAAATGTTATTCTGAATATCAATAAAATTTTAGTAAATAACAGTTAAGTCAGAGTCAACTACAGATACCACAAACACTCTAGTAAGCGTCCCTCATAAAGCTCTTCTTTATAACAAAACTATGAAATTAAAGGTGGCTGAAAATTTGTTAAGGCTGCAATCACAGTGAATATATCTGAAGCAACTGGAGCCAATGAGACTGGAATTCTGCAATCCAAAATGTGCCAATTTTTTATTCTTTCCATGCACCGTTCGACATGGACTCTTAAACAGGCAACTTTCTTATTCTTCGTAGCATCCTCCTTTGAGAACTGTTTGCGACCACTTAAGAAAGCTGGAATTGTCAATGAAGCACCTACAGATGCTAGCTCATCCTGTATTAAAAACCCTTGTCTGCCATAACTTCATCATTTTGTTGCAGGTACTCCAGAAGCCCGCTCTTTGTAGTTATCTCTTTGTCTGAGATGCTTCCTGGGTACAAATTACTTACAAAGGCAGTAGCCCCACTTGGGGTTATTCCCACCAAAGCCTTCATAGTTGTTCTAGACTTGTAACTTGAATAGCAAGCAGATTGATTATTGAGGGCAGATGGTCTCTCCATCTCAATTTCCGTGCAGTCTATTATGATGACTGTTTAGGATAAAATTCCTTAAACAGGGAGGGCATTTGTTCTTGAATAACATCCCTCGGAGGCAACTGGATTAATACTTCAAGCTCCAGTCTTAAAAACCTTATCCAAGTCCTGAATACTTCAGACACGACAGAAGGGGAAACTTTAAACCTGTAAGCAAGGTCTTTATTAAAAAGCCCCAGCCTAAGTTTCATGAGAACTAAAACGAACTCTTGGAAAATGGACAGTTTTCTAGGCTTCCATCTCGCTTTCCATTCTGTGAATCGACAGTCTTTCTCTGATAGGACCCATAATTCAAATTTGCAGCAGATTCTTTAACAATATCGAAACACAGTAAAAGGGTATCGTAGTCTGTGAAACCAGTGTAAAAGGTTACATCTTCTGGCTTGTCTTTAAACTGTTCAATATCAAAACGCGCATTTTCCATTTCTCGTTTCAATGCTGCAATTTCCAAAGTCAATTCACTGATTGTAACCTCCATTTTAGAAATTTGCTGTCTTAACGATGTAGTCATTTCAGTTTCATCAGAACATGATTCTGTTTGGGTACCAACATAGATACAAGCTTTTTCAGTAAACGTACTTTGGGGATTTAGTTCTTTTTCACTAGCCTCGCTGTTTGAAGCTTGAGCGTTGTTTGAATTGTTTTCTTCAGGCTGGCCAATTTCTTGTGTTGGTTGCTGCAACTGCTCCTCCTTCTGTTTCTTCCCCACGGTATTTCCCGCTTGATCAACACTTTTTCTCTTAAGTTCCCGTCGTTTAGGTTTAACATCAGTCCAGGGAAATATAGAAGGCAGATGTTTACGATTTAGCTTCTTTCCTCCAAAGTGCTGAGAACAAATTCTTGTGTTGTCGCTGTTTATCTTTAAACTTTTATTCCGCAAGAGCTTTTTATACTCTTTGCGAGTGACAGGGTTTTGAGGAATTCTGTAATATCGTAGACCTGGATTGTTTCTAAAATTGTTCAGACAGTTCGTAACACAGCAATTCACTTTTTTTCCCATTTTTGTTTTGCTCGGGATAAATTAACCTTGATGAATCAATCCTCGTTTTTGCAGTACTTGCAGTTCATTTTCGCGCACTGTCCACCCAAACAACAACCCCAGTCCCCAAACTTCCCAATAGTTCCCATGCCCCTGCTCGTTTCCGTTGCGGAGAATTGTAGTTATGCGCGGCTTAGTTATCCGTAATGGTTAAATAAAATCCAAAACTAATATCTACATGAGCGATGGAATTTATCGGTGTTAAGCTTTCACATGTTGTTTTTCAATATTACGCGGCAAAATTTTCAGCTCATGTCGTGAAACAACAAATGCTGCCATCGATCAGATGTGCAAGTATTTTAGATACAATTATGGTTTTATCAATATCTCGCTTACTCTTCGTATAGGCTTTGGAAAAATATACCTCCAAGAGAAGACGGAATAATACACACGTCCAGGAGGAGAGCAATGTATTTTGTGGGCTTTTTTTGTGTGTTAGTTTAACTGCAAGAATGCACTATGCAAATTGGTCGAAAAGCCGTCACGCAACTATGTGTTAGAATTGGCTGGTGCCAGCCACTCCCAATCTGTTGTAAATATGAGCGCTTCAGGAAAACCAAAGCTATCTTTTAAATTTAAAAAAATCCTCTCAGATGTAAGGCATAACATCGCACATTTTCACTAGTCCGCGTAGAAACTGCAGTGAGTGTGAAGAATTAAGCATCTTGTCATAGTGGAAGATCAAAAAATAAGGATGCCGGCTCAACATTAACATGAATGTAGTTGATAGCAGAAGCCTCCGGGCTTCTGTTGATAGCTAGATTATTTTATCAAATTTACTAAAACTGGGCTTACCTCCCAAACCCACGTTTGCAAGTACTTTGAAAGCATCACAATCCAGCGGGTGACAATCCATGTGTATCACCCATACCTCTCAAAACACGAAACTGGCATTAATTAGTGTGATTCCGTTATTTTAACATCTATCGATGATCTGTGTTTACTGGTTTGCATTCAAATCACTGCTGACAATTAGACTTAATAATCTGCAAAGTCACCCCAAAACATGACTCCGAGTGCGCTGAACATCTGAGGAAACCAGTCAAGATAAATCCCGGAGGGAGGGGGGTACTTAACAGTTGATTGGGTAGGGAGGGAGGTGCGGCCCGGACTCTCACGATAAGTACTGTTTTGAATATGTGAATAATCAGGCTTTATTTTCACAGCTGTATAACTGCGATGATTGTTCACATATTCAAAACAGTGCTTATTGTGAGAGTCCGGTCCGCACCTCCCTCCCTACCCAATCATCTGTTAAGCACCCCTCTCCCTCCAGGATTTATCTTGACTGGTTTCCTCAGATGTAAAGACAGATCATTGATAGATTTTAAAATAACGGAACCACACTAATTAACGCCAGTTTCGTGTTTTGCGAGGTATGGGTGATACACATGGATTGTCACCCGCTGGATTGTGATGCTTTCAAAGTACTTGCAAATGCTGGTTTGGGAGGTAAGCCCAGTTTTAGTAAATTTGATAAAATAATCTAGTTAACAACAGAAGCCCGGAGGCTTCTGCTATCAACTACAGTAAAAACGCGCAACTAAGAACCTGAAAAGTAAGAACCTGTTAGCCTAAAATTTGGATTTTATACCCCCTGTAAACAAGAACCTATTTAGCTTAAAATTGAAAACAGGTTCTTATTTTCTAAAATCATATTAGTACATTACAGCTGCAGTGCAAGAAACCTATTTGAAGAAAAAAGCAGATTCTCATTACTGTAAAAATGAGGGTTTTTTAATAGAAAATAGGAAATAGGCCAATAACCATCTTGTTTTGCAGTTGACTTTTATTTGCTTTACTCCAGAATTGAGAACCTATTTTAAGAACCTAAGTAGCCTAAAATTGTGTTAACTACCATTTATATAAGAACCTGTTTCGGCTACTTCCCAAAAATGTAGGTTCTTAGTTGCGTGTTTTTACTGTACATTCATGTTAATGTTGAGCTGGCATCCTTACTTTTTGATCTTCCACTATGACAAGTCTTTTTTTCCCGTGATGTGAAAATTTTGGCACCAAATTAGACACCAAGTCTAGAATAGACAAGGTATAATAACCCAAAGAAAAAACCTTTTAAAATTTGATTCCCAATGAAAGTTTTATCCGTTTGAGCAGCTAGTATGATATTTTTGTAAACAAAGAAGTTTAATAGTCGCTGTTCTGAAGAACTCGTCAGCAAGATGCTTCTTCGCACTCACTGCAGTTTCTACACGGACTAGTGAAAATGTGCGATGTTATGCCTTACATCTGAGAGGATTT
>JAEMWC010000073.1:1645000-1650000 GCA_016490735.1 Pachyseris speciosa
TCAGATGTGGTTGCAAGCGTGCATGTCAGGGACTCTGCAAGTGCACAAAATCAAATCTTCCCTGCACTGCGCTGTGTGCCTGTAATGGCAATTGCTACCAAGAATGAAAAAAACCTCCTAAGTAACATTTTGTAAGCTAGAAGCTTGTTATTTCATGGAGCTTTTCGTAAGACTATGTCATAAAATTGTTACCACTAAAAAGCCACAAAACCATATAGCTCAAACGGCTCTTTTAAATATGTTCTTTTTTGCTTTATAAATTGGGTACCCTGTAGTTTCTTATAGAAAACATATGGGAATTTTCCATTAGCCAATAACTGGTGAAAAGATTTGGATCCAGATTGGATCCTAATATTATATCATTAACTACCCAAAAAGGATCAGGTATATGAAATCTGGTACTTGTATCACCAATTTGAACAATTTTACGCTTATCTTCCGGACTATATGCAATTTTCTTTAAATTAAAACTCATATCTCGAAAGGCGGAGAAAAGGACTTTATTTGTTCCAAGTTTCAAGCTCTGATTCAAACTTTTTCCCACTCAGGGAAGATCGAATAACCGTGCGATATTTGCGGCTCACAATTTACGTCACGAATTATGAGATCAAAACCGATTCACAAACACTAACATATGGAGTTCGTAAGTGTTTTCAGACATCACATATGCGGCTCTAAAACTAGCGAGACCGACTGAAGGCAACCATTCAATGTTTTCTGATTCCAGATTCTGCTCTAAAAATATATATATGTATATATTCCAGTCAATTAGCCTACGAAACATGTGCAACAAATTTTCATACCAATTCGGCGTTGCAGGTAGTTATGCAAATCAGACTTTACAGTTCCTTCATCTTCTTAAATGAAGCAGTCGATCAGTAAAATGGCTGTAAAGGAAACAAACTTTGTAAGAAGTTGAAGTTTTCAGCAAATTATCATGTTAAGATGAATCGTTCCACTGGAAAGTAAACATTGAACTGTTTACATATACTGAAGTGTACGAACCAAGTATGGTTTACCAATCCATGATCTTTGAAAATGTCACCAGAAGTGCCGTTCCAGTTGCAGTTTAGGAGGTAGACATATCAGGAAGAACGGATTTTGATAACAGCCTTGATAAGTAATACCCTTTGAGCACTGTTGGAGACTACAAATCAAAGCTTGCATATGCATGTAATGAACAAACGTGTAACGCAAGGTTATCGGTTGCCACGCCATGCGCCTTTGGATAAGATAGACAAGATAAGATAAGATAAGATAAGATAATTTATTTAATGTCAGATACACAGGGGGTGGTCTCCCAATCCCCCAAGCCACGGGCTCATGATAAAAGTGTTTGACAATATAAAAGAAAAATTAAATAATTAATATCTCAATAGCAACTAATTAAATTAAAAAATTACATCTATCTTGTAGAGATTCACAATGTAAAGACTCACACGATCGCCATTTCAGATTCACAGTGTCGATTTTAATAATCTGATCGCAAGAATACTTTCAAAATCACGATGCTCAAGTTACATTGCATAATTTGCATAATCAACATGTCAATCACTAATATCAGATTACGACATCCCTCCCCTTTCAGTCGAGTTCCTTAAAATGATGGTGATTCTATAAATATTATCCGTTACCACAAATCATTTGAAATCTGTGATCAAAGTAAATCATTGGTAGTATAACTGAAACGATTACAAAAAAATGATAGTTATAGTGTTCATGGCTGCAGTCAATTTGACCAGTGATGGCTCAGGGTGTCATTGTCTGAAATCCTTAAATTGAGTCTCAAATGTTGATCTTTTGAGTCTCTCCGATCGTCTTGGTAAGGCCGTTACTCCTGGTGGTTCAGGATCTTCCTCAGCTGGTCCTTGAAGTGGTTCTGCAGAGTCTGGCTGTACTGTTTTTTCGGCGGGGCCTTGAAGCGGGTCTGCAGTGTCCGTCTGTGCTGTTCCCAGTTGGTCTGCAACTCGTTCAGGAACTGAGGGGTGTGCATGTCGTATCTGCGGACTTGCGACTCTTTCAGGAACTGAGGGGTGTGCATGTCGTATCTGCGGACTATCCTTCTCCTCCATGCGTGCCTTCCCCGTTCGCAAAAGTTTGAACTTTGAGGCATCTCTGCAGATGATTCTTTCATCTTTGATCCTCTTTGCACTAATCTGGGATCCTTTAACTTGCGTGATGATGTAGATATATGGTTCATAAGGTGTTTGGGCTTTGCGTTTGTTTTCGCGTTTGACCACGACTGAGTCACCCACTCTGAGAGTATGGGTTTTCGTGTTGTTTCGTTTATCATGGTAATCCTTGCATTTCTGCTTGTAGTTGCGATCCTGTTCTCGAACTTGCGCGTCCTTGCAGTGGGTTTCAGTTGGGAGATGATCTAATCTTGTCCTCACATCCCAGTTCATCAGTAGTTGATATGGTGTCATCTTCGTAGCAGGGTGTGGTGTGCTGCGGTATGCCTGTAGCATATCGTAGATGGCTTCTTGGGGATCTATATGATCTTGTCTGGCAATGGTGATTGTCTTGTTTATCATCTTGTTAAATCCCTCTACCTGTCCTTGTGCCTTAGGGTGGACAGGTGTAATGCGCTTGTGCTGGAATCCAGATTCTTTTGCAAACTCTGAAAATGCATGTGAATTAAATGGCGGGCCATTGTCAGTCTGTATGATTTCCGGGACTCCATGGGTTGAGAAAATTTTCTTTAATTTCTTTCTCGTTGCCTCAAATGAGGTGGTGGTGACGAATTCTACTTCCGGGTATCTGGAGTACTGGTCTGTTACTACCAAGGCGTATTGTCCGTTGGGGAATGGTCCACAGAAGTCTGCTTCTACTATTGCCCATGGTCTTGCTGGAAGGGTCGTCATCTTGGCTGGTTCGGTGTGTTTTGTCTCCGTGGTGATTTGGCATTCGAAACATCTCTTCACGAAGTGTTCAATTTGTAGGTTCATGCCTGGCCACCAATACTTGTGTCGGATCATTTCTTTGGTTTTTGAGAGACCAAGGTGTCCTTGTTTGTGCGCGATCCTAATGATCTTCTCTCTTAGGTTTGCTGGTGGAATGATCTTGTCCAGTCGTAGTACGACTCCTTCTGCTTGATACAGCTCTGCTCTCATCTCCATGTATGGTTTCAACACGGGGTCTTCCTTGTCCCAAATACCAGTGTGCATCGCATGCGTTAGGGGCTGTAATTCCATGTCATCCTTGGTTTCCGCAGCCACTGCATTGAGTACGATTGCGGGGTCCATTTGCGTGATTGCCCGGACGTGTTTATCATGTCCAGTCTTCTTCACTTCGGGGAGCGGTTGTCGGGACATGTAGTCGGTGGTATTTGTTTTACCAGGGATGTGAATCATAGTAAAGTCCAGATGCTTCATTTTCATCACCATTCGTTCCCTGCGTGGAGGGAGTTTCGCCTGTGGATTGTTGAAGAGAGGTAGCAATGGTTTATGATCTGTCGCCAGTTGGAAGTGTTTACCTCCCATGAGGTACATTTGCAGTCGGGATGTGGCGAATTCTGCGGCTAAGGCTTCTCGTTCTATCTGGGAGTATCTGCTCTCGGTGTCTGTTAAGGTACGGCTTACGTAGTGGACCGGCTGGTACCCATGCTGTGTTCTTTGAAACAAGCCTCCTCCTAGCCCTGTTGGACTGCCGTCACAGATGACTAGGGTGTCTCTCTCTGGGTAGTATGGTACGAGCACGGGGGCAGTAGTTATTGCTGTCTTTAAAGTCGTGAAGGCCTGTTGTTGCTCGTTCGTCCATCGGAATTTCGCATTATTCCTCGTTAGCCGTCGCAATGGTTCGCATTTGCTTGTGAAGTTGCTTATGTACCGTGATAGGTATGCCAGCATCTGTAGGAATGAAATAAGTTCCTCTTTGTTCTTCGGAGGTTGGCAATCTTGTACTGCTTTTATCTTGTCAGGGCTGGGTTTTAATCCATCTTTTGTGAATAGGTGCCCGTGGAAGTTTAGGGTGGGCTTTCCGAATTCGCATTTCTCTTTTCGAAGAGTCAGGTTGTGGTCTTCAATTCGCTGGAGCAATGCGTTAAGGTTTGCGTTGTGGTCTGCCCAGTTCAGTCCTCCAACCATTATGTCGTCTCTGTTATTGAGTACCCGGGGAATGCCAGAGATGATCTTAGCTATTTCAGCGTCGAACAAGTCTTGGCTGTTCAGCCCTCCAAATGCAAGACGTTTGTATCGGTAATTTCCCCATGGCGTTGAAAAGGTCATTATCCGGCGTGACTCTTCGTCCAGTGTGAATTGATGGTAACCATGGTTGAGGTCTAACTTGCTGAAGATCTTGCATCCTTTGAATTCTGTTATGAAGTCTTCTGTGATAGGTGCTTGTACTTGCCTGGTGCGTAGCATGGATTTGTTGATCAATCTTAGATCAAGACATGCTCGGATGGCGTTTGGATTCTTGGGCTTCGGTTGGACTACAAGGGGTGGACACCATGTAATTGCTTCATGCTGAGGGACTGGCTCGATAATGTCATTTTCGACAAATTCTTCCAGTTGTTTCTTGAGAGGGTCAGTCAGTAGATATGGCACTCTGCGTGGTTTCTGAGCAATAGGAGTGGCATTTTCTTTCATTGGTAATTTGATCTTGATTTCTTCTCCGTCCCGCATCGCTTTCCCAATTCCTTGAAATCGCTCCTTGTATCTGTCTAGGATTTCATTGAGTTCGGTGTTTCCATCGCCTGTTTCTTCAAGTTGACCAGTGGCATCAATGATTAGCATTCCTAATTCCTCGAGTGTTTTCCTTCCGATAAGCGGTGGGGAGTCGATTGTTCCTTGAATTATCACGATGGTGGTGTTAATAGATCTTGTTTGATTTGACATGATGACATCGGCTTCTCCAATGACCGGAAGTTCGTCTCTGAGTGCTTTTAACTTTATCTTTGTGTCTTTGATTTCTACATGCTGTGGCGCTTGTTGTTGCAACTGTTGGAATTGACGTTCATCCATAATATTCGCATCGGATCCACTATCTGGCTCGGCTTC
>JAEMWC010000073.1:1660000-1678008 GCA_016490735.1 Pachyseris speciosa
TCTTTAATATAGCTATACATCTTCGATCTCAGTCCTACGAATTCACATATTGGGACTCCAGCAGTCTCATCTTTCATCATACCAATTACTTTTTTATTGGTCTTATCGGAGAATGGCGAGCTTTCAGGATAATCACTATTATCAAATTTATTTTTATCCTTCCAGAAATTTCTATAGATGTCATGGGTTCCAATTTCATAGGTCAAACTGTCTGTGTCTGTGAATAATAATTTTGCTTCATCTCCATATTTCTCTTTGATGTAGTTGTAATGGAAATCATACATCAGTGTCTTGCTTAGATCCAAGATGCACATCCCCACATATGCTGGCCGGTTTAAAGTAAGTGTTTCTTTTATCCTATGAACAGCTACCAAATTTTCATTGAAGATTTTACTGCTAACATATGTCGGTTTACTAGCTAATTTCAATAGCTTCTCCTCATCAGTCACCAATCTGACGTCTACTCGCTTTCTTAGGTTTTCCATCGTTTTGCCAAATACACTGTTATTCATCAGCTTGAAAAAGTCTTTCTCAAAAGCATTTTTAGCATTCTTACGTTTTTCAGTATTGAAATCAATATATTGCCTAAGCCACGCGGACTGATTGAATTCTAACACTCGATGGATTTTAGTTATTTTCAAACCGAGATCAGTATATAATTGGAGGTTCCTGTAATGGAGCACGTATTTTTCTTTGTTGCTTAATGTTGGTATCAGTTTATGTACCAGACCAGTTGATATTTTATATTTCTTCGCTATGTTTTTACAATAATCTGATAGCATGTCCCCAGTCACTTTAATCCTTTCCGGCCCAAGTGGGTAGTCATTATGTAGATCATGTAACTCTTGGGGGTATCTGAGGTCAACTTCAAGTATCAGACCATTTGCACTATCTTCTTTATAGACAGACAGGTCTAAATTATTGATCTGTTTTTGTGTCAACCATTTGAAACCACCGGTTGGTAAATATTGACTCATAGCCCAACCATACAAATTATTAGCATCAAGATACACGATGTACGTCGAGGGCGCCTTCTCGTCATACTCTTTCATGTATTTATTATTTGCTTTACCGTAACGGTTGGCTATATAGCTGATTCCTCCACGCATACCCTTTTCAATGAACTGGAACATATCAATGTCTGTCATCAATTCTAATTTTATGTCAGTCATTTTTAGCATGGCGTCCCAAGATAAACCGGGAGATGTGAAATAGTGACACGGGTCCAGTTTATAGTACTCAAGGCATGTTTTTCTGAAGTTTTCAAATACATCAGCCAGTAGGAGTACATCTGTTTTAAGGTACAGGTCATGATAATCACCCATGTTTTTCAAAGAGAATGTTTCCCACACTGTCTGAGCATGTGTGTAGTCTTCATCTGATATATGCGTATCACTCAGTATGCTATAGAATTCTTCTTTTGAGGGCAGCTTCTGATTGAATTGATCGAAACTGTCCATGTAGTCGTAAGGATAAACACCTTTCTGTGCCATCAGATTAAGATCCTTTCCATTAAACTCTTGTGAGGTGTATTTTAAGGCTTCTCTAGGTAGATTGCCTACAAGTTTTTCCAAACTGGAGCTCATGAACTGGAAACTATCAATGAAGGTCAAGTGGTTGCCAAGCATGAAAGCCATATACTTCTCCATGTTATTTGGGATAGCATTGATATTCATTTGACAGTCTTCACCTTTCTTGTTTTTGTAAGTGTGCTTCTTAACAATGGCTCCAATCTCCTGCATAATAAAATGACTATCATAGCCTCTTAGATTGTGAAATATGACTGGTATTTTTATTTCTTCTGGGTTCACTCTGAGTTTCAGATTACAATCTTGGTGAGCAGAACCTCTGTATTTACCAGTGATGTGACAATGATCTCGGACTCTAATATCCTTTTCAGTATATTTCTTATCACAGATGTGACAAACTTTGGCTTTTCGGAATTTCTCTTCATCATCTTTAGTCATTTTCAATGGTTTGTTAAAATTTTTTTTCACAACATTCTTGCAATATTTGACCTCCTCCAACATAGCTTTCATGAATTTGTACACAGCCTTTTCACCCCTGTATATTACTGCTGGTTTGCTGTATTTATCATCATAACAACAAACTACTTTATAGCCGTGGCCACAGTCAGTATGCTTCTGATAGGCTTCAGTGTATGATTTATCATTGTTGGGTTGACAACCGTGTATTTTTTCAGTGATGGCCTCAAAGTCAGCATATATAACAAATGGTACCCGCTGTTGTTTATGAAAGTTGTTGAATTTCACTATGTTGTTATCTTTGTTTGGCATTTTTATTGCCTGTGTGCCATTTACTTGCATGCAGTTGTCCTTGTGATCATTCAACACCCTTTCAGAGCTGAAGCATTGAAGACAGTGCATACAAAAATGTTTTCTTTCTTTGTGCTTTGTTTGATTGTACATAAACTTATTGAAATCTTTGATCAGCACATAATGCTTGTTTTCATTTTCAGTTATTAGAAGCAGATTCAAGCAGCCTGCATATTTCTCTTTTGATACATATATTGGATATGGCTGTCTATTCTCATAACCAAAAACATTGATGTTGATCTCATTTTGTTTCTCTATCTTGTTGTAATGCTTGGTTGCAACTGGGAATTCAATCCCTGTATAATCCAATTTTTCAATGTATTTTTTGTCAACTTTTTTAATCCTCTGTGGGTATTTCTCTTGTGGGTTCAGGTGTCTGATGTGACACCATCGGAAGCATTCATTATCCTCATTTTTCAAGTTAATTAAACCCTTTGCACTGTTTCTGAGTTCATTCGGTAGTTTAATGTATGAGGAGCCCTTCATTGGCGCATATTTCACAACATTAAGATAATGACTATCAACTGAATCAACAGTCCAACCTGAACCTTCAGATACCCAAACTGCAATCTTATTCATTATTTGGTCTTTTGACAACTGTAGTGATTCAGTTACTTCCAGATTATTCACAATTGTTTGAGCTACACTGTTGAAATATGCGGTTTTGTATTCTATTTCTCCGTCAGTCATTTTTGCAAATGTTACCTTGAGTGTTTCAACAAATTTGAGACCTTTAATTTCATTCAACAATTTTATAATATTATATGCAACAGCCTTTCTTGTGTTTTGCAGTTGCGCAAGCGGGTCTTTGTTATTTTTTATACCGATTTCAAAAGATTTTGTAAAGCCCTTCAGAGCTTTCTCTGTTTGCTCTATCTTAGTCCTGGGTGTAGGTGTTGGTCTCTGAATCACCTGTTTGGTTCTGGGGGCTGGGATCGGTCTCTTTTTCAATTGTTCTATTTCTTCCAACCATTCTTTTGGTGGTGCTGGTAATCTTTTTCTTTCGAAGTAATCAACCAATTCTTTGACAGTTGGTCTTTTCGTCCTTGGGGCGGGAATTGGTCTTGTTCTTGGTTTAGGTTTTGTGTCATCAACTATAATAACTTTAGGCTTTTTCTGCTGCTTCAACAGCAATTCGATTAGCTTGGATTTGCTCAATTTTTTGAGACTTTTCTTGTCCATATTACTACTAGTTTCGATAATTTTTTCCATTTATAATATATCTATAGTTATTATTTCTTTAAAACATTTCCGTCTGCGTTTAAATATGGTTGAGAATTCAATTGATCCAATTACTGGATCCTTTTGAATTGTAATTATTGAAGAATATTTTTTTGATGTTTTTTTGTTTTAATATGACAAGATTTTCCTGCCATTGTGTAGTTACGTCCTGTCTTACATATGTTACAGTACCATTCTTTATTTAGCATATAGGTAGTCTTGTGTTTTTTTCTTTCCTCATCACTGAGAACTCTAGGCCTTCCACGACCTCTTTTTACATTTTTATTTTCCATATAATATATATACTATATTTTATTTTTATATCAATTTAATTTTCTTTTAAATCTTTCCTTCGTGATAAGTATAATTTGCTTTCTTCCAAGTGCTTGGTTATTTCATAAATAAGGTCTTCGAAACAATTGCTCATGATGTACTTACACTTATTTTTCTCATACATTTGCTTCATACTTTTTTGTTTATCTGACACTTGATACACACCAGTTGGACTTTTGAATTCAAGACATAGAGCATTGTATTTTCTAGTGGGATTCAACAGCATTAAATCACACTGTCCAGCCATATATCCTTTCTTATAACTTCTGATTCGCATGTTTGAGCTTATTTGATTTTCACCTAATCCCGCCACCATTAAAGCATCTTCATATTTTTTTCTGATGAATGATACAATCTTGCAGTGCAGATCATTTTCACTTTCAATCATCAGCATGTTATTGCTTCTATCATTGAACTGATTGTAATACCCCTGTTTTCTGATTGATGGCAACACTTTAGATGTAACCCAATGTTTGAATTTTATGGCTTCTTGTTTTTTGGAAGACAGTATAAGGGAATAAAATCCTGATTCATTTATAAAAAAACATTTATAAGACTGTTTGACCTGATGGACACTTTCGGTCCCTCTGCTTCCAACCTGATGGACACTTTCGGTCCCTCTGCTATTCGTCATTATTTTGAGGTCTATCAAGATTTTATCATCAGGTACAACATAATTTCTAACCGCTCTTTGTGGATTTTTATAGTCAAGAATTTTGGCTATATCTCTTCCTCTGAACCAAACGTTATTTTTATCATCAACATAACAGTCTATTGACACATCTAATTCTTTGTTATCGTAGGAATATTTTTGCATTTGTATATTATATTATATTAATTTATTTTTTAATTCATTTTCGACCTGTGTTTAAATATAGTCAGGAATAATAATATTCTTGGCTACATAATAGCAAATAACAGATATACTGTAGGGTCTACTCACATATATGTTAGATAATTTTCTCTTTATAATATGTCTTTTAAATCCTTGAACGGGATCCAACTGTTAAATTCGTCACTGTAACCCTTCCACTTCACAAAAGCTTGTTTCTTCTTGTAATCTCTGCGAATGACTTTATCAATACGGAATACATCCTGTCTGGCTTTCAATAATTCAGCTTCATAAAAACTCCCTTGTATTTCTTCATCGTTGAGATCTTTTAGTTTGTAAGTGACTGGATTAGTGTATTGGATCTTATCAACTGTAAATACTTCTTCAGTCCAATTTGGTGTATAGCCCTTGTCGAACACATTCCGTTTATACTTGGATATTCGGACCTTGTCACCTATTTTAAATTTTGGTTTCTGTTTTAATGTTTTCATATCACCATACAAATTGAAGTAAACAGTTCCTTCATTCCTCCTATCAGATGCTTCAACGGGTGTCATCTTTGTGCTTGAATGTTTGGTATTATTATACTGTTTCACTAATTTTGGTAACATGTCTAAATACTGTGTATTACCTTGAACAGTGAACTGCTTCCACATTTTGGATTTAATTGTCCTATTCCATCTTTCAACTACTGATGATTTCTCTTCATTCTCAGTTGAGTACATCTGTACACTATGTTTCTCTAGCAAGTCCTTCAAGTGTTTGTTGTAAAACTCTTTTCCCTTGTCGACCCATAAATACTGTGGTTTTCTACCTTCCTTGAATATTGATTTGAATGCTTCAGTGACAGATTCACCTTTCTTATCCTTCAATGGGACAATCCAACCATATTTGCTGAAGACATCAATAACCATAAGAAGATATCGATAACCTTTATTCCATTTACTGAACTGTTGCATTTCAACTAGATCACTTGCCCATATTTCATCAATTTTATTTACAATCACACGCCGCCGAGTGAAATTTCGTTTTATGGGTGCATGTAATTCATCAGCTAGTTTTTCTTGCCAGTTTTCTTCACTCGACGGCTTTTTCCGTTTTTTGAAACACCAAGACCAAGTTTCTGTTTTTTGTCAATTAAGAATCTAGCTGTTTGACCCCATTTTGGCATCTCACCATATGGTATTTGATCTAGTGACTCGACCATTGTTCTATCACATTCACCTTTATTTTTTCCCATATCATAACAAATATCATGATAAGCTGCTATTTCATCCACTTTGTTATAAGGTTGTACATTCCATTTCAAGACCTCACCTGTGTTTTTATCATACTCTAACTGTTTATCGAGGGATTATAAGGTCCCATGTATTTATACTTTCCGGGTGTCCATCCACTTTTCGGTTTAGGAAGCTTGCCAATAACCTTATGAATGTCAATAGCACCGCCATAATCTAATCCTTTGATATCTGTTTTGTAACGAATATTTGGTCTCACTTTTGTTGAGAGTTGTTTCAAAGCTTCTGACCCAACCTTTGTGATTGCAGGTTTTGCGAGGGAAAGTCCTTTGTCAATTAATTTCTTTTGCAGCTTTGGATTTCTCATTGCTTCAGAAGCATAATATCTTCCCATTTCTACACCTTTCTTTGCTAAATAAGGGACTCCATGTTCTAAGAATCCTGTTAGCGCCATATCTGCGGCTGAATCTAGTATGCCCGCCCCTTCAGACGGGCTATTCAGTTTCCCCGATTTCTGACAAATTTAGTCTTTGTGATTCCACATTCAGCACAAGTACATTTCATCACAGTTCGACCATTTTTTGTCTTTTGATATCTTTCACTTCCTGGTACACATTCAGTCTGCTTCTTCTGTTTCACACAATATGATTTTACCATTATACCATTAAGTTAGATATTTTTAAAGTAGTCTATGATGAATCTGTGATTGACTCTTGTGTCTGTTGGATCAAATTCAGCATTATGTATTGTATTAAGAATGGATCTGCCTTTTTGTCTCTCAAGAAGATAGTATAAACACCAATATCCACACAAGACTGAATCTCTTTCTTGTATCTCATCTCCAGAGTATTCAAGTTGTTTTCCACTTGTAGCCATGTATTTCTGTACTTCTGTTGGCATCATCAAACCAAATGAGTCAAAGTATTCACAGTATCTATCACCAATTCGATAACATACCCAGTGAGTACCAGGTCCAATCTTACTGTCGAGATTGACTATCCCACATTCATTCTTTTTTATTTGTCTAGGAAGATTGTCTCTTGAAAATACTCCTCTAAAATGTTTTATTCCAAGTTGTTTAACCCAATTGATTAAATCAAAGTTGGATAAGGGTTTGTTTACAAAATGGTTCCTAGTATGGGGATTGAATTGAATGGACTGTTTTTGCCCAGTAGAAGTCCTTTTCCTTTTCTTTTTTTTTTCATTCCATAACCGATTGGGTTATTCCATGTACCAAAAACAGGAGGAGATTGCCATGGAATCATAGCATGTTTCCCACCTTTCTTTCTGGGTACAATGTCATCTGGAACATGAACAGGTATTGACCGTCTTGGACGGCTGCTTTCAACATGCAAACCTTTTCCAGTTAATTTTCTGATTGCTTCTATAGCCAAAGGAATTCCAATGCTGGCGAGTATTGTTCCAATACCCTTTCCAGTCTGCGCTTTTGTTGGTTTTATAACAACGTCTCCACCATACTGCATTTTTTGGATAACATCAGCCATCTGTCTCGTATTCAATAAATTTCCTACATTCAATAATTGGGATAAATTGGCATTAGGAATAAGAAATCCTCCTTTTTGTTTCTTTCCAAATAGTTTATCAATGCCGAGACTTGCTAATGAAGAAAGAGCACCTGTAGCCAATGCTGGAGCCGCTTTAGCTACTGCTTTACCTGCATAAGGCAATAGTCTTGTTCCAAGTGAAAAAAGACTGGACCAAAGAGAACCTCCTTCTTGGACTGATTTTCTGATCTGTGCTTTGGATATCTTTACATCAGCACCTGTTCCATTTCTCTGTGATTTGGCTAATTTTTTTATCTGTGTTTTTGTCAACATCATTTGATCACCTCCAGTGAGATCTCCATGTGCGAGTCTCAATGTTACCGGTGAATTTGTTTGTATAGCTTTTGCAAGCCTTTGCTTCTGACTGTTTGAAAGTCTTACTCCATGAGGATGATAAGTAGTCATATAATATATGTTTATACTAAATTGTATTTAATACAAACAATCATTTAATTTAATTATTCAATTTATTTTTTTATTTAATTTATTTAATTAATTTAATTTACATAGATCTCAGAATTAATTTTCCATCAGTCTTTCTCATCTCAATATCCTGCTCATAGAGGACCAATGCATACACACTGTAATCAGCATTTGTTCCATCACTCAAAGTGTATTTGAAAGTCAGTTTTGTCATTCCATCTTTGATATCCTGCTTCTGTTTTGTCAGATCAAAGTAAATGAAAGGGAATATTGTACCGAAATTGCCCCTGTTGAGAAGGGTACTTTCACTGAAATCGTTTACAGCTTGAACATATTTCAAAACATCTCTAAATACTCTTGTTGGTTCTGTTGATGGTTTATAACGAAGCTCTGGATAATCATTTCCGTTGCCAACTTCAAGATAACAATCAGTCAAAGTTCGGTTATTTGCAACTGAGAATGTGTTATAGAGAAATTTATTGGCTGTCTGAGATGCATCATTGGCATCATTGATGATGAATACAAAGACATGCCTGGGTTTGTTTATTCCTGTGGAAATACGGAAATTGGCTGTCTGCTGTCTTGTTGAATTGCCTCTCTCAATCAGTTCTCTCATGTAAGTCCACTTTCTGTTGTCAAGATACTTGCTCATGTATAAGGACTTTCCAGTAGAATTAAAAATAATACGAGGAACAATTAGCTGGAATTTAGTTAGTACCACACGACATTCATCAGTAGCTTGCCAAATCAAATTGGCATCACTCTCAAGTGTCAATTTCACCTCTACTTTTGAGTTAGGCATGAGTTCATCCCAAAAGCTCTTGAAAAAACCGTATCTGTTCAATGCTATCTCTGCATTTACTTCACCACCACCATCAAGTAAAGCTTTACGATCTGAGAATCCTTTGTTATAAGCAGCTTGTGCCACTCTGTTTTCAGCACCTCTGCTGGTGTCAAGATAGAAGAACTCATTGGTTCCCTGACTTACAACATAACCCTGTGAATACTCAAGCAATGACTTAATATTTGTGGCCTGGTTAGCGTCTCGGCATTCATAAACATCAAGACCATTCATTTTTACATTAATGGTGTTAATAAGAGCGTGAGCTGAATTAACAATACCATTTCGATCTGCACCAGCAATGTTACCTCCATCTGCAAGCTTGTTTACAATGAAAATAACATTTAAACGGGCATTATACCAGTCAAATGGTGTAGTCTCTCCACTGTTATCAACAACGAAACGGTAACCTGTTTTACTCTGATGAGCATTGTTTGCTACTACAGTATTAAGTGCTGTCTCTAGTTCGAACACTACATCTTCATATCTTTCGATATATTTTGAGTCACGATAGTTTGACATATATTATTGTGTTAGATAAAAGTTATTTTATTTTACGAGGTCGACCTCTCTTTCTTTTGATTAAACCACCAGTCTGGCTCACACTCTCAGTTCCACTCTTGTTTCCACTTTTTCTCTTTTTCAAAAGTTCTATGATTTTGTCACCAGCTTTTTTGCCAGCAGGTTCACCAATTGTTGTGGCTGCTTTTTTTCCAGCTGTTTTGATCATATCAGTCACAATACCTTCACCATGTTGTTCATATTTTTTAAACTCAAACCGTTTCATATACTATTAGGTTTTATAATTATGTCTCTCTCAAGAATAACTCAATATACCAATCTATCCCATTCAAATCGACTGGAGCTCTAGAAGAGTCTGTGACATAAAAGCGTATTGAGCTGATATTATGTGTTGAGACAGGATTCCATGAAAGAAAACGAGGTTTGTAAGTGAAAGGTAAACTTCTGACTAGATTTGTGACTGGAATAACAGCGATTGTATTTGTGCTATTTCCATCAACAATGCTATCTGTCACCAAATCACAATTGATATAAATTTCATCTACACTTCTTGTGATATCAGGTAAATCTGTTCCATATTCATTAGCTTCAATCAATTTTGAATCGAAACCGATAAGTTTTCTGAAATCATTATTTCTGAGATCCACACGATAATTTTCATTGAGTTCAATCAAAATGCGATATGTTGACAAAACGAAAGTTATATTAATACCATACTTGTATTTTTTTTCATCTGTTTCATCTGGATTAAGTCTTTGGTTTTTTTTTTCCATGAATTTATGAATGTAATCATCGATATCGTCATATGAATACATACCATTGACGAATGTCACTGTGAACCAGTTTGCACCTCCATCAACACTGTATTTAATTTGATTATTCCCAAAAATATCTCTGATATTGTACCAACTGTATGTCATATTGATGACATTCACAGCCATTTCATATTTCAAATCATTCGTTAATTTAAGAGGTGTATTGAATCTTTTTTCAAAATCATGACTCTTGCTGACACCAATTTTGTCTCTGTTTTTACTGTTGAATCGTAATGAAATTTCTGTCATATACTTTTACATTAGATATTTCATCATTATTTTATTCAACTCACCGGTTTTAAGGATTCCCAGTCTGTTCAATGTATGCAATATTTTGTGAATTCATTTTGAACATTTTTGCTGTTGTTGCCGGCTGAAATAGATCCACCAAGTAACTGTAGTCTTGAAAGCATGTCACCCAAAAATGCATCCCTTGAACCCATGCCTGAACCAATAGTTGATGCACCTTCCTCAACTGCGCCAATTCTTTTTCGGTACTTTTGTAGTAATTTGATCTCTTGAGTCAATTCATATATCTTTTCTTTATTTTTATCCCTCTTCGTTTTGGTTTGTGATAGATGAGCTTTTTTTATTCCAACATCTTGGGTTAATTTACCAATCATTTTGTCATACTTGTTGATGTCGATTTCACCATCCATATATGATTTAAATATCTGTGATGGAGGAGGCAATTTATGTTTCATCAATGTTTGAATATCCTCAAGTGAAAAACCTTTGTCAAGATCTGACTTATATGGTGCTTCTGTTTCAGTCATCATTTTAGGTTTGTAATCAATTGGTAATGTTGTTTTCATTGGTACTGATTCAGGTAACGTGTTCATCAGCATAAGATCTTCGAAACCAGATGTCAAGGCTTTTTGATTCTTTTTCAACTGTTTAATAACTTCATCCTGTTTTTCGTCGACACTTTCTTTCACACTCTTCTGGACATCAATAGAGGGTTTCAGTAATTCTGATGTTGTATCATAAGCATCCTGTTTTCTGTATTCATAAGTCTTGATAACATCACGAACTTCTCTAGTTTTATTTCCGGCTTCAATTCCACTTTTTAGAAGCCTTTTCATTCGTTCTATATCCATATACAATTGTGTTAGACTAATCTAAACTATTTACATATGGAAATCCCTAATTATGATATTCAGGGTTTAAAGAATTCATTCAGACAGTTGTATCCGTATATGCCAAAAGACACTTTCAGGATGCTGCTGGCTGGTAATTCTGGATCTGGAAAGACAACATTGTTCATGCATCTGATTATGGAACCATTGGTTTATTATGATCAGATACATCTTTATGCAAAAAATTTAGATCAAGACAAGTACAAATATCTTCGGAAAGTAATGGATGAAATAAGCAGTCACATTGGATATCCTGCCTTGGTTTGCAGTCAAGAAGAGATATTGCCAGTTGAACAAATAAAAGACACAAATTTGCAGCGATTGGTTGTTTTTGATGATTTCGTGACTGACAAGAAACAAGATCAGATAATCAGCTATTTCATTCAGGGGAGACACAAGAACTGTTCAGTCATATATCTCACACAGTCATTCTATGGATGCCCAAAATCAATCAGACTCAATTGCAGTCACTTCTGCCTTTATGATTTCCCATCCTCAAGAGAAAGGAACTTGATTGCACAGGAGCTTGGAATAGACAAGAAGAAATACATTGAAGCCACCAAGAAACCTTATTCCTTCTGTTATGTTGACAAGCCGATGAAGACAATCAAGAGAAATTTTTATGGTGCTGTTTAATCTAATCTAATATTATATGGCAATCAACAATTTTCAAAATCCAGAAAAACTCGAGAATCCCAGAACAGAAAGAATCGAAAAATTGATCAAACCTGACGCTGCTGTTGAAACACCATTTGAAATCGCTGAAAAAATGAAAATGGAAGTATACAGGAGGACACAAAAGTATTGAAAAACAATAAGAGACTACCTGTCATCTATGAAACCATACCACCTGAATTCTTGGAAGATGAAAGCAGTGATGAAGAAATTAATCTAACAAGATGATATAATGGGAGTTTTTAATTCTCCACTAGATCAAGATGAAACAAAAACTGGTGAAAGAGGCCCGGCTGGTCCAATTGGTCCCAAAGGTGAAAAAGGTGATAGAGGTGAAAGAGGTCCAAAAGGTGATAAAGGTGAAACAGGTGATGGATTTAGATTAACACAAGATGGCAATTATGATATTGAAAATAAACGTTTGACAAATGTTGGTGATCCAGTAAATCATTATGATTCTACTAACTTGGGATATGTTAATGATGCTGTTTTATCAATTGAAGGAACACGTGTTAATCCATTTAAATTTCTTCTTGAAGATACATCAAAAACAACTATTCTTAGAAATGCGAATAATCTACAATTAGAAGTCTATAATGAAAGCCCATACAATTTCAATAAAAAAGCCTTGTCTTTTGTTATTCCTTCTGCTGGTCTTACAACTGTTCTTCGTTTTGATTTGTCACAATTGGAAGTTTCAAAGTACACTTTAGTTGTTGAGTTTTATACTGATGGTAACCCAAATAATGCAACAGTTGATGACGACAATCTGTCATCTAATTTAATTGAAAGAAAAGATTCGATAAAAAGAGCATTTCCAAAGACTCATCTTGTTGATGGTTATCTCAAGAGAATATTCTTCCTTGAAAAAACAAGTCATGGTTCCACATCAATGGAGTTATTGTTGATTTCACCATATTTACAAAATAATAAAAAACATCATGTCATAGTTTATGGTGTTTATGGATTTTCTAATATCATTTTATCACATATTCACGACCCAGCTTTTTTGAATTAGAAGAAGGAAGAATTGTATTTGATCGTGAGCTTAAAATGAGTTTTCATAGAATAGTCAATGTTGCACGCCCTATACTTCCACAAGACTGTGCAAATAGAAAATACGTTGATGATGGTGTAATAGGTAAAGCGGATAAAACATATCTCAATAATAACTTTGTGAAAAAAGATGGAAGCGTTGCAATGACTTCTGATTTGAATCTTGGAGGTAACAAATTGACTAATGTAGCAGCGCCAACAGCAAACAATGATTCAGCCACAAAGGGGTATGTTGATACTGAAATTGCTGGAATTACTGGCATTGATGTTTCACCATTTCTTAAAAAAGATGGAAGTGTTGCAATGACTGGTGATCTTGACATGGGTGACAATAAAATAACAAATGTTGGATCTCCAAACTCTGATAAAGATTCTGCCAACAAAAAGTATGTTGATGACCTTGTTTTTTCAGCATCAGGAGCTCAACGCAACCCATTCGCTTTTCTGTTAAAAGACATATCCAAGTCTTCTGCAGTCAGTGGTGTGGAAAACCTTCAAATTGAGAATTTTGACAGATCACCTTATCACATAAACAAGTCATCATTGTCTTTTTTCATCAAACGAAGAGGCAACTTTACATCCAAAATTCGTTTTAATGTGACATCTTTGAGTAATGGACGTACACATTTGTTACTGAGTTTTACTCACCATCAGATCCAAGAAGTGCTGCAATCATTTTAACCCTTCCAACAATTAATATGCGTGACGCTGGACTGTCATTTCAAAAAGCTTTTACTAGAACTCCACACGTTGATGGTTATATTAAAATTCTTTTCCAGATAGAAAAAAGAAGTGGTGGTCAAGCGACAATACAGGTGGAACTTTCCAGCACAGCTCCTGCGTCTAACACCAAAACACATATCATCGTTTATGGGGCCTATGGCTATCATACCAATTTGTCTTACTTTCTCCATGACCCAGCTTATGAAATTGAAAACGGCCATGTTGCGTTTGGCAGTAATATTGACATGAAACTAAACAAAATCCTCAACCTGCAGGATAACCCCTCAAACCCACAAGATGCTGTAAACAAAAGTTATGTGGACCAGAGGTTGCAAACCAAACTAGATACGATTGCACAACAAAATCTGAATATGAACAACAATGCCATTACAGATCTTGCTCCACCTGTCCACCCAGACGACGCAGCGACGAAAAGATATACTGACGAATATTTTCTCCGAAGAGAAGGTACAGATGCAATGTATGGAAACTTGGACATGGGTGGAAATAGAGTGACGAATTTAGCGGACGTGGTGAATGAAACTGATGCAGTGAACTTTAGAGTTTTAAATCAAGCTGGAATAGCTATTAGATCGAACACTTTATTATTGAATGGAACAAATGCGATGGCAGCAGATATGAAACTTGGAGGGCATAAAATCATTGACTTAAAAGAAGGAACAAATAAAACCGATGCCGTAAATTTAGATCAATTAGAAAAAAGTCATATTTCATCTGCTTCTCATCCAAAGAATGCTTTCAAATATTTGATGAATGATATCGATGAAGTCAGTACTGAATATGGCTTGACAGTTAATGGATATGTCAATTTACCTCGTTCACCACATTTGATTTCAAAAAAGGTCATTGATATAGACTTGAATAAAGAAGCTAATCATCATATACAGAGCTAGAATTGGTTTCAATTTATATACCTAAAAGATGGAAAATACACTTTCATTCTTGAATGGCTATTTCCTGATTATGAAGGAATGTCTTAGTAGTGTAACATTCATTCAACTGGTGGAATTACAATTCATAAAATGTAAGGGAGAAATTTGACAACAGAAATGAAGATCATTCGAGATATTTATTATGGATTGAAAAACCTTCAGCAAGTTCACCACCTGAATATTTATATTGTACGATTCATATTAATGCTAACCCAACTTATCCAAATAAGTACAAAGTTCATTGTGTTGCATATGGTATTGAATTTTGAATGTAGACGTTCCATCAAGTGTTTACGACTTCGCAGAAGCTTATAAAATCGTGAATGAAAAAATACAATTACAAACTGATTTAGATTTGAATGACATGCTTTGATTAATAATTCATCAAACTTATTTGATGGTCAAAATGGTGAATTGACAATGCTAAATAATATTAATATGAACAGCTTTTCTTATAAGTGAGGCTAAACTTGGTGGTGATTTAAATCTGAATGGCTATAGAATTCATAATAATAGTTTGAATCTATTTCGTTCAAGCGTTACAGGTGTAATTATGGAAACAGCTTTCGATTTGGGTGGATTTGCTCTTTACAGGCCGAAATTAGGAGGTGATCTAAATTTGAATGGGAATGGAATAATCGGTCAAATACAATATTTAAATTGCTCTGTCAAAGCAAAACAAGGACATAATAAGAATGCTTTAAAGCCTGTATTGATAAATGGCTCTGATTTTTTAGTCATTCATAACAATAACTTTTATATTAAGAAAATGTATATCATACAAGGAACAAAACCCGGAATATTTTATTTCAAGACAAAAGCTGAAGGTGGTGGGCCTTTGCCATTACCAGCAACTATTTATGAACACAGACAATCTTCTTTAGTAGAAACATCACAACGGTTAACGTCAATAAATCATTATCGAGAGGCTATTTTATAATTGACTATTCACATCCTAATAGTGGAGCATTTGATACAGCATTCACACTTGAAGTGGTTATGAATTAATCTAAATTAATATTATAATGGGTGTATTCAATCATTCACTAAATCAAGACAATAAAGGTGATAAAGGTGATAAAGGTGATAAAGGTGATGGATTTACATTAACACAAGATGGGCATTTTGATATTGGAGGAAATAAAATAACAAATGTTAATGAAGGAACATCGGATGATGATTGTGTAACAAAAAAACAACTAGATTTGAAGTTAGATAGAGCAACTTTTGTTATTTCAAATTCACTGCCTGGTATACCTGTTCTTGATGGAATTTCAATTGCTTTGATACCATCTCTGTCTGTAGTGACAACTGATGCTGATGATAGAGTTTCTAGTTGGCTGGATCCTGTTAATAATGTCACTTTTACACAAACTTCTAATTCGAAAAAACCATTGTTACTGAGAGATTCAGTCAAGAAAAAGTTTTTCATACGTTTTGATGGCAGTGATGACTACTTGGAGAACAGTTCATTTGATGTTTCTAAAGTTGCTGGACGGAGTGGAAATACTTGTACTGTTATAATCATTGCAAACACAAAACAAACAAAATATCAATCACAATTTCAATGGGGTAAGGGTGCTGTTAGATTTGGTGTTCATCTGCCTTGGATTAATGGAGCATGTTATATTGATTTCGGTTCTACATTAAATGGAAGACTTGCTGTTTCTTCTTTGGCTAATCTGACGGGAAATATTGAAGTTTTTACTGTTCGAGTTGATGGTCATAATATGGAATTTTTCAGAGGTATTTCATCAATGACACCAGTTGGAACAGGATCAATTTCAGCAACATTGACTGGTAGTGCACAAGAAATGTTTATTGGTTGTCAAGTTCATACAGATGGTTCTGCAATTAATTTTTGTGAAATGGATCTTTATGCTTTTGCTGTTTGGCAGAAATCACTAACTAACCAAGAACTGAGAAATATGTATCGTTTCATTGAAGATTATTTTGATCTTTAAATTTTTGTCTAAACAACTGATATATGAAAGACTTATTGAGATATGTATCTTATGTTTTCAAGATTTACAAAAAAAGACTACCCCAATTTAGATGATTCTATATTAAAATCCTGTCTTGCATACAAATTTTTATACCACAAGCATTTCAAAGGATATATTACTATAGATGATATCATAAAATCTCACGCAGACATAGGCCTTATTGGTCCCGGAAGCGGTCGTTTATCAAACTTCTTAGAACATACTCTTGTTGGATTGATGTATTACAGACTCATGCTATCCTCCATGATGCATATGGAAGATTTTACAATGATTATTCATTGGGCCGTGGATATAGTTATGCCATATCTTAAGCACCTCACAACAAAGCGAAGAAAAAATCTCCATTATGCGGCCAGATATCTGGGATACTTTATTGTATTTTAATAGAATTAATTGTATAGAATGATATATATGTCAGTCAAACGTAAGAATATATTAACTGGAATCATATTTCAGATGAATTAACAGAAGATCATTTCAGATGAATTAACAGAAGATCAGGTAAATGAATTAAAATCCTATTACCGAACATATCACAGAAAGTGTTGGGCTCATAAACAGGCGGTTAAACGGTTCAAAAAATGGAAATTAGCTGGTAATTCAGCGTCTATTATATTTGCAACAGGTGGTCTTGCTGCAAGCGTGGCAACGGTGGTGTTAGTTTGGTAGCCATCAGTACAGCATCACTTTTGATACAAGGGTGGATGAAGCATAAAAACCTAGATTTGAAAATCCAAAATTGCACATATGCTTATCAAAGCTATCAACATCTACTCAATTCAATAAAAGACAAGTTGAGAAGTGGTGATTTTGATGCTTTAAGTATACAAATCTCAATGAAGAATATCGATGATTATGTGACTGATAATAGTCCAATTATTGATAAGTACCTACTGAAATATGATGAAAAATTCACTGCTTGATAATACGAATAATCTTATCAAATCTCAACAATAGAATCTCAACCCAATATTGATCATAAAATTTTAATGTCTTCTTTGATCTTGTAACTATTATTTCATCAAATGGTAGATCAAGCATTATGAATATTTGCTTAAGCATAAATTTGGTGCTTATCATTCTTTTACGATTCTTATTCACCGAAGGGATGATAGTGTCTATCTCTTCGAATATTTTCAATATTTTACCTTATCTTTTTACTGAAATTTGAAATCTATTCTTGCAACATATACCATTTATCACATTTTCAATATGGTACTTCCGGTGATATACAGATTTTCGCCGTATTTTATACATATTATTATGAAAGTCAACGTACTCCTTACAATAGTCATAGCCGTGGACTGAACCACAATTTAGACAAACATTT
>JAEMWC010000074.1:0-67500 GCA_016490735.1 Pachyseris speciosa
GGGGAGATGGTAAAACTTAAAGTACGAGAGAAGTCAATCTCTTACGCTGCTTATTACAAATCAGCAACAACAAAGAGAGAAAACGAGCTGGAAAATACAATAACCATACTACAAAAACAACTTGACATGGCAAACAATAATGAACCCCAAAATCAGAGTATTATAGAGAAATTAATTTATTAAAACGCGATCTCGAAAAAATAATTGAACATCGGACCACAGGTGCAATTCTCAGATCAAAGTCCCTGTGGTATAATGAAGGAGAAAGAAACACCAAGTACTTTCTTAATCTTGAAAAAGAGACATTATAAACAAGGGACAATTAGTCAACTGAAAATTAACGAGACAGATTTCGCCACTTCCGACAAAGCAATCCTATCTGAATGTGAATCTTTCTACAAACACCTTTACACTTCCAAAGTCAACAATGACTTTGCATCAGACTTCTTTCAACAAGTGAACGAAACCGTCTTAAGTCATGAGGAACGAAATTTTTGCGAAGGCTTTTTATTCGAAAAAGAATGCGCAGAAGCTGTAAAGAGTATGGATTCAAACAAAACGCCTGGAACAGATGGCCTACCAGCCGAGTTTTATAAAATTTTTGGAAAGATATTTCCACTTTGTTAGTTTCGGCTCTCAACTATGCCTTTGAATCTGGCTGCCTCTCCATAACACAAAGACGGGGTGTCATTAAGCTTATTCCGAAAAAGGATGCAGAACTGTACTACATAAAAAACTGGCACCCATAACTCTTTTAAACACGGACTATAAGATCGCTGCAAAAGCTCTTGCAAATCGAATCAAATCTGTACTTCCCAGCATCATAAACAACGATCAGACATGATTTATGAAGAACAGATTTATTGGAGAAAATATCCATCTCATAGACTGCATCATCCAATATGCCGCAAAGGAAAATATTCCTGGTTTACTGCTCTTATAGACTTCGAAAAAGCTTTCGAATGGCCTTTTATCGTCAACTCCTTATGCTTCTTCGGGTTTGGCCCATCGATCATTAATTGGGTAAAAGTTCTCTATTGCGAAATGGAAAGTTGTGTTGTAAATAACGGGTGGTCAACCAACTTTTCCCAGACTCTACGACGTTAGACAAGGTTGCCCCTTGTCGCCATATCTATTTATTCTTTCCGCTGAAGTGTTAGCCAAGGCAGTTAGAAACAACATAAACATAAAAGGCATCTCTGTTGACAATAACGAAATTAAAATTAGCCAATATGCAGACGATACCACACTTATTTTGGATGGCTCAAGAGAAGCGCTTGCTTCAGCACATAATTTGCTAGATGACTTCAGTAAAGTCTCGGGTCTCAGACTAAATAACAAAAAAACGGAAGTTCTTTGGATAGGTTCCAGCACTGGCAATGAACAGCTTATTTTGCCAGGAAGGGATTTTAAGAAGCCGAAATGCAAGGTGAAAACCTTAGGGTTGTGGTTGTCAGTCAAACCTGAAATATCTGCACGCTCAAATTATAATGAAAAGATTGAAAAGATAAGAAAAATTCTGAGTTGCTGGAAGTATCGTAGGCTAACCTTGCTGGGGCGAATCACTGTGCTTAAATCCTTAGCCGCCTCGCAACTAGTCTATTTGTTATCTCCCATGCCTTCCAATTATCATGCAATAAATGAGATTAATACATTGTTTTATCAATTCCTTTGGAACAGGAAGGGAGACAAAATCAAACGAAAAATTATGATTAATGACTATTGCGGGGTGGCCTTAAGATGATTGACCTTGTCTCTTTCAACAAATCGCTTAAAACAACTTGGATAAAAAAATACTTGGATTCCACGAACAACGGAAAATGGAAAGTTTTTATCGACTTAGTCTTGAAAAATCACGGAGGCAAAAACGTATTTATTGGTAACCTCAATACAAAAGATACAAAAAAGTCGATCATAATTATTCTTCGACGTGTTTCTCGAAGAAATATTAGAAATCTGGGCGGAAGTTAATTTCGAACAGCAATTAGTGTCTTTGGAGCATTTCCAAGAACAAAACCTATGGCACAATTCCTAAATAAGAATAGAAAACAAACCAATCTTCTTTAAGGACTGGTGCTCAAAAGGCATTACTAAAGTAAAACATTTGCAAAAACCAGAATGCAATAGCTACCTTTCTCTAAAAGATTTCCAGTTAAAATACGACCTGAATGCTGCTCCACTTCGTTTATACGGCCTTATATCAGCTGTCAAGGCACTTGGAAATAGCAGCCTCAAGCAAGTGAACGATGATAAACAAGAATACGAACCTCTTAGCACAAAAGTTTTAAAGTCCAAAAAAGTTAGTGCACTGGTATATAAATCCTTAGTCAGAAACAAAGGTGAAGCTCCAAGGAATAGCCAAAAGAAACGGCTTATGGACTGCAGTTTGAGCAGTGAAAACCTCGACTGGAGCTCGGCATATCTTTTGGCATTGCGGTGCACCAAAAGCACAAAGTTAATAGAATTCCATTTTAAACTTTTTCACAGACGTCTGGCAACTAACAATTTCCTGTTCAAAATTAAGCTGAAGGAAAATGAAAATTGCACCTTCTGTCAAAACGCGCCTGAAACGCTAATACATCTTTTCTGGACGTGTCAAAAAACCTCTAAGCTCTGGAAAAGTATAGTGGAATGGCTACAAAATTTGAATATTATACAGAACAATTTCGCTACTGAATATTACTGCTCTCAGACTAAAGCCTGACACCTCGAAATATGCCCTCCAAATTAACTACTGTTTACTGCTAGCACGATATCATATCTGGCTTGCTAAAACAAACGAAACTTTACCCCACTTTGAGCACTATCTGCTTTTTCTGAAATCAAGATACGAGCTGGAGACAAAAGGTGGTGACAGGAAAAAGTGGGAACCTCTTGCAGTGTATATTGGGCTTTAAAAACTTCTGTAATTCAACTGGATATCTGTATGACCCTATTCTCGCAAGACGTAATTGACACTTTTCTTCTCTAACCTGAAATAAGACTCTCTTTAAAGCTTAAATCAGCGCCGATAGATGGTAAATATTGTAGCTTGGCCTGTACTAGTACCAGCTCTGTATTGCTCCGTTTTATTTTGCTTATTTGTGTTTTCTATTTTTATCTAGTTCGCTTTTTTGTAACTTCATTTTGTATTTCACTTTTAATTTCTTTTCGCTTATGTTATTCCACAAATGTAATGTTTAAAACATAGCACGGTAAAACAATAATGTATTGTAATGTAGTGTATTATTCTGTACTGCAGCTCTGTATTACTGAATTTGTTTTAGCAAATAAAATAAAAAAAAATAGAATTAGCTTGTACAAAAGTCTTACGAAGGAGGCTTCTGTTGTAAACCTGTCAACAGTCAATAAACTCTATTATTTTCCTGGCCATGACCTAATTTCTGGTCAGGAGGTTACACTTGGTCGTTTGCCTTTGATTTTTTTGTAACTGACGCGTTGTCACTTACATTTGTCTGGAAGTCGTCAAAAAGAATGTGCGGCTGTGTTTGCACTCAGTTGAAGCTAGTTGAGTGGAAACGTTCATGTGTTAAAACCATGGAGGAAACGGAAATGGAGGAAAAGTCGTCTTCTTCTCATCGGAAACGAAAGCACTCTACTAATGTTTGTATTATCAATGTGCCGACAATTCGTCTTAGTCTATCAGTAGAACTTCAATCCCGAATTCGAAACAACCACGCCATGCTTAACCAGTTAGGTTCCACGGTTCATCATTCATCCAGGTTCAATTCTATTACTATAAGCTACAGTACTATAGCTAATTATGAAAGGCATAGGCTGCAAGTTGCATTGATGGTGGTTTTAGCTGGGATTGTTTGCTCAAGATGTCAAAAGCTGGCAAAATAGGTTGAAATAATAAAACTACAATGTAAGCTAATGTGAGCGGCAAACCAGGTCTAGCTCAGGTCTGCGACGTCAATTCATAATTTAATTCATGAGGCGCTCCTGGTCGCCGGAAATATTATCTGATTAAAACCTACAGCTTTAAACATTTATACATTTGCCGTTCTATTTTTTTTAAAGTTTGCTTTTCTAACCTATTCTGTTTCACATCATTGCTGCGGAAGAGTGCTGTATGCATGGATACTGTGTTCTATAGCTTTCTATGGAAGAGTTTGTTTTTTTTTAGTAGAGGCGCTGTTCAACTGTGCATGTCAAGATCTGTCAAAAGTGACATGTTGGTCTGGATGGTTTCCGTTGATACCCTGCAATTTGTCATGCAAGTTTTGCTAGTTCGGTTTGCTTACCCACGAATTAGCTCATTTAAAAAATTAATTTTGCTTGGCTTCATCAGAGACTGTTGTCACCTTCATTATTTACCTGACTGTTTTGTCCCTAGCATTTCTCGTTGTGAACTTTTTAAGCTTTCAATTGTCTCTGACGTTCTCTTAAGTGTCATTATCAATTCCACATCATCTCCATCACGGTCCGCAGTGCGGCCGTAACTGACTAGATAAGCTTAGATAATTTATGCGCGACAAAAATCTGTGGGCGGTTATCTGCTTGGTTAAGACTAACAAGTGAATCTTCACGAGTCCAGCTGTGCCTTCGGTCTTGGGAAATCAAAACCACCAGCTACGTATACAGGAAATGAAAGTTAATATTCAAAAGATAAATTTTTCTGGGAAACAAAGTTAATTCAAATTATGTCTTTGAGTTAATAGTCCATTAACCATAGTATTTGTCTTATTTATTTGTTTAGTTCAATTTAATTTCATGTTTTTTTTTCTTTTTTTTTTATCAGAAGATACAGGGAAAGTTAGAGCTGAAGGCAAGATTAAGAAGTCAAAGAAAAAAGAGAAGTCCAAAAACAAAGAAAAAATCCATAAGAAGGCAAAACGTAATAAAAACGGTACGTGTGTTTTTTTTTTTGGTTAGTTTATGGTGCTACTAACAGGCTGACCACCCTACGGCCTGAATAAGTTCGAGGAGCACACTGCCTAAAATATTATCTAACGCTTTGCAAGTCGGTCGCTAGGATGTAGTTCCGTGATTATATTTTCATCATCATCGTTTACAGCTACTGTTTCAGTATTATCTGATTAGTCTGAGTCATTTTGACTTCATTTTTAAGCCCGCTCACGAAAACTTCCACTTCGGCCATTGAATTTTTGTTCCCAAGCGCAGTACCATCTTCCTAAGCATATAACCGTATTACGTTGTTGTTGATCAATTGTTGTGGTCACTTACGTTAGGTTCGATACTAAACATTCTCCACCCAGAATCCTTCCAGAATTCTCAGTAAGTTAATCACAGGTTAATTTTCAATTGCAGGTGTAAAAAAGCTCGCCGAAACGCTGAGGCCCATGTTAGCTCAAGTTCTTCCGAAGAGGAATTGCCATGTACGCTGATAACCGAGTAAATTAAGCTCTAACCGAGCAACTGTTAGCTAATAGTTGACACGTGAATCCATATTCCTATCTTCGACCCATTGTCGGCCTCTTAATATAACTTCGTTTTCGCCTTATGCCCGTCTTTGATGTCCTGAATTCCAGAGAGTAGGATCTTCGAGTGCAGAGTCAGCTTATTTTAAAACGAAATGACATCACATTTTTCTTGTTTTTAGATTCCTTATCTCACTTACCAGTAGATGCCACCTTCAAATTCTACAAGGTTGGCAAGGCCTCGCCTTCCTTGGAGTTCAACACAATAATGCGTTTCTCCAAGAATGTTCATCTTTCGGAATTAAAGAAGCTCCTTATTAATCAGCACATCAAAGGCATTGATCTTATTAAGAAGTTTCCCACCTATGACGTGACAATACACATGAAAAAGAAAGATAAACTGTACACCGCCCATACACAGTTCCAGTGGGTGGAAATATCCCAGCTACTTGAAGAAGGATATTCATTGTTAGGTAACAAATCAACCGTATAAGAAAAGTACGTAAGATAAAATATTCTAGTCTAAAAAATTATAATTGAATCTAACTGAACTAAGGGCTATGAAGTTCTGTTACAATATTATAATGTATGCGATAGTAGGCAGAAACAAAATACGGTATTTCTTTCATATTATTTGGAAATTGAATAGGTACGTTTTTTGGTCGAGAGAGACATGGACCTAATTTTCAAGGCAAAGGATGTCACTTTTAAATCTATAGTAGAACCGCAGACTAACCACTGTTGGCGTTATCAGTACTTGTTCTAGTAGAGTTCGGCTGTGCGTGTGTGCGTGAGGTAGTTTGAATGAAGTAATTATATTACTCAAGTATACATTAAATGCCTCCCGTGTGAATTTCTGTTATACAGTTGAGCCCACCTTTTAGATGGCAAGCAGATGGAAAAAAATCAGCAGCCCAAACAACGTGTAGCTAAAAAAGCGAGGACACAGAGTAAAAACTAGCTGGAGAAAGTGCTAAGGAATGCGAACAAGTCCAATACAAACGCTACAGTGACAAGAAATGAACTACAGGAGGCAGCTTATCAGGATATAAAAAAACGTAGGTGAACATAGGAAGTGTAGTGTTCATGTTCATCCTCTAAAACCACAGAAAAATACTTATCCATGCAGCAATTCTACGAAAAGAAACACTTGAACGAATTTACAGAAGAATGCATAAGTGTATTAGAAGTCGTCGCACTCATTAGACTAAACTAAAGCATTGTTTTAACGTGCAATATTGTTTGTTCAATAGGTGTTGAAGAGAAGTTTCCCAGTGGCATCCTGCAAAATGAGATGCGAATAATCTGCGGCAAGTGCAAAACAGTCGTAAACCTAAATCGTATCTACTACGACGATTACTTTGAGAAAAGTAAGTTAAGTCAACGTCAATTCCATTGATTCATTTTTCATTTTTCGTTACTGCAAAAAGATCCACTTACTAGCCCATATATAAGAAATTATCATTATTTCCATAAGACGCAATAACCAAGAGCTCCTCATTTATCTTAGCTTTGAGATGGTCAAGCTAATTTCTGTAAAATTCAGGGTCACACTAGTTATAATTGATGCACAGTTATTGATCCACCAGTCTGTTTGTTTGTTTGTTTATTTATTTAACTATTTATTTATTTATTTATTTATTTGTTTTTCTATTCAGAACACATTTTAAATGGTCGATGCAGCCGACTACAAGAAAGGCAGATCAAGAAAAAGCAGGGCAAGCAAAGATCATCTGGCGAAGGGCAGAAGTCTTTGACTTCCTGGCTTACTAAAAAGTAAATAATATACAGTATATTTGTGCTTCCACAAATGGACAAACACTGTTGTGTGTTAATTTTATTTCCTAGTTTCGCATAGGATTTCGATAGGTAGCTGCTTGATTTCCATTTCACAATATGTTAAATAAACATTTAACAATAATTATTTTAGAAATTCACTGTACTGTAACTTATAAAGAAGAAATGATAAATAAATTCTAATATGCTGTTTCTCGTTCAATGGTTTAGTTCTGATGAGTCAGATACTTCAGATGATGATAAAACAACCATGTCGGAAGAGGAAACCACCTCAGATTCCAGCAGCGGTTACGAGGTGGAACTTGACCCAACCGCAGCCCTTCTTGATCAGGAAGTGCGTACAGGCCGCCTACCACGATCTCACATATTTTATAGGCTGATTTCAAATGCACTTAAGTTTGCCAATGAGATTGGAGACCCCACTAATCAATTTAAGCATGACCCAGTGGTCCGTAGCTTCTGCGATACATTACAGAGTAGTGGTCATTGGAGAACTTTCAATCTGTTGACCGGAAAACGAATGATACACAGAGGGAGAGGTTCAGCCCATGACTTCTGCTGGCAAGATAATAACATTCCTTTACCTTTACCATTGAGAAGGAACGGAGGGTATGTTAATGAAAGTGGGTTAGTCCGTGCATATGTTATCGCTTTTCTGAGAATGGCCTTCAGTCAAGGCAGTGATGTCGTTCCACTTATCTCAAACAATGCCCTCAGACTGATGCCTGTCTCCTTGGCCAAAGATGGATTTGCAATAAAGCCAGGATTCCAAGTTGACCAAAATAACATGCTAATTGTAGGAGGACGAGAGCATTATTCATTAGATTATGTGAAACAACACCAAGAAATTCCCCATGACTATTTCTCCGACAAATTTGTCAAAGAGGTAGAACTCATGGGCGTAACCTCTCTCGAGAACAAGGCAGCTTTGATAATCAGCAATGATTTCGTAGGATCCGGAGGCGATGGTAATTCCACACTGCAATTTCACCTTAAGCGACTGCAAGAGCTCAAGCAGTGTTTGCATTGTCTGCAAGATACTTCTGACCTTCTCATAAAAGAAGAGTGCTCAACCACCGAATGCCCCCAGTGCGTCTCTACTAAAGAAGTTTGCCATGTCTGTAAAGAAAAGGGGTTTGAACACTGGTGCCCAGCGTTGAGGTGTGATCGCTGCCTGGAGAAAGGTATTCAATGCACTAGAGCCGTGTGTCTCAATATTACCACTGACTGTCAGTCGATGTTCAAATCAGCCCTTGAACTCCTGCAAAAAACCCAAAGTGATGGAGCCGCTGACTCATACAGCACTCTGGCAGCGTCAAATCCTGAAATAGTTCACGCAGGAAAGAATGTGCACAGGTCACATTGTAACTGGTTCATGTTCATCGAAAGGGCGAGATTCAGTCTTGTGATGCTACGCACAGCACGGCTTGACTCATCCTGCTCAAAAGATCTGAAGGCTGTTCTGACGGACGTGGCTTTGAGGGGCCGAGATCTAATGGATATGAGCTACGTTGCAGAGTGCAGCTAACGTCAGCAGAGTGCAGCTAACGTTGAGAACGTTTTGCTATGAATGGGATATCTTGTCCATACTGTAGTCCCGGAAATGTTCTGGAAAGAATATGGCCTTAACAAACTTGGAGTTTTACTCCATCCAACCTCAGTTTGCTGTGGTGCATTTGGTTCACTTTATGTTGTGGATTACTCCAGTGGATCCCTTTTTCAAGTCAGGCTTCATAACCCTGCAGACGTCCAAGTCCTAGCCAGGGATACTTTAAATCCAACATGTGTCATCTATGAATCGGGTGTTATCTTTGTCGCAGAAGAAGATAGTCTGTCATATTTGGATGTCGGTAACGTTGTGAAATTAAATCCCAAAGCACTGAAAAAGCCTCGGCTACAAGAAGAGGTCCGCAAGCGCGGCCTGCTCGGCCAAGACAAGAGAGTATCTGTTGCTGAAATGAGGTCAATGCTTTCTGAGTGGATTATGGAGAATCCTCCTGCATCTCCAAAAAGTAATGGATTAATTTCACTTCTAGACGATCTCAGTCCTTTGGCCTTGTGCTCCAACGAAGAGCGAACCATCCTTTTCGTTTCGCAGCGTAACAGTCCGACAATCCTGAAAGTTGCCGTTAGCTGCACTGGTACAGTACTGAAGGCGGAATCTGAATCTTTCATTACGATATCGCAAAAGGAATGCTGTACAGGACTGGCCTACAACAAAGAGACACGAGACATCTTGGTTGCCAACTCAGAGAACGATGGCGGAATCTACATACATGTAGTAGACACAGCAAAGGAAAGCGGCAAGGCAGCGTGTGTAAAGGTCATCCATAATGTTATGGGCATTTGCAGTAGAGCTACAGTCTTGCTGTCAGTGATAGTGGTGATATCTTTTTCACAGATGTCGATGCACGTAAAATAGGCAAGGTCGTGGAAGGCAATAGAGCAGAATATACCATCGGATCAGAAGGAGAAACACCTCATGATGGTTGCGATAAAACAGCCGCATTTGTTCAGCCAACAGGCCTTTGTATCGAAGGAGACTCTCTATATCTCACTGACACAGGAGCTGGAGCACTAAAGCTTATATCCCCCACTAAGCCAATTGCTAATTTCCTGAGGCATGTGCGGCTTTTGTATACATAGCATGGTATCCATTCTCCACCAGCATCTTTGGCAACTGTGACGCGTCTCCTGGACGATGCAATGAGTTATTTCGAAACAACTTTAGAAGAGGCGAAGTTGAATGCAGGACGCAGAAGAACTGTTGAAGGACCACACGGGGTGCACCTCCTCCAAGACAGTTGCCAGCATAAGGATGACACTAGAGGCCCTTTGCAGTATAGAAAAAGAGTTAACGACCATCAATCCAGCCTACATTGAGCATGTGAATCCCAAATCCCTTGTCACCTTAATAGTTGAGCACTTCAACTCTAAAATGAGAGAGGTGTATGAAGTTCCTACTGTCATCCAGTATTCTCATCAATTTCCTGTTGCTGTCGAGGAGACTGTCAAAAGAACCACCAACTGCGGCTTTAACTACTTTACCAACAGAAGAAGCTATTATGACGTACCGGAAAATATGGTTAGTTTTGAAGAACTGCCTGACATCCCTCATCCACCCAAACAGAACGGTACACAGCAAGACCTGTCCACAATGCGAAAGTGGGCGAATGAGTACGGAAGGTCGTCGCGGCAACTAACTGTACGTGCCAAGTCAACAAAGGATAACCCGGGCACCCTGCCTGTAACTGCTTACAGTCATGGAGGACTTGTATCAAACCCCTCTTCTTCATTGTCAGAGATCCGCAGCAACATACATGTGGATTCAGATACTCCAACCAGTGACGATGAGGATGATTTTGATGTTGATTGTGTGCCAGTAACGATGAATTGTGTTTCCACCATTACGTTTGATTTCGCATGATGAAAGAGTTTCAGGCCCATTTTTACTAGGAAACCTTGCCCAATACTGGAAACCCCGGATGTTGACGGACACTGCGAAAGTCCATATTTACGCACCTGATCCAGAGGACTGTCTGCTTCTACACTATGAATTCACCGGTATTGTGAAGTTGGATCAGGTCGTTTGCCAGCTAAAAGGTGATGAAGGCATTACCTATCTTGAAGATGATTTTCAATTAGAAATGAATGAAGAGGTCTATCATCAGTGCATGATGCAGCTTAGCAGAGTTACAACAACGAAGCCTTCACCTGCGCAAACAGAACCAGCGTCCGGTGGCCACACATCTAGAGGGCATCCTCTTCGTCTGCCACATAGATTACGAGAATAACAGCTCCAAAATCATAAGACAAAAGGGAAAGAAAAAAGACAAACAAAACAAATCCTAAAACAGAAGTAACCGAATATATGCTTTACATAGTTAGAGTCAAGTGGCATAAAAAGAAGCAAAAAGAGAAAATGATGAATCGACTGCAGATTAACAGTTGACATAAGCTTATAGCTAGCTATAGCTGTTTGGTTAAAAGTCGTTAATACTCAGTCTCAGAACTCGTCTGATTGCATGGATGAATTGAGAACAGAGAACAATTAAAACTTATTAAAAGGGTTCCAGATGAGCATCGAACAAATTACAAGAAGAATGATGGAAATATCTTATTCAATTGTCCATGTACGAGGCACTAGGGCACTGTTAGGTGAGTAATAGTAACTTTTTTGTTTTACTGGGAATATTTGTGCTTTTACAGTTCCACAGGGGACAACCGATAAGTTCTCCGACTTCGTGGGCTTTATCATGAGCTATCGTGGGTTGTGCGGGTTTCTTCATTCCCCTTTTAGCCTTTTGGCCAGCTTCTGTGTAAGCTTGTGTATTTGCTGGAACTGGAAATTCGACTATAACACTACGTTATGATATGCTACAACAAAATAACTGTTTTTCTGGCTCCAAAATGATGTTGCGGTAATTTTTCTAGCTTTTTGTGGTATTCAGACAATTTAGGAGAAGTTAGGATGAACTTTTTCTCGGAAATTGAAAGTTGCGTTACTGAAATTCAATATCAATTGACGAGAAGAAGTCATTTTAAAAAAAATACAAACCAACGAATCGGGACTTCGACGCCCTTAAACATTAAAAAAATCGAGACTCCGAGAGACCTTCGTATAAAAGACGAGACTGCGAGACACACATAACCGCTCAAAAAACGAGACTGCGAGACCCGTGAAATTCGACAAAAATGTTGCGAGATCCAGAGTTTTTGAAGAACCATTTGCCACCCCTATATCTGAATATTGGTGCGGACAGGGAAACCTCTTTAATGCTATACAATGGCTTCTGTTCCATTGCATATCGTCCGATCGGGGCAGGTTAAAGTAGGAGGCACTCTTAATGCTTCAACAAGTAGAGGAATATCCCTCTTTTGAAACTGAAATCTGCTTTACATTCAGCAGCGTCTTTGTCTTCGAGACAAAACTTTTCACATACTGCGTGAGGAAAGGACAAATTTTGGGGTCTATATTCATCGTAAAGAAGTACAAACTCTTCTTCGTTGATTATTTGTTCTTTGAAAGAAGCATTTCCTGAACTTTTTTGAACAAGGACATAACACATTTCTCAAAGGTCTGTCTCTAACAATGGGGTCGTGCACACCGCGTCCCAAATTTTTTTCCTGTTTCCATGTAAACAACGTTGTTCTAGTTCCAGTACTCCATCGGCCACCGCGTTGTAAAAGTCGTCACATCCTGTATCTTATAGTCCCTAATGTGAAGCAGCTAAACTCTAAAGAACAACAATTTTTCCTATGAGTGTTAACCATCTAAGTTTCCAGCAATTTAAAACAGTTCGAATCTTTTCCAGTTTTTCATCATAATTAGTTCTCATCGTAATGTTGGGATCTCTAGAGAGCCAGACACCCAGAAACTAAGCTTTGCTTTCATTCCATTGGACATTTTTTCTGGGAAGAGACTTTCTTTTTTAGCTACACAAGAACCGATCCATAATGCTTCAGCTTTTTAAGGCCAAAGGAAAGACTAAAACGCTCAAGTAGGTGAAAGGTAGCCGCCAAGGATTCTTTGGTTCCATAAAGAATAAAGGTAGTATAATCAGCGCAATTGACTTAGTTTCTCTTTCTGACTACATTAGCTAATATTTCGGCCGATAAAATCAAAAGATAGGGAGAAAAAGGACAGCCTTGCCTGACCCCTCTTTGAAGCTTAAAGTTATTCCTAGCCAAGCCCTTGTTTAAAACGCAGCTCATTATCTCTTTGTAGAAAAGCTTGATCCAATGAATAAAAGATGGGCCAAAACCAAAATTTTCTAAAGTTCTAATAATAAAGGTCCAATCCAAGGAATCAAAGGCTTTTTCCAAATCAACAAACAGTAAAAGGCGTGGGATGTTTTTTTTCGGAGGCATATTTAATAATGCTGTCAATTAAAAAATTATGTTCTCCCCTATAAAGCGACCTTTAATAAAACCTGTTTGGTCATTGTCAATCAGCTTAGGGATCACAATCTTTAGTTGATTTCCTATGGCTTTCGTAGCTATCTTATAATTGCAATTTAAGAGTTAACGGCCTCCAATTTTTTATCAAAAGTGGATCTACATCTTTCTTAGGAATTAGCTTGATGATTCCACGTTTTTGAGTACTGGAGAGTAATGGAGAGATTACCTGTCTCGTATGTATAATTAACAGCTTTTAACAAAGGACTGGCTATTTCGTTCCAAAAGGTTTTATACAAATCTGCGGGGTGGCTGTCACTACCAGGGGATTTATCTGAATACATGTCTTTGAGCGGTTCAAACCTTCACGTCTCTTAATGTTTAAGTCGCAAATAGAGAGAACACTGAAGTTGAACCACCTTCCATTTTTTGCTACTCAGACCAGGACCTGGAGGGTGACCCGAAAGAGTTGATTAAAGGATGCCTCCAGCTTCACAGTGGAAGTGAAAATGTTGATGCCATGAAACTTCTGGTAGAAAAGTGTGGAGACCTGTACAAGCAAGAATTTAAATGCGTACGTTAAGAAGTTGACGACTGGCCTTGGATTAAACAAGGGGACAATCAGGCTTTAGACTGCTTTGTTGCATTTCTTACTCAAGTGCCGTGTCAAAACTTATGTACTTGCGATTTTAGACCATCCTCATAACATTCAGACTATGAGGACAAAACTTCTGCTGTCACTCCAAGACAGATGGCGGAGAATCAAATAGACTTGGAGTCACCGGAAACATCACCCCCATATTTCCTGGCTTTGTGGCGTTTGTCAATACAGAGGTGGAATTCTAATGCATTTCATAAGTACTCAAGAGTTCCTTGTTTGTCCTCTTAGTCCATTTGTAATGTTGGGATGTTTGAATCTCACTTTTAGCAGCAGTTGGCAAGAGCGGCTGTCTCTTTCCACAACAAGTTCCTTGTTTCCTAGTTCTTACTTATTTGTTTTTCCTACATGACTAGCTGAGAGCAGTTAGTGAGGGTAGCTCTCTCACTAGGACACCTTAAATTGCTTTTTTCGTGTTTTGTTTTAATGGCGCCTCATTGGAAGAAATAATGAAGTTGATTGCATCTATGACAGGGAGCATGTTAATATTTTCTTTCTACACATAATTAATCTTTGTTTTATTGTATATTAAAATTTTTCAGTTTATTCCAATTGTCACTAAGATTCTAACTTTAGATGCAGGTAATCTTATTTATAGTGTAACTTTTAATGCAATTCAGTCCTGCCCCCTTTGACAGGGTGCAAGACCATCCACGAATTTTGGTGGAAAGAAACCAAGTAGAAAAGCACCATACTAGTACACAGCGTGATTTACAGTTTGATGAAAGTTGTAGTGGAGATTTTGAAGAAACCTCACCAACATTTCTGCTACCAGAGAATCTACCCAATTCCTGTCCATCAGGTAGGACTCCCAGTTTGTCAACACCACAGGACACGCCACTTTCCTGTTTGGCTTTCGACACAGTTTCTACAGCTGCAATGCCAGATTGCAATGCAGACCGAAAAAATAGACTCTGAGAGAGACAGCGTATTCAGCCACTTATCAAAGAGGAAATACAAGGCGACATGAAAACCTTCCCAGGGACATGGTGGAAAGAATCATTTTCACTGAAAGTTTTATGCATCAGTATATTCTAGCAGTGCCCATCCCCTCCCAACGGGCAACTGTGGGGCATTTGCCAACATTGTCAGTTCCTGGGGTGAGGTATTTGCAATTTTTTTCGTAGCCCAGGGGAAGGACATTTGCATAACCTGGGATCGACCCCCAGGCATTTGACACACAAGGCTTCAATCCTGTAAATACGTGATGGAGGCATTTATAGGCGGTGTGGACTATGTTGCAGATTGGCTGGTCCAATAAGGACTAGAGAAACTCGTGAATGTATTTAAAGGTATATTTTATCAATTTTACAAGTCTAAGTCTAAAAGCAACAACTTGAACAACAGTTTCATCACCTATTGAGAGACCAAAGTCAGTCAAAGCGGTGACTATGACTATTATGCATACCGCATTCTTATATTACACTTTGTCACATGTAAAAGACGTTAATTAAAAGGCTTTCAAATAGTTTCAAGCAATACAAATTTAATGGGCACTGCTGGAATTGACTTATGCATTAGCCCAAGGTGAAGCTTGTCTCCAGTATTAAAAGCACGGCAATTTCAAACAAATCAGACACCATTTCAAGGTAAACCATTTTATAATCAAGATTATTTCCTGCCTAGTCTACATTATTAATAAATAAGTGGACCATCTCTCTTCAACAAATTCAAGTAGGGCAAAATTTTTTGTATCCCTTCACCTTCATCCCTGAAAAAATGTTCATTTCCAAAATGCAATGAAACACTTCAGAAAGCCTTACATGAAGCAAACTCAGATTAAGTAATCTGTGCAGAATAAACTAAGCAGTTTTAATCAGCAGTCAGAAATTTACAAGCTCCAACTGATAGCCTGAATAGTTGTTTGTTCTCAATCATTCGTCCTTAGATAGCAGTATGAATGATGCCATGTTGAATTTCATAAGAGTAGACCAGTGTTCAGCACAGAAATCTACAGATTTTGAAGATCACATGGCAGCAAAAACATAGCAAAAACAATTGTAAAATTCATATCTTCATGCATCAGATTTCACTACTGTGTAATGAATCTCCCGCTGATTGCAAGATCATATCAGTTTGGATTCCAAAGCATTAATTATTAACAATGCAAAATGGTGCTCATCCAATGTATCACCCCTAAACTTTTATGTTCGTTTTCTCTGCTAACAGCTTGAAAGAAGCTTTTTTAAAAGCAGTGTACACTGAACAATAATACATTTTACGTCGGCATGCATCCTCAAAGTTGTTGCGAAGTTAAAGGAAAAAGACATAACAGGCACACAAATGTGCATGTAAGAGAGACGTAGCAACAAGATTGTTCATAGCAGAGCTCCACACGCCAAGCACTGTGGTTAACAAAATATGGTAGCCCATCTGCTCAAGACAATTTCGTTTGGGACACCGTACGTACATCCGTACATAAACCCCTCCATGTATGCCAAGTAAAAAGTTACACTCAAGATAAACCTATTGGTTTTTTTTTGCGCATTTTAGCAGGAAACCGTAGGAAAAACAAAAAAAATGAGGACAATAAGAGAAGAAACTTATGATCTTTTAGCAGTATCAGTTTTGTACTTTCTGGGACGTAGCCGGACGAAAATTGTTACGGAGGCAATGCCAGTAAAAAGAAAACAAATACCTCTTTAAAATGTATGGCCTCTTGCAGGAACCTCAAACTAATGCTTAACGCAACTGTTAAACTGTAGAGCCTGCTTTATATTTTCGTAAGAAACACAATAAAAAGTACCATAAACTTCACATTTTTACCGAGGCAAGTGCCTCGGTTCGCCTAAAAAAAAACTCGAGGGGGGAAAGGCCGATTAAATGCATGTGCATGTGTCTCAAAATCTGATAGAAAGCTGTCAAAAACTAGCGCACTTCACACTTCATTAAAAAAGTTAGAAATCTTCGTCCTGAGACTGTAAACAACCCAAGTTTCGCCCAATAACTTTCATTAATTCTCGAGTTTTTGTTTGTTTGAACCAGTAAGGATCAATGTTTGGATATTTTTGCTGGCTGTGTACGTGTCTGCGAGCGAAAATTGTTTTTTAAAAGCTCTAATTAACTTGGAGGCAGAAACTCAAGCTCGAGTGCAAAAAAGCCGATCAAATGCATGTGCAAATCTCAAAATCTGACATAAAGTTGTCAACAAGCTGTCAAAAATGTCAAAAAACCAGCGCCCTTCATGCATCATTTAAAAACGTTTTACAGATCTTCGTAGAAAGCGGCCTGTAAACAACAATTAAGTTGCGTCGTCTATAAACGTGCCATCTTAATTTGTTTGAATTGTTAAGAAATAGTGAAATGGGTTGACTGGCTGGCTGGCTTCAAGAAATTTTATAGTGGACGGGTCTGTGAGAGAAATGCTCATGCGGTTTGGCAAGTGCTTTCTTCTTAAACTGGATGATGTTTTCCCACTGAGAATCATTAATTGAAGAAGGTTCTCCGGAAGACATGGGAAGTGAGTATAAAACTATCAAAGAGCTTTGGGTCTTGTGTCTGCTTAGCCAAGGGAGGATTTTAAGGGAAATGGCGCTGTTATTCAGCTCTGCCGCATTCTGAATGATTGCATTTGCTGCCTGTGATTCCTAACAGTTCTGGACTAGGAGGTCCAAATCTGATCCACAAGCAGATCTGGACCAGAGGGGGCAAATCCGCAGGGGGGGGGGGGGGGGGGGGGGTCCAAATCCGCTGTCACTGGCTCACTTCACCTTTCCATACTATTTTCTACAGCACTGCATCTGTACCTTGAGTGACGTTAGATGGGTGCAGGCTCCTGCTGGGTGATATGACAAGAAGACTATATGTAAATGCCAGTAAAAAAAGAATGCTTTTGGAGTTCCGCTTTTAGGCTTGGCAAAATATATATTACTTACAGTTTCACTAAAATCTTGGTCACTTAACGTGGCTAAACTAAAGTTTAAAGAGAGCAAAAGAGCCAACTAATTTTGTGAAATGTTCCAAGATGTTTATTCTTTCTCATTTTATTGTTATTCGCTGACAGTTTATAGCCATCATATTCATCACTTGTACAAATGTTACTGGTCTCAGTTTAAGCTCTGTGTCCAGCAACTTTCACATTTAGCACAGTTCAATATTGTACACAAATTCAATCTTTTTTTTTAATATTCTGTACGTTGAGTTCAAACGAACCTTTAGGTAAAGATAGTTACTTTACCTGAGAACAAATTAACCTTGTTTGAGAAAAATTGACCTAAAGAACAAATTGTCCCACAACATATATGTATATTAATTACTGAATTTTGAATTTTAGTTTTAAAGATGAAACCAATAGAGAGAGAGAAGTGAGGGCTACTTCAGAATATAAAGAAGCTGATCCTGTAATCTTGGAGCAACAGTGCTCAGTAACTACTGCTATAGCTTACGTGACATCAATAATTTTTCTTCTCAAGGCACTGTTAAATTGTACAATGAGCAGTGGTTAATTGACATGCACATGGCCTCAAAGCCTCTTAGAATTTGTGTGACAAGGGAAACAAAGCATTCCTGTGAAGGCACATTAGTCATCCATGAAGACTTAAAACGCATGTACGTGCATGGGTGAGACCAAGTCATATAAATTATACAGTCCTACATTAGGGGAGGAGGGTGGCACAATATTTATCAAATTGAAAATACAATGGGTCACATGTTAGACGCCCTGCTATGAGAAAATATACTAATTTTCTTAATTTCCCTATCGCAGGTGCAATAAAGACTTAAGCCTGGTTCACACTTGTGACATAAGCACAAGCGTAAGCATAAGCATAAGCATAAGCATAATGATGTTCACACTAACGACTTACGCATGTGCAGTGCGAGTCACATGGCGCTTATGCTTAAGCTTATGCTTATTTCACACTGGTTCCCGCTTGTGAACTAAGCATAAGCAAAAGAAAAAGGAAAATGTTTCTCTTTCTTATGCTTATGCTTATTTCACCTCAATGCACACTAGCGTTTTCTTATTCTTATGCTTACGCTTATGCTTATGTGACAAGTGTGGACCAGGCTTTACAGTACTTCAAAACTCTCTAGGCCAAACAGAAGAGTCAAAATCTGCATCAGAGTGCCAGGAAAAGTGACTGATAAGGAAAGTCTGATAATTTGCAAGAAGGCATCAAAGGGGTCACAATGTAAGAACTGTTTGTATTATCATCTTGTAAGGTACACATTATTTTCACATACCATTTTCTTGGTTCTGTTTGTTATAACAAACTGTAATTTCCATAGAGAAATATCTTTACGTGAAAATTTAGAAACTGCTTTTTGAATAAAGATTGTTACAAAATGCAATATTAACGCAAAATGTAATCAGAATCACTGCAAAATGTAATACTAATGCAAAAGGCAATAACATTGACGCAAATGTAATAAGTGTGAAAACAAAATGTAATAAGTTTTCTATAAACGTATATTGTAATAACACATAATGTAATAACTCTCAAACAACATGTACAATATCTCGAAATCAGTATTATGACTCGGCCAACGTTATGCTAACATTGGTAATACTGTGACATGTAGGTGAATTGAATATTTGTTTCAATTTGGTGTACAGGTTTTGTTTCGAAAAAGATGTGCAATAGCTTTCAATTTGAAAGCTATGTGGATTGGAATCACGTGGAATATTGGGTTGTAACCCTGTCATGCTTTCACAATCCTCAACTCCGGAGATCATGTTTCAAATAAGCACCGCGTTATTATTGAAGAGTGTGGTGATTGAAAAATATTGGTACAGTCAACTCAAAACTTACAGACCAAAAAATTATAGACTTTAAATTTAAAGAAACGTTTCTTACTCGGGACTCTTGCTCATACAGTCTTACTGACACATGTCTCAGACCTGACAGTGCAGATCTATTGTTCTAACCCTCGTCATAACAGACAAATGGCAGCATTTAGACAGCAGCAGAATTTATTTCTTCTGTTTTAATACGGTCATAGATGCTCTGAAACATAACTGAAACTTCCGGTTTGCGAGGAGTGAGGCGAGAAATGACTGTTCCCATATATTCCAATCATCAAACACTTCAATAACAACACAATGCTTATTTGAAACATATGTCTTGCGTTGAAGATTGTGAAAGTAGGAAGGGGTTACAACCCGATGTACCTCCTGAGTCCACCTAATCCCGCCTGTACACACAATTTTGGGCAATTTGAGCCCAGGCCAACTGGTCATAGAATGAACCACAATGTCACAAGATAAAAACTGTAGAAGAACTCAATAGAAACAGAAAAACTTAAAAGGGGCATGGATGGGAAAAATTGGAGAAAAGTAAAAGCTGATTGGACATTTGGGTAAACTTGAAGAACATTGGTCCAATTTTTTTCAGACTTAACTTAATTTTTGAGGTGTCATTTAAAATGCTCGGATAACCATCCTTCATTGTTATGTGTTCGTGATTTCACCAGTAAAATACAATTTCTTTGTAATGTGACCTAGCCCCTTTATAATTTTTGATGGCCGATCATGAGCTTCAGGTGCAAGTTGATGATGAGCTTGTAAAACTAAGCAGATGTGCTTGCAGCTTCATCAGCTCAGTTTTACAGAGGAATTAGTTTGTGAGCTTAGGAGCCTGGACTGCAAGGCAGACAGGGCTAGGAGTGATCGAGGGAAAAGATGATGGTGAAGAGGGAGGAAGAGAGTGTTACTCCGGAAAGCCTCCATTCCTATCCAAAGGGAGACTCCAAGTGGGCCCTTTGTGTAGCACTGCAAAGATGACCAATTACTGTTTATAACATAGCTGGTAAATTAGTACAGTCAAATTCAATTGTGCGAGCGTGCTTCATATTCCTATTGTGCATGCTGATGATGAAGCAGAGGGAATTTCTCTTTATAGCGGACCTCCGCGCCCCAAATTTTCGTCGTGTAACCTGGTTAATTTTCGATTTTTGTCTGTTTGAACCAGTAAGAATCAGCGTTTGGATGTCTTGGCTGGTTGTGGTAATTTTAGAGTGTACGTATCTACGAGGGAAAGTGTTTTCTAAAAGCTTTAATTAAACTGAAGGCAGAAACTCACGCTCCAGGAAAAAGCAGATCAAACGCATGTCTCAAAATCTGACAGAAAGTTGTAAAAAAGCTGTCAAGAAAATGTCAAAAACCAGCACTAAAGCTTCACGCTTCATTTGAAAAAGTTATACAGATCTTCGTCCAAAGATTGTAAATAATGAAGTGTCGCCGTTTAACTTGATTAATTCTCGAGCTTTTTGTTGAACTGGTAAGAATCAGTGTTTGGATGTTAAAAACAGCGAAATGTGTTGATTGGCTTTGATAATTTTATTGTGGACGGGTCTGCGAGAGAGAAGCTCCTGTGGTTTTGCAAGCTTCCTTATAACTGGATGATGTTTTGCCGCAGAGAATTTTTAATCAGAAGAGGCTTCCTTGGTGGACATGGGAAATAACAGTGAAACTATCAAGCCACTTAAGGGTTTTTTGTGTCTTCTTAGCTAAGGAAAGATTTTGTGTGAAATGGCATCAATATTCAGCTCTGCCGCGGTCCAAGTGAACTCTTTCTCTCTCTGACTCATCATGAACTATCAGGTTCGTATAAGCTTACCTTTTTGTCTTTTCTACGGACATTTATGTCAAATTTGCTTAATTTTTTTAAAGCTTACTACAAGATATGCTTGTTACTTGTCTCAATTCTCCACCGTCTCCAAGAATCTTCGGAGTAAAGTACGCATCGTGCTTTGTTTTCTTACAATTTTGTTTTGTTGTCTTGTAGTTTTTGAACCGCGGTCAGTTTCTGTTGACTGCTCTAAACGATCAGTTTCGTATCCCTTTTCGTCTTTTCTACGGGCATTTATGTCAAAATTCCTTAGAAACTTTTCTAGCTTATAATAACAAAAGATGTGTTTGTTACTAGCTAGTCTTGTTTACTTTCTCCACCTTCTCCAAGAATCTCTTAACAAACATACGCATCATACTGTTTTCTTGCAATGTTTTGTTTTTGATCCACTTTGAATACCTTTACGCTTTTATTTGAGAGTTGTGTGGACTCAAGAATGTTAGTCTTTTTTTGCAAACGTCTGCCATATCGAAAACTCTTCACTTTCCGTACAGCTGCTCAATTTTTTGGGCACAAAATTGGCCCAAGGAAAACCATGCTAAGTTCCTCGGTGACAGTAAGCTTTTATATAATATTTAAACTATTACTACTGCATTGAAAATGTTAAAAAACGATTGGTTCATGTGTCTGCTGTGCGTTCATCGAGATATGAAGCACTTGGGAAGTTTAGAGAACACTCAAGAAGCTAGAGTTGCTCTCAGCTACACCTCGAGCAACTCTGACGCATCTTTCATGCTCTCCAAACTTCCCGCGTGCTTCATATCTCAATGAACTCACGCTGACGCATGAACCAATTGTTAATGTTCGTGATGTACAAATAAAGGGGTGCCTGGAAAAAACCCCTATGTGACTTTTGCGAAATTCCTAAATTCTCCTTACAAATTATCTTGTATTTGCTTACGAATCACAAGCAGAATTTAAAATTACATCAAATGTTATATAGGGCCCTACTCCATTCACCCCTCAAAGGCACTGTGAGTTGCATCTAAGTGTGATTTACCTGTACATATAAATATTCTTACCTTTTTAAGAGAATTTTTAGGTTTTTGTATAGTGTATGAGTGTAGATAAAAGCTAGGCTGCATATGCAATGGTAATTTCTTAACAGAAAACGTTTCTACAGAAAATGCAGAATTGTTATCGTTAAATAAAACAGTAAATGAAAAGTTCATTCACGTGCAATGGATTTGGGGTATTTGATTCGGAAATTATCATTTCGTGCAAATGAACCAGTCTTTTGCAACAGGGGTTGAAGGGCTAGACAATATTGAATATTCCCGACAAAGGTAATATTTACTCTACATTTGTTATCGTTTAATGCATTTTTTTGGAGTTAAGCGGGATAAAACATGATATTTAACTCATGTTTACAACACTTTTGTGTACATTTGTCCCCGACGGTGATGTCTCCCCATTGCTCTTGGCGTTTGCTGTGCCCTCACCTTTACTGGGCTAGATTATGTATCAATCATCGTGTATTGAAACTACATGATTTCAATAAAGTGGCTATGAGCCGGTGCTCATAGCCTTTTTTCCAAACTGGGTTCTGTTGTTTTTTTGCCCAGTAAACAGAGCTCAGGAAGACCAGCACACTTGATAGTTTCCATAAGATCTGAAGGGGGAAGGCATAAATATGCTCAACTCTTTGGTCGATTTAATGCTCCCTATCTTCAATACCTGAAAAATTAATGAAGTAATACCATTTGTCAAAAATGGAATTTATATCAACTTTGACAACTTGTCACGTTTAGTTAAATGCCAAAATGTCTAAAGGAGAACCATGGGAGTTTTTACCTTCACCCCTTTCTTCTAAATAGGAAAGGTTACCTTTTCCTTTTTAAGCCCTCTGCCCACTTGACTGGCAGCCAACAGCAATGGCTATGGTATTTTCTGCCGTTTATCGACTGGGTACCCACTACCTGTCTGTATTTCTATTTGGTGCCTTTTTTACTTATGGAATATTTAGAATTGATATAACATAATACACAGTAAACCAAGATTATTTATGCACCAATAATGGAATTATTTTTTCTTTATTGTCTTGGACAGTAGAAATCGTCTGACCCAGAAGCCCCTATTTGGGAAATTGGATCTAATTTTCGTGCAAAAATGTTGGATCATAGGAACTTAGCAAAGGTTTCCAATTCGACGTCACCCACACTGTAAGGTGGACGAAAAAACTATAACCTCCCTGAAGCAGTTGAAGGTATCCGGTATTAATTGCATTATCATTTCATGCACCATCTTGTTCCTTGCAGCAAAGCACGTCTCAGCATGTCTTTGTCTCTTATCCAGAGGCAATGAGTAGCACTCTAATGGTTTTGGATGCTAGCAGGGAAAACTTTTATGTGCAAGGGCAGTGTATCTGTTACTATCTATTACTTTTGAGGACTCAGTGTTAAATGAGTTTTCTGACATCAGTGCTGCCAGTTCAGACACAATTGAGTGTCTGGAACAAACAACGAAAGATGAAGCTATCCCCTTGAGAAGTGACTTGATAAGAATCGAAAATCATCTAGAAACTATATTGGGAAATTAACAGGCCATTATAGATTTCCTCGGTAACATTCCCCGTCTTCTAAAAAAGGAAGAAAAGCTGGGAATACCCCATCAGTAATAAGTAAAAGTAGTACTAATAAGTATTCCAGTGTAAACTTAACAACAAGCGCTGTTGTAGTCGACACCAAAGAAATTCCGAGCCGTTTTCTTGTTGATGAGTAAACGATGTTGATACATCTCCGTCTCTTTTGCTGCAAAAATCCACCATTGAAGAGAATGGTTTAGACAACAAACCTTCGGCATCAAAGGAAATCCTTCCGGTTTTTAAAGCCTGTGATAAGTTGTCAAAAAAGCAAGCCAAAAAGGGTTCAACATTGCCAGATGAAATTGTATAAGAAAAGAAGGCATGTCTAAAACAAATCCGTGACATGGTGGACCATGTTTATACTAAGGAGGAGTTGATAGAGTCCAGCTTTGAGGGAGGGGGGAGAGGGGAGGGGGGAGAGTATAAGGGAGTTGAATTCGTCAAGAAGGGGCCTTCCCCAGGTAGATTAAGTAAAGTAATGAACTCAGCACAAAAAAAGTTTTCTGATGCATATGAAAGGCTGAAGGATTCTGCAATTCATTAGGAAGTGAACATGAAATGTAGGAAAAGGTCTAAAGGTAAAAGCCAAACTAGCCCTCATTGAAAATGTGCTGAATCATTTTTGATGATACAAAATCGGTCATTAACCCGATAATGCTAGTGTATTCGATATAAATTTTCAATCATAGAAAAAATATTTTATTCTAAAATGCAACATTACAGACGTTACGGACAATGAAAAGAAGGCAAACTATTTTAATGGCTTTTTTTCTTAAATGTAGATTTGACTAGGAACTTATCTCCACTCTCCAACAACAACAACAATCTTTATTATTTACACTTTTTTTCTGTATTACTAGAGTCTCCCTTACTATATCATGTTTCTCTGTGGAGTGGGATACCGTTAGGGTTATCTTGCAGAAATTTATTAAACCCAATAAAGTGGGAGGGTTAGATCGTATCTCTTCAAGAGATCTTAGGTTGGCTGGTACTTACGCTGTGCAAGGGCTGTTTGAGATCTCTATGGAGAGCAGGGTAGATTCCCATTTCCCTTCTAGCTGGAATAGATCCTTCGTGACCGCTGTATTTAAAGGGCGATTTAGACGGTTCGATTTTTGCTTACGGCTGTTGCATGCAACCTCTGTAGCGTGCACTGCTCACACCATGCAAAAACTCGTATAGCGCCATTCAATATTACCTATACTTACGACTGTTGTATGGTTTTAAAACATGATTTAAAATCCTACAACAAATCTTAGGCTGTGTGCGTCTGTGGTAGAGACGTTGCAGGAGCATTCACATGGCACAACTTTGTTCTACTTTATGTTGCATATGCCAAGACACAAGACAAATCCTACCGTCTAAATCGCCCTTAAGAAGGGAAGTAGATTACATGTTAACAATGATAGACCCATATCCCTCTTAAGCATTCTAACTAAAATTTTAGAAAGGCTGGTTTGCAGGTAATTTGACAACCACTTGACCTCCCACACCATCTTGTCTAGTAAAAAATGGGGCTTTAGGAAAGGATATTTTACTGATAGACTTCTCTTACACCTCACGGAAACCTGGAAATTGGCTCTTGATAGAGGTTTTAAAGTGGGTGTTTTATTTATAAATTTTAGGAAAGCTTTTGATTGTGTTGATCACATTATTTTGGGAGAAAAATTAAAGGGTGTGGGAGTCACTGGAGATATGAGTATGGCTGAGCCTTCAACAAAGAAAGGCAGAGATTGAAATGCAAGCTGAAATGGCTGAGGGCGAAAGAAAGGCATATGAAGAATGAATGAATGAACTTTATTTACCCACGGAATTTACATCAGTAAAAGAAAAACTACTGCTTTACAGAAAAGCCGTGTGAAAGGTAATACAAGTTATTCACTGGTTAAAATACACTATACACTGATATACTACATATATACAGTATTTAAATGACAGCGAGGCTATTTATTTGTTTTTTAAAAGCAGAGAGAGTGGGAGCAGTTCTGATATGATATGGGATGCTGTTCCATATCTTTGCCCCAATAAAAGAAAAACTACTGCTTTTAGCAAATTCAGTGTTATATTTAGGGAGGATAAGTCTACTTTCACTCTCACGCAGTGCATAACCACTGTTGCTTTTTTCAAAAAGATTGATGAGATAACCTGGAGTTTTGTTGTTTACAACTTTGTACATAACAATTGCTAGATGTTTTTTCCTGATAGTTTCCAGGTCGTCCCATCTTAATTCCTTTCTAATATCAGCAGACCGTACATCGTAACCCTTTCAGGTTATAATTCTGGCCACTCGATTTTGGAGTCTTTGGAGTCTCACCGTTAGAGTTTTGTTCAAATTACCCCATACTACGTCACAGTAATCAAAGAGGGGTGTAATAATCACCTTGTATATCGTTAGAAGTGTGTCTTGGGGAACATACTGATGAGCCTGTTTTAACGCAGCTAGTCCTGAAGAGACACGTTTGCAAAGGCTGTCAACATGCTTCTCCCATACTAGACGTTGATCAAATACAACTCCAAGGGACTTAGTGGACTGAACCCTGGTTAAAGGTTGCTCACCAATTTTCAAGGGATCTATCGAGAAGATTCCAAGTTTAGATAGGTTATAATCAGAGGCAAAATACACGTACTCCGTTTTAAGAACATTTAAGCTAAGCTGATTAGCTAATAGCCAATTTTGTAAATTATTCAGATCATGATTAACTTCCCGGTGAAGGCGCGCCATAGATTTATGAGAATTTGTGATGGTAGTGTCGTCTGAAAACATACGAGCTGTTGTATATTTTAAACACGCAGGATGATCATTGATGTAAATAAGGAATAACAGTGGTCCAAGGATGGATCCTTGTGGAACACCACAACTGATTATTCGACACAAACTTGGTCTCTGTTAGAAAGATAGGATTTAAACCAATCCAGAGTCGGTCCACTAATCCCGTAGAGTTCAAGTTTACTCAAGAGAATCTCATGCGATACAGTATCGAAGGCTTTGGCCAGATCCAGAAAAACCACCACGTTTGTGTTACCCTGGTCAATGTTGAAATACCATTCATTCGTTGCATCCAACAGTGCTGTTACTGTGGAATGCAGAGAACGAAAACCGGACTGATGTTTAGTTAAGATTTTGTTTCTTGAAAGATAAGAATACAGTTGGTCATATACTATTCTTTCAAAAACTTTTCCAACAGCAGGTAAAACAGAGATCGGTCGATAGTTGTTCAGATCATACTTGTCATCCTTCTTATGTACGGGGAAAACTTTGGCACTTTTCCACTCCGATGGAAAAGTACCAGTTTCGACAGATTTGTTGAAAATTTTGCAGAGAGATTCTGCGAGGACAGGCGTTGCAACTTTCAAAAGTTTTGAGGAAATATGGTCGAGCCCGACAGCTTTCTTTGTTACGAGAGAGTTTAGGGTTTCAAGAACGGATTTTACGGAAAGTTTGTCTTTGTTTTTAACAAATACTGTTTAAAATCGCAGTTGTTCTGCGGTAGAGTAGAGGCGAGTGTCAATCCCACCTCAGTAAAATGTTTGTTCAGCTCATCAGCAATTACACAGGGCTCAGTGAATGATACATTGTTCACTTTCAATTCGTTGATTGTGTTACTTTTAATTTTACGCGACATTAGATCATTAATAGTTTTCCATATCTCTTGCACGTTACCGGAATTATTTTCGATTTCTTTATGATAATAAGCAGCTTTAATGTCTCGTAATTTATTGTTTGTTTTATTTCTAACGCGTCTATACTCACTCCAATCATTTAAGTCCCCCGAATGCACTGCCTTCTTTTTCATATAATTAAGTTTTCTAATCATTCCTTTCAAATCAGGTGTGAGCCAAGGTGACACTTTATGTCGCACTCGTTTTGTTTTTAGTGGGGCATGTTTATTAGCAACACTAATGAAAACTCATTTCCAAACATCCCACATTTCATCTGGCGAATCCAAAAACTCAATATCTCCCCAGGGTAATGATTGCAGTTCTTGAATAAAGAGATTTGAGTTGAAATTCCTGAAAGACCTTGTCGTAATATATTTATGTCTATTGTTGGTAGGAACTGCAATTTTCCAAACAACATATACAAGGCAGTGGTCGCTGATTCCGCAGTCAATCACTCCATGAGACACAACTCTTGATTCTTGGTTTGTGAAAATTAAATCGATTAACGATTTTGAAGTTACCGTTATTCTAGTTGGTTTGTCTATAATTTGGGTGAGTTGGTAAACTTCACTGATTTCAGTTAAATGGATCAGTTCAGAATTTCTACTTTCAGTCAAATAATTACAGTTCATGTCACCAATGACAATAATCTCTTTGTTTTCAAAATCAAGAGATTTAATTACATCTTCAAAATAGCAAAAGAATTCGTCTTCGGTTCCAGGGGGCCTATAAACAGCAACAATAGAAAAAGGCTGAGAATTTGGTTTACATATTTCAACAACAATTGCCTCGTAGATATCGCTCATGAGGTTTGATCGTGTTTTGAAATTTATTGAAGAGCGAATATAGAGACATACTCCTCCACCGTTACGATTTCTATCCCTTCTCACTATGTCGTATCCTTGGATGTGAATGCAAGAGTTATCAATTGAATCACTTAGTCTTGTTTCGTTAATCGCTAAAACATCCAGATTTTTATCAGCCATAAAGAGTCTACTCATCGATGTGAGCAGGGAGACTAGCAATATTGAAAGACGCAATTTTAAAACCCCTGGCTTGCGGTACTAGGGATAGATATTTACGCACGTCAGAAGGAATACAACTCTCGCTGTCATTTCAATGAGTATTACTAGAATTAAAATGCTTAATTAAATTAGAAGCAAACAGGGAATTACCTTTGTGTGAAAGGTGTAGGCCACTGGAGTTAAAATGATTCTTTCGATTAATGTTGTTGTGCGGAATAAACTTCCAACCTCTGTTGGCCGCGAATTTACGCAAGCCGTTATTGATTTCCGTCAGTTTACTATCGAGATTCGGCTTGTCAAGACGCTTTAAAAGCGAAGAGATCGTCACTTCGCTTGTGCAGTTTTGAGAAATATTATCCGCAAGGTTGACAATATTGTCAATGACTTGGCGTGACGTGTTCGTTTCCAAATCGTTTGTTCCAACGTGCAAGATAAGTTCATCGGGCTGTGCTCTTATCGTTGGTATGCAGTAGCTCTCCATGTCCTCTATTGTCGCAGCAGGAAACGATTTTACTGTCACCAATGGTGCATTTCTTGTCCTAGAAAGCTTTCATCCTTGTATGCCCTTCACAACAGAATCGCCCGAGACAACATTTTTCTTTCTTGGATGTTCGTCAGCCTCGACTAGCGCTGGAGTTCTAGAATTCAGTTGTGGTGTCATCTTCGTTTTTTTCGTATTCGCTTTGTTCTTAGAACTGCCCGCTTTGTTGTTACTGGTAGTTTTCTGGTCTTTTATTGTCCCAGTTGGGCTGTTTGTGCAAGGCATGTTCTTTGCCTTGCGCTAAAATTGTTTTGGTCGAGCTGTACCATTTTAGAACAATTTTAGATGTTTTGTAAGACATCATGTTGTGCTTTGGATCGTCTTCCCATTTGCCGTTGTTCCAACCGTCGACAACACTGATGAATGTCTTGACAAAATTCTTCAATTCAGCTTCAGTGCCTGACCATCTGATTTTGTTATCTTCCTCGGTATACGATAAGCATTCTTTACAAGCCATAATATATCAAAACAGTGGCTAAATAAACGAATTTCAATCAAATATGTAAGAGCGTTTGAAAACACGTGTTCACTCGTTGAACTCCAGAGAGAGAGAGAGGATGCTGAGGCAAATAAGCGAAGAGAATTAAGTCACCTTCAGAAGAAGGCTAACAGTCATAAGCCTCAACTAAGTTCGCAAAAACAGTTCAAGATTGCCTCAAACTTACGAGTCGACCATACCACAGGCACTCCAACTGTCAACTCAGATATCCTATGAGGCTTTCATGAAGAATCATTTCATCATATCATGGAAAATCATGAACGTCAAAATCAGCCATTCAGCAGCAGCTTATCCAGCAACAACAGCAACGTGTTATGGCACTTACGTTACCGCAGCCAAGCCTGCAAATCTTCAGCGATGATCCAATCAACTATTGTGGCAGTGTGCACGCTTCTGAACACCTCATAGAAAGAATGACCCTTAGTTCAAGTACCCGTCCATATCATACTGTACAGTGCACTTCTGGCACCGTACAATAATTGATGAAAAGCTGTCTATCTTTGCTCGAAGGAGAAGGATATCTTCAGACAAGGAGGCTGCTTCAAGAACGCTACAGGCAGAAAGAAATTGCCACCGCACATGCTAAAAGTGGAAGTATTGTGAGATGGGACCTACAGTTTATCGTCCTTATCCGAGAAGACTAGAAAGTCTCACCGTTTGTAGATGTCTCTCCTCAATTATTTAAAGACCCTGAGTGTTGGTCCAGCCCAGGTTTGAACCCGCGACCTCCCACATGGTAGTCCGGTGCTCTACCACTGAGCTAACCAGTCGGGGGTCAAGGCAAATCAGGAGTTTTTGTCATTTAAAGGGTTTACAGTCTAAGCAACTGAGTATTTGGCAATAATAATGGCTCATTTCTAACATAGTCTAAGATTTGAGAAAGTTTTCAAAGCACCAGTCTTCCACAACTGGTAAATTACAGAGCCCGCTGGAAAAGAGTAAAGGATAAAAGCACTCTGTTGGATGAAACGTTCCTTCAGTCATCTTTCCGAGATTTCTTAATTTCAAACAGCACACGCCATTTCAGTGGGTATTTCTAAAGACCTCACATAGCCTTCAGCTCACAACTTCTTTCCATTTCTTCCCTCGCCTTTGTTAGCTCTCAGTTGCTCCTTTGCAAAAGAATATTCTTATTCCATGATAAAAGGCTCCATTTGTGCAATGAAAACATCAAAACAACAGCAGAACTGGAACATATGCGGCAATAACATCATTTTTGTTTGCAAGTATTACTACCTACATACCCTAATGGAAGAACTTGGCATTAACTCTGGTAGTACTATTAATTCTTCATACGAAAGTCAAGATGTCACAGTTGACGAGATTATACAAACTCACACCACCACCTTGGAAACTGTATTCCACATCACCTTGAAATGGAAAGAAAAAAAATTGCCACAAGTATATTAGATACCAAAACTTCAAGACACCATAAAATGCAAGATTTATTGCAGGTCCAAGTACACGCACCACTACTAAGATCTCCAAATTGATTACTGAGCGCCTTAAACTAGTCACGAGTCACTGTACTTCGTACTGTAAGACTATTTTGGAAAGAACTGGTGTTAACTTTACGTGGGTTATAAAAAAATCATTGGACGTAATTCTGATATTGGAGAAAAACTACTTTAGATTAATCGGATAAGTACTTGCGACTTTTCCACTCTATATACTAGCCTTCCACGCTCTAAACTTGAACATCAACTCCATGATCTGCTCTTATTTGATCTTAATTTGATCCATTCTGAAGGCATCAATCCCTTGCTATTTGAGGTAACTTTATAACTGACACAACAACAAGTTGCATTGATCATATTAATGCCAACTTTATACCTTGAAGTACTAGGGGTAGTATGGCGTTAGAAATAGCTGATCATCTGTTTTTACCCTTTCATAAGTTCCTTTGCTAAGGCCCTTTCCTAATACTTTTGAAATTAGAGATTTCAAAATGTTTGATAAAAATTCTTTCTGTGATGATTTCAGGAGTGAAAATTGGAGATCAGTATATAGTAGTAATGATGCCATTGAAAGTTTAAGAAGGTTTGTACACACCTTTAACAGGATTAGTAATAAACATGCACCACTCAAGTCAATTAAGGTTAAAAGCAAGTCAAACAAACGATGGATAACAGCGGTTCTAAGAAAGTTGATTAAAGTTCGTAACAAGCTTTATAAGAAATGGTTGACAACCTCCTGCTGTAGCTATTATAATCACCACAAAATTTATAGAAACAAAATCGTTTCAATTAACAAATTTTACCATACACTATACTCTGATAATATTCTAAGACTGTTCTACTACCAAGAAAATGTGGGATGTTAATTCAATAATTAATAAAAAGCGGCCATCTTCATATAATGACAGTTTGAAAGTTCATGATGAAAACCTCCAGCAACCACCTTCAATATCAAATGCTCTTAAGAAGTACTTCTGCAATGTTCCAACTTACCTTGCATGTAAACTGCCCAAGGCTGACCACCATTTTTCATCATATATGAAAGAAAATGAAGTGGAAATTCTTATTATTAGCGGGTATCGACACAAAAAAAAACCTTTGGTATTGACAAGGTCCACTCTCTGTTATTATCCACTGTTGGGCTCGAAATATTTACAGTGCCACTCATTTTTTGCAGAGGTTCGCGCTGACAATCTCCACTACTCATTTTACTCCTTTTATTGGACTAAGTAACAGAGCTTGGATTAGCGAAATGGCGGAACTTGAAGAAGTGTTCAATCTTGTTGCATGAAAATTCAACACACCGGCTTTAAATTCCCAAGTTGGCGATATCGAGGTAAATTGAAGGGGAAAAGGATCTTTTTATTAATTTGCCAACTCGCTTCGGAAAATCTCTTATATTTCAACCTTTGCCATTGGTCATCGACAAGGTCACATCTGCATTGTTGTCTCTCCATTGCTCAGTCGAGTGGACGATAAAGTAGCGTATTTGAGAGGGAAAGGTGTAACGGTGGCAAGCATTAGCTCTTGCACAAAGAAGAAGCAACATTGATAGAAAAGGGAAAGTTTTCAGTGGTCTTTGGCTCCCAGAAGCATGGATAAAAAACGAATGTTGGAGAGCAATGCTTGAAAATTCTGTTTATTCAAATATATTATGACGAAGCCCATCGACGAAGCCAACGTAATAAGACAATGGCAAGTTGATTCAGTTTCAGACAATTAGGAATTGCTTCTAATTACTAACATTTCAGCTGCTGAATTCATGTATAAAGTATTTAATACTCACTTGTTTTGCAACATAATAATGATAATAACAAATAGAATATTCATATAGCACCATTACCATTACTTGTTTATGGTTGGTTTGCTTCTACAGGGGAACATCCCAAAGAAATAAGGCCTCTTTTCCTGATTGTTATGGAAAGCTTCATGAGTTGCGGTATCTTGCCCAAAACACCCCAATGATTGCATTAACAGAAACTGCAACAAAGCTCACTGATGACACCATCAAAAACATTCTCATGATGCAGAATCCACTGGAAATTAAAGAAAGTTCAAACAAAGTAAATCTCACCTATACAATTACAAAGATGGACAATGATTATGATCATGAGATGTACTTTGATTGGTTTGCAGAAGACCTCAAGAAATTAAAAGATAAGTGTTACAGGCACTACTAGGAGTTACCCTGTGAAAAACCATGTGAATGGCATGTGAAAACCATGTGAACAGATGCACCATTTTCAGTTATTTCACATAGTTTTCACAGAGTATTTCACACGATTTTTCACAGACATGTGAAAAAAGCTGTGAAAAATCCCTGTGAAAAACTTGTGAAAACCATGTGAAATGGGCTCCCCCTTTTCACACGGTATTTCACTCAGTAGTATGTGAAAAAAAACAGTGAAAAGCATATGAAAACAATGGGTGTGAAAGGAACTTACCTGTGAAATACCCTGTGAAAATATAAAAAATAGGTCTCTATATAGCTAGAATAAAAGGTATAATATCCCGTGAAAAGGGATGTGAAATAGCCCTTACAGCGGTGATTATATTGCCGTGAACACCTAAAATATGTCTGGAATGTTAATTGTGTTGTAACCAATCACAGGCGAGATCTTCAAACCACAGAAACCACAGGCAACGAACGGTCACGGAACAAATTATTTTCGTTTTGTTTAATATGTTTAAGGATACAAGCTGTCTTATTAGGAATTTAAAACACCACTGCTCCCCAAGATCAGTGCTGAGGACCGCATTCAGCACATCGTTCGATGATAGAAAGGAAAATTTAGAAGCCAAAGCGACGCGACGACGACCGGCTTTCCATGGAACGACATATTACACGGAGACAATAAAAATGAACAATCTTGTATTCTTAGAAAAATAAATTTTCAGATATGCATTCAACAATATAAAGCCGTTGGGTTGTAACATGCGAGTTTACGGACATTTACGGAGATTCTTTTGGTAAGAAGAACTGCGATCGGAGAAAATCATATTTTTTTTCTTTTGCGCGCAAAATGTGCTAATAATCGCATCCAAAGGGGACTTCAAATCTTCTTGGCTAAATCCCCTCATAACTAGTTTCCTACAGCATGTAATCCCCCTGATATCAAATGCATAAATGCCTTCAGAGAAAAAGCAAAATTATATTTTGGAAGGAATACCGAAAATTGGGCTGTTTACTTTGCGCGATGTGTCAATCATTCCATAGATGTTGAATTTGGTCGGTGGTTTTCCAGTTTGCGATCTTGCGATCAAGGAACTTCTGCCGGCAAAGTAGTTCGAAGGTTTAATCGTTAGCGCACGTAAATCCAATCCCCTTGTTCTACAAAAAAAATATTAGCGAGGATTATGTTATCAGAAACGAAAACATCGACAAGAACAACTCTCGAATTTCAACTTTATTATTTGCTACCAAAAAAAAGAATAAATTACCAAAATAGTAAATCTACCTGACCTAACAAAAAAGGGTTAAAGCGTGCTGCAATAGCCGCGAAGCGATGGGAATCAGAAAATTCTAGCGGCTTACCTTGCAACATTGTAACTTGAGATCAGGCGTAACAACCGATTTCGATCGTTACAAAAAGTTTGAAAATTCCCACGCCAAACCGTCGCGTGCGTCGGCCCGGCACTTCGGCTTTGTAATTTATTTCAAAATCCTTCAAACCTGTATTCTTCGCTATTATAGCACACACTGTAAACAAATAGGAAGGAAAAGCAATTGTTTACTTGTAAAGAGATTGAATGTGAAAACAAAACGAAAATAATTTGTTCCGTGACCGTTGGTTGCCTGTGGTTTCTGTGGTTTGAAGATCTCGCCTGTGATTGGTTACAACACAATTAACATTCCAGACATATTTTAGGTGTTCACGGCAATACAATCACCGCTGTAAAGCTGGGGAACACTGTGAAAAAGTATGTGAAATGAACTAACCAGCAAAATACCCTGTGAAAATATGAAAAAAGTCGGTCCCTTTTACAATTGTTACAAAATTTACAAAAGGCTAGATAGCTAGGCCGGATCGGATCAGATGATATAGCAGGCCCAAGCCCATACCGCGTTCCTCTGAAAAAAATGGATGCTGTGAAATAATTAACCATAAATCTGGGGAACGCCCGGTGATGAAGTACATGAAATAAACACATGCATTCAGATCATGATGAGCACTATAGCTAGAGACATGTACATGCAGTACTAGTGATTGTGTTGTGACTATCTTTTTCAATATAATTCAATTAAAATAAAGTTACATTCCAGTTAATCATGATCAATTCACCTCTGTTCCCATGCAACATCATATGGACTCATAATCATCAAATAGTTCAACATGGGTTTCTATATGGTCAGTCATGAAATGCAATTGCAAGCTAATTGCTGATCAATGTAATCAGTGGATCCAAAAAATATTGGTGTAAACTGCTACCTCAGGCATTTGCATAAGAATTTCAAGTTATTAACAAAAAGTGGTCATAGCTTGACTGGAAATGCTTTTTTATTTTAATCCACGGTATGGGCTGGTAACTGCATCCATGAATATATGGTTTAATAACAAAGCAGCGTAACGTCAAACAGCTGATATGAAAAAGTATCCGATCTCTAAGCAAATTAAAAAGTCACACAATTCAATTAAATGGGCATCTTTCATTTACCATAGCCAGATGTTGTCTCACCAGCTGCTTTTGAGGTTTCACCATTTGCTGTCCCAATTGTTGTTGCCTTAGTTGGTGCTTTCTCAGCTGAGTTTTTGTTTGATGGAGCTTTGCAAGTGGTAGAAGGTGCTGAGATTTGGGTTGCATCTCTACCACTGCAAGCACTGACCTCACCACCTGCACCTCTACCAATTACTGATGTTGCCTTAGTTGGTGCTTTCTTAGCTGCTGAGCTTTTCTTTGATAGAGCATTGTTGACAACAGCATTGCTACTTGTAGATAATGCTGAGGTTTGAGTTGCAGCTCCACCAGTGCTAGCACTGCCCTTGTCACCTGCTGTCCCAGTTGCTGCTACCTTAGTTCGTCCCTTTTTAGCTGAGCTTTTCTTTAATGGGGCTTTGTTGACTCCAGCTTTGCTTTTTGTAGCTGAGGTTTGGGTTACTGCAGATTATCTTTATGATCTTTATGATCATCTGACCTTTATTGTTTCTGGCCTTTTATCTTAGATCTTTGACTGGTGCCATTTCATGAAAGTAAGTGGCCGCCTAACATTGGATGATCAAAAAGACAGAGAAAACTGCAGTAGTTCTCCAATCCCAACAGCAGATGGAGGCAATTGCAAGTATTTGCGCAAAACAAGAATTGATTCTGTTACTGGTAAATCTTTTACTTTGATTGCAAAAGGTAAAGAAAAGGCAGGGACATTGTCTTGTATCATAGCACTAAAAAGCACTACTGATAACATGAAATTTGGTAAGGTCTTGTACTTCAGTGATCATAGAGAGGGTGAAGAGGCATTTGAGTCTGCATGTATTGGAATATTCTCAGTTTCGGCACAAGATAAACCTAGTGGCCTATGGTGGGTGGACACCAACACTTCAATTGAAGAAATTGTACCAGTTGATAACATTTCCAAGCCACTCGTTACAGCCAAAGATGATAGTACTTCTAACAGGTTATGGATCCTTAACTTCAGACTTTAGTTGAACCTTTCAGTTTGACCTGAGAGACTATTTTCATTACCTATCATTCCCATACTTTAATTACATGTACTTAGCCTACTAAATTGAGATACCATATAAAAATAAGTTTTCCCACATCAGCAAGTATAGCAGTTGGTAATTTCTTTTACTGTGAGGCTGAGGTGGTCCATGGTGCAAAGGAGTATATATATAGGCTGTACAGGCCATGACAAGATGAAATTTCAAAGTATAAAGTACAAGTCGAGACTTGTTTATGATTTTGAAGTGCATGTACTGTATGTGGATATCTAGTGCTCTTAGAGAATTACATCAAATTAAAGGGCTGTTATTTTGAGAACAAAAAAAAATTGATGTATATGAGCCAGATAAAAGTGGTGTGCTTTATACGTTGACAGGAAGAAGGCCAAAAGGGGGACCATTTTTAATTAAAAGCAATGTTGCAGAGAGAAGTTGTGTCCTGCCTTTACCATGTGGAGAAGTTGTTGTTTCTAGGCTTGTTTTCAAAGCTTTGAAACAACTGATCATAACTCCAAAATGTGTAGATTCACTTTTTTTAGGAATAGGTAGGATTCAAAATTTTTCAAAATAAGCCAGTTTCTGAGCCCAATTTTCTTTTTCTGAGTGAACGATGTAGATGAAAGTGCATCTGTATTAATAATGGCTACAATAATGGGTTGAGCACTGTAAATTAAGCTGCTCTCGTGTGTACAAGTTACCTGTAAAAAATTCAAATACAAGCAAGGGTAATATTGAGGCAATTACAACTGAAGCTCTGTACTCTCATGTTAAAACAAAAACACTAGAATTATAAATTATCTTTAAATTTCATAATTATAACTATGTATAATTAACAACTATCCACCGACATTGAGGTGAATAGTTGTTTTGGTATATACTGAAACAATGAGAGAAGACACACCATAAAAAAATAATTTGGATAATTTCTTCACTTGTCACGGATGCAAACCGGGATGCCATTTATTTGCGAGTTGCTCCGAGGTAAATAGCAAAGTATATTTGGAGTTTGACTAGCCAATCAGAGCGTGCCTTCAATGTTATCCACTGTTTTAGTATACACCAATATATCTTATAACAACATGACTTTGATTGCATAGCCAAGTAAGGTGGGTTATGTAAACTTTGAAATTGGTTGGCTTTTTTTCTAACTGTCCTTGCATAGCCTGATGGGAGCACTTGAGGGAGGTTGGGAGAATTTGGAAGATCATACACTGAATGTAATCTCGTGTTCAGTGTGGCTGTGGTTCACAGCATATTTTGTCATCATTTTTTTTGTTTCCTGGCATCTGTCCACCTCTGTTGGATCAGAACTAATGAGAAATACAATTAGGTGTACAGTGGAAGCTCTCATAAGCGGACACCCTTGGGGTTTAAAAAAGGTGTCCATAACTGGGGCTGGCTGCTTACAGGAATGTAAAAATACAGAGTTTGTATGGGAGTTGAGAAAAACGGAATTTTGTGAAGGTGGCTTCCCCTTATATGAGAATGTCTCTTAGGAGAGCTTCCACTGCATTAATTTGGCCAGGGACACCAAGGCCTTAGGTTGAATAGTTTCACATTTCCTTATGAGCATAAGTGACGCCATCTACATATTTCAAAATTGCGTCCAGTGAAGGACCACTTATCCCTCTACGAATGGCCTCTTGAAGAATTTTGCTGTGTAAAGAAGTGAAGTAATTTTGACTTTCAAAAATAAAGTATTTAAAGCGTCAAATTCATTGCAATCAGATTTATTCAGATAATCATCTTTGGAGTGTGAGACTTTGCTTTGCTTTCTATGCTAAATTTCTGCAACGCCCTCTTTCCACGTGCTTCTACAAATTATGTCAATTTCAACCCGCCTCCAGTACATGTTGCACAGCAGTTAATTTCGAGCACGAAAATTTCATCGAGAACGCCATTATGGATCGAAAGTGTGCAATTCTTGACTATATCTGCGATGAACGCCTCAATTTATTAGAAGAACTCAATGAAACAGAGGTTAAGCTGCAAGAGACATTTGCAGCTTTACTAGAAGCGCAAGATGTGTCCGTTGTAATGTCCACTTATCATTCACTGGTGGAAAATATTGAGCACATGCTTAACGACTTGGATGAATTGGAAGAGAGAGTGTTAAAGTCGATGAATTAGTGACTAGCTATTTTAAAAAACGGCTCTTTTAAGAGCCACGACATACAGAAAAGATATGACCACCATAACAAGATATCTTTTTTTTGAAATCTTGAGTTTTGCCTGGAAAATTTGAACAGTAACTCACAATCACCAGCCGTAATTGTCATTTCATTAATTCAGTGTCATGTTTTGAGAAAACTTCATAACCTTTAATTTTACAAGCTGCCTTATAAGGTAAGTTGAATAAGAAAGGTAATGCCGAAAGGAAAAAAGAACATTTCAATCAAAAACAGAGAAGGAACTGGACAAAATGCTTGAAAAAGTCGCATAAACAGATCGGCTAATTCATAGATTCAACTAAATTCGCTGCAAATCTTGCATTTCAACAAAGAGATTTGGCCCTCATCGTCAGTTTCCGCGGTGAAATCATTATTGAAAGACCACCTCTTAAATGTTTTTAAACTTAGTCATCTTTTTTTTCTTTTTGGCGGCAGAAGCTATAATGATTGCAGGGAGAAAGAAACACGTGGGGCCACCAGTACCGTGCAATGCAAGATACAAGATGGCAGTCAGGACGAAAGATTCTGAACAATGATTTTGTTTCGTGTAAAAGCAGAGTGAACTATTAGTTAGAATGCGAGCGGGAAAAACTTACATTAAGTGATTTTTGATCGGTAAGGCCGAATATTTATCTGGGAAACTATTTTTCGGTTCCGTTATTTTAACCACACGGTATTAACGACATGGTACTGCCGGAAACGATCGTTACCGTGAAATCCTAGGGCTTGGATACACTTAACTGTTTGTTGTGGATTTTTACAGGGTTGAGTACTTTTTTTTTTTCATAGGGTTGGGTAGTTTCATGAGGTCGATCGGCTTGCAGGGTTTCACAATTCAAGCTATAGCTAATTTATAATTATCACGGGCAGGTTTCACATAGTTGACTTTCACAGGATTGACCGTATTTTCACAGGGTTGACTGTAGTTTCACAGGGTACTGTAAAGTTGACAAGATTCCCTATTCACATTTCACTGGGCCTTTCACAGGGTGCGCAAGAATTTCACATGATGCTTCTCAAATCACATTTTAAGTTAAAATTTTCACAGCATATTTCACAGGATTGAATTCTTTATCATTTTTGTACCAAAAATATATTTTCATTTCACAGGATGTTTCACATAGTAAATTAGGTTCACATGGTTTTCACATGCTCTTCACATGCTTTTCACAGGTCTTGTCCTAGTAGTGAGGACCATTACCAACTGTCTGACCATAACACAGTGCGGGGTTATCTATGGAATGCTGATGGAAATGTTAGGAAAAGAGATATTCCTTGAGAATACAAGTACTGGGATCATAAGGGTCTTAGTTGCAACTATAGCATTTGGCATGGGGGTCAATTGCAAAGCTGGTAACAGGATCATCCACCATGGGCCAGCAAAGAATGTTGAAACCTTCATTCAGGAGACTGGAAGAGCTGGACGTGATGGACATCAAAGTACCTGGTTTTTCTTATAGCATGGCATGCTTTTAAATCATGTGGAGGGTGACATAAAATTGTTTATAAAAGCAACTGATTGTACAAGAAAAACAATTTTGGAACACTTTGACCATGAAACCGAGAGGCCTCTATTACAACATCTCTGCTGAGAAAACTGTGCCTATACCTGTGTCTGTGGTTATTTTTGCCACCCGAACGAGTTGTACGACTGGACAACACTATCGCAGTATTCCTCGCTTACACTGACAAGCAGAAAATTTTAACTTCCCCTAATGGATGCATTTGTCCACTGGACAACTTTCTCTGTCCACTCAACAATCATTTTCTCCACAACACTATCACAGTGACCCCTGCCATATCTAACATGCTTCATGAGTCCCCGTAATAGACCCTATGCAAAACTTCCTGCCTTAAATTATTCTTTTGTTTTTATTCAAAATAGTCTCACTAACCTTGCTTTCGAGATCAAAATTCTAAAGAATTGGAAATCCCGAACGAGGTTAGTGAGGCTATTTTGAATAAGAACAAAAGAATAATCTAAATGCAGCCACTTTTGCATAAGGTTTATGAGATGCATCTTTCCACCCAAAAACTCTGTCTGTCGAGTGGACAGAAGTTGTCCACTCGTATGAGTCGTAAGACTCAACAACACTGTCGCAGTGACCCTTGCAATATCTACCTCACTTCAAAATATTAACTCCCCTTAATGAGATGCATTTCTCCACTCAACAACACTTTTGCAGTGTCCCTTGACATATCTAACTCCCTTCAAAATTCTAAGTCCTCCTAATGAGATGAATTACTCCACTCAAAAACATTGTCTGGCGACTCAACAATCGCTTTCCCCATACAAATGAGTCTTACGACTCGACAACACTATTGCAATGATCCTTGCCATATCTAACTTGCTCCAGAATTCTAAGTCTTCCTAATGAGATGCATTTCTCCATTCAACAATCATTTCCTCCACTCACTACTCCACTCGTACGACTCAACAACACTATCGCAGTATTAGTCTCCTTATGAGATGCATTTCTCCACTCAACCACTCTCTCTATCGAGTCGATAGAACTTGTCCACTGGTACGAGTTGAAAAAGGTATTTTACGACTCATATCATGTTGACAGTATTGGACAACCCTCATGGGGAGAACACATCACTGCCTTTAAAGAAGGCAACCTCGTTCCCAGGGTCCTCTCTCTTCCTCCCTCGAGAAAGTACCCTGGTTGCGGCTGGTCACGTGTCTGCTAGATTTTTGCAGATTCCAGAAAAATGATTTAAGGGAGGGGCAGGAACGTTAAAGTTTGTCTCCACAAAGTAGAGGACCCAACCTCTGTGCGGATTTGATTTGTACGCCTGGACACGTGACCAGCCGCAACCAGGGTACTTTCTCGAGGGAGGAAGAGAGAGGACCCTGGGAACAAGGTTGTAAAGAAGGGGGATTCTATTCCACCGCAAATTACAGACTCCATCATTATTATGGCAAATGCCTGGCAATGACAATAACCACAGTAGTATCCCCTGCTAAAAAAAACACAAGGGATTACCAAAGTTATGGAGCAAAATCCAGACAATTGGATTTGCTGTCCAGAAATTTGATATGTGTCTGTGGACTCCTTTTTGGCCTGCAATAACAAAGAATACAAGAAGAAAATCAATGCCATCCCAGGCTCAAGAGTTGTACAGTGCCACAGCTGCAGTCATTCACTGTTGGTGAGAAACTGCTATGTATGATTGCTTGGTTGTCCTTTGTTCATATTGTCATAAGATCATCTAAAAGTACTGAGTGAAAAATAAAGCTGGAGAATGATGGAACTCATAACATGGTACCAAGATCTCTTCTTCTCTGTATAACCTGTGTAATTTTCTCAAACGATATGGAAAGGATCAAACTGGCGACGGAATTAGATATCAAAAGCCTTAATCTCTCCGACGCGTGGAAAGAAGCGCGGGAATTGTGCCGGGTTTCAAGTGGCCTTCTTGAAAAGTCTGATGCAGTACAGATTGCAACTATCATAAGTCTTCTTGGGTCAAAGCAAGATGAGTGCTCAAAACTCTGCCAAACATTGCCAAAAACATCACGGAAAGAACTGTCGCAGGTATTGCTACAGCGCTTGAACAATACTGCGTCCCTCAGGAAAAATACAACCTACAAGTGCTATGTATTCAGAATGACGACACAAGAAGATCGCTTGTTCGATATCTTTGTCACAGAACTAAGATGAAGGGCTGAAAACTGTGATTTTGGAGTGATCAAGGATTGTCTGATTAGAGATCAGATTGTGGTTGGCATCAACGATCCCAAGCTACGGGAGCGACTCTTACGAGAGCCAGAATTAACACTCGAGAAAGCAATCAAACTTGGCAGAATCACGGAGCAATCTAGAGAACAAGCAAAAGTCTTCAATTCGCCATCAATCTCAACATCCCAAGCGACCAACATTGACAGCGTAAGGAAGTCACGATCGTCGATGGAAACGGGAAATATGAAGCAAGATGAAACCCAGAAAATAATGAAATGCAAATTTTGTGGATCTTCCCATGACAGGGGAAATTGCCCGGCTTATGGAACAACATGCCATAATTGCAAAGGGTGAAACCACTATGCTCACTGCTGCTTCAAATTGAAGAGTGGCTCCGAAGAAAGAAGAGTTCAACATGTGGAGGTGGAAATGACAAGCATGTTGCTGAAATCATTTGGGGGACAACAGTTACATAGGGTGGGCAAATGTATTATCGATACGCAAGCTGATGAGGCTAAGAGTTCAACACCTCTCGAGTATTATGTCCTCTGTGACAATGTGAGGCCTCTTCTGGGTTTAGAAACATGCTTAGACCTAGAACTAATTAACGTAAATAATGCCGTAACACGCACAAGTCTTGTTGTCGATGAAATCAAACACAAGCAAACCATTTTGGATGAATTTGACGATATTTTTGAAGATTTGGGTTGTGTCAAAGGTGAATGTGGCATCAAATTGAAAGCTAATGCTCACCCGACCATTCAACCTCAAAGGAATGTACCCCTTAGATTAATTGATAAGCTTAGGAAAACTCTCAACGATCTTGAAACCAAGGGAATCATTGTGAAGGTAGCAGAATCAGTTAACTGGGTCAGTAATTTGGTAATCGTAGAAAAGAAGAACGGTAGTTTGAGATTGTGCCTTGACGTACCAGACCTTAATGACGCCATTGTGAGGGAAGATTTCAAACCTCCAAGTTTTGAAAAAATTTCGACCTTGTTAAATGGCCACAAGATCCTCTCGGTTGTTGATATGTCAAATTGTTACTGGCACCAACCACTTACAGAGGAGTCCTCGTTCTTCTGCACATTTAACTCGCCATGTGGTCGATACCGGTTCAAAAGAATGCCATTTGGTATTTCTTACGCAAGTGAAGTGGCTCAAAAAATGGTTGAGAAACATTTTGGCGATATCTCAGGTGTGCTCCCAGTTTTCGATGATATTATCATTGGAGGTAAAACAGAAGAAGAACATGATTTGATCCTACACAAGGTATTGACTAGGGCACGAGGACGCCATATAAGGTTCAACCATGAGAGAATTCAGTTTCGGGTAAGCCAAGTCAAGTACATGGGTGAAATAGTTAGTGAGTCGGGATTTTCACCAGACCCAGAGAAAATTTCTGCCATTCACAACATGCCCACCCCATCGAGTAAACAAGACTTACAGAGATTACTAGGCATGATCAACTATCTCTCCAAATATATTCCGAACATGTCAGAACTGACCGCACTGTTGCGATCTTTGCTAAAATCAGATGTACCTTGGGCTTGGTTTCCAGAGCATGAGACTGCACTCACACAACTCAAATCAGTTTTAAGTAGTGCGCCTGTTCTTCGATTTTATGACACAAGCCTGCCCACTACACTTCAAGTTGATGCTAGCAAAAGTGGCTTAGGTGCATGCTTAATGGAGCAGGGCCAACCAGTGGCCTATGCCTCTCGTGTTATGACAAATGCCGAGATAAATTATGCACAAATAGAGAAAGAAATGCTGGCGATTGTTTTCGGGTGTGAGAGATTCAATGTGTACACGTCTGGGGCAGACATTGAAGTTCTTTCAGATCATAAACCTCTTGAGAGTATTTTCAAAAAGCGTCTTTACATAGTTCCTCCGCGCCTGCAAAAAATGAGACTTCGCTTGCAAAAATATCACGTCAAGGTCAAATACATGCCAGGAAAGTTTCTATACATTGCTGATACTCTCTCTAGGGCATTCCATCAATTTAGTGTTCCTGATGACAATGATATGTCCAAAGACATGCAGAATTCCATTCACAGTGTAATTATCAATCTCCCAATTTTGGACATGAAACTGATCGAATTACGAAAACTTCATCAGAATGATCCTATCATGCAAATGTTAAACCGATACACCATTGAGGGTTGGCCAAAACATAAGCATGATGTACCTCCTCCTCTAAAATCTTTTTGGAATGCGCAGAATGATATTCATGTCGTCAATGACATTATACTCAAGGACAATAGGCTTGTTATCCCACCCGCATGGAGAAATGATATACTCCAGAAATTGCACATCGGTCACAGTGGCATCGAGAAAAGCAAAGCGAATGCCCGCATGAGTGTTTTCTGGCCTGGTATGACCAAAGATATTGAACATTTGGTGGCCAATTGTGAAAACTGTATGAGATATCAGAGCAAGCAACCCAAAGAACCCATGCAAACTAGAGATAGTCTATCACTGCCATGGCGAACAGTTGCATCCGATTTGTTAGAGCACAAAAACACAAACTACCTGGTAGTCATCGATTATTATTCAAAGTATATTGAAGCTCTCAAGCTCAATAGCAAAACAAGCAGCGAGGTTATCCTGTGTTTGGTGAAATTTTTTCGAGGCACGGGTATCTGCAAACTCTGATTGCGGACAATATGCCTTTCAACACCAGAGAGATGCGCCAGTACACTGCGCAGTGTGGTATGAAGATTACTACAACCAGCCCAACTTATAGTCAGTCAAACGGACGGCAGAAAAAGCAGTCCATATTGTTAAAAATTTGTTAAGAAAAAAGTGCAATTTGAATGAAGGACTTATGGAATATCAGAACACACCGATAAGCAATTTTCCATACTCACCAAACCAAATGCTACTCAGTCGGCAAATTCGAACAAAGGTACCTGTCCATCCCATGGTATTGGTACCACAAATCTGCCATGACGTCCCTCAGTTGCTAGAAAAACGTCAAATCAAATACAAACAATTCTACGATCGACAGGGCGCCAAAGGAAGGGGATAGTGTGAGGTTCAGGAAACCTGGTGACAAACATTTTTCACCGGCAGTAGTTGTGGGTAAACATGAAAAGCCTAGATCATATTTGATAAATGATGAAACAGGTAAAGAATACCGCAGAAATCGATGCCATATACATCTTTCTCAAGAACCACCTTGTACTGTTAGGCATGATTTTAGCAATGAGCCAGAGTCTGATGCTATTAGAGACCAATGTTGGTTTGCCTGTTACCACAGAATCAAATGTTATTACCTAACTAGATCCACCTAGTAATGATGTAATGGCAGACTCAAATCTAACTAGTGATAATGTAGTATCAGGTCTGCGTCGATCTGCACGCACCAGAACTGTTCCTAAATGTGACCCTCCACGGGAAAAGAGGTAAAAAGGTGATACTGGCACACGTGCGATGACATGGCATGCAAAGTGTGTTATTCGACACGCATATGCGCATATTTAATAAGCAAAATAATGAGTGTCACGGTAGCTTTTGTTTGGCATGACTTAACACGCTAAACTTTTGTTCAACCAAGCGTGTTCAGTGTCACGCTAAGAGTGCGATATAACTCAGTAAAACCGTGCAATATGACACAGCAGTGCTCAGTAAAGCAAAAACCGGGCTTAATGAAAATAGCGTTGAAATGCATTTCAATGCATTTTGAATGCGTTACAAGTATGATTCGTAATGCGGGCAATTATTTCAAATGTTTCAAAATGATTTTCCAACGTAGTTCAATGCATTGGCAATGTTTCCAAACGCTTTTGTAATGGTAAATAATTATTATGCGTAAAGTTCAACGCAGGACGCGTATGATTATCCTTAACGAACAAAACTGAAAAGCTCTTTGTTCAGTTGTTAAAAGCGACAGCTCAGCGTCAACTGTTGAAGTTCAGATCAGTGTTTGTAGCATGCATTTATTTATTCCTGTTACTCACCACGTTGCCATTCTAGGCTGCTACACAAGTACATAAGGGTATCATCTAAAGTCATTTCACAATAAGTCGCGTAACAAATCCAAATTCATAGTTTTTCATAAGTCAGTTTAAATAGGCAATAATAGAACCTACTAAAGTATTATTGTTGTCATTTCTGACAGTTGCAAAACTGCATCTATCTTGAAATTAGATGGTGTACATAATTCAAATTAAAAGTTATGCAAGTTCAAATTTCTTCTTAAATGATTTGGTTTGTTGAAACTACAAACTGTTCATCTCTGAAGATCACAAATTCATACATGTAAGAATTTAAATTTAGTGTAGCAAAACTTCAACATCCTGCCATATTACATTAAAAATAATTGTAAAATTGTGGATGGTTAAAGTAGGTTACTGTAATGAAAATATGTTACTGTTACAACACAGTTATACGAACTGTTAAAATATTAATAAGGAAAGCTGCAAAAAATATTGAAATAAAAATTGCATTAATCACTTTCATTTTACAGTCATTTTACATGTAGATTGTTCCAGCTAATCTTTAAGAAAAGAGCTTTTATCAGTAGGGAAAACCCGATTATGGAAAAAACACCAAGATTCTTAACAGCAGGGGCAGTTTTAATGTGAACTATTACTAGCTTAGCATGTTAGAAGTAATGTAGGTAAGTATAACACACTCAAATTGTGTGACATGTGTGATGTGTGTGCTTTGGCTGGCAGCCAAAATGAATGCAGTCTATATAGCAAGTGTTTCCTTTGTCGCTCAGCATTCAGATAAACCTCGAGACTGGCAAGTGAGTCTGTGATCACATAGGGAGTGGGGGAGCAAAGATGAGAAATGGTTTCTTTTGTGTGGCCAAATATTCACTTATCAGCCTTCTAAAAAACCTATAACATATGGTAGCACTTGCTATGCAGGCTCAATTAAGGCGAATGGTGTTGTAAAGTTATTTCGCAAATTCCCTTGTGTCACCTAAAGCTTAATGTAGTAAATTGTTTGTTTTTCTTTTTTTCCTTCAAGGTTACACAAGGAAAACACATGCTGCCACAACAGACAGTCCCATAAAAATAGCACTTTGTAACAAAATTACCAGTTTTTAAGCTAAGTTCAAACAAAAATCTGCCAATGCTGTTTCATTTTATTTTGAAAGGTGCATTTTGGTCAATTAAGAGACAACACAGTGGACCTTTCACTAAGCAAACAGTATTTTTCAGCCTCGAAACAAAAAATGTATTAGCAGAACCTAAATGTAACAACCATTTCTGCAAAAGGAGTCATGACATTTATTGTATACCAGGATTTGTCAAGATTCCATCAAAAAAATTGACAGCCTTCTCTTAGGTACAAAATTAGAACCAATAAAGTGCATTAAGAGGACAATTATGTTATATAATCTATTATTATTATTATTATTATTATTATTATTATTATTACAAGTGGAACCGGTAAAAGTAAATTAAAATTATTTTACGCTATATAAGTTCTCATATTTAAATACTTAATGATATTATTAAAAAGTTTCTGGTTATTCGTTTGCCTTCTGTTTAGCACTTAATTTTTTATACAGAATATCAAGATCCAAGTGTGTCCAAAATTTGTAAAGAATGTTTAGTAATCTTTCCTTTTCAGTCACACATATAGTTACAGTAAGTATAATTGTATTGTGCAGTTCAGTCTACAAAATATCCATACCTCCTCCACAGAAGGTCAATGGAAATTACAAAGGGGAGTGGGGGGAGGGTGGGGGGTGACAAAACCAGGTATGCATATTTCTGGAACCACACATTCAAAGACACCAGTCTCCATGGTCATTGCTTTGCTTGGTAATACCCTCACACTACAGCATTAGCAATTATGTCTTCATATTAATGCTAAACTTCACTGTTCTTTGTGAGATACAACATCATGTCACAGTACAATTGATATTATTATTATATAATTGATAATTATAAAGGCAAACTCTTCAGTTATTACACAAAAACCAGTAAATTGCTATAACCTAATTTTGTTCAAGGACAGTTTCACATAATTGGCCAAAAAGGATCAGTAACAAACTTGGGCAAAATTTGTACAGTGAGCAAGAACTGTTCAGGGGTCTGCATCACATCAATGCAACATGTGAGGTGCAGGCTGCTAATAAACAAAATTGACAAAAGTTGTCATCTCATATGCTGCAGGCCAGATCATTTGTCAACTTAACCAATTTTTTATCCAAAAATTACAAATTAGGCTTATTCAAATCTGGCTGTGACCACATATTCCAATTATAAGCAAATGTACACTGTAGTTACAGGCACATATATATTTTTTCCTTAGTTGTGTTTGTTAACGCCAGTGCATAAATAACTAATGACATAAAATTTGTTTTCATGCATGCCACCACTGTTGAGAGTCAGTGGCATATATTGATACAACTAAACAACGTGTCATAATATTATTTGTCCTCCTTTGAACACAAGCAAACAATTATTTTCAAAAAAATGTACACACCAAAAAAATGCTTCTAGAGTTCTGCAGTCTTAAATCAAACAATTTAGAAAGAATAGATTAATTCAGGAAAATTGCTAAGCTGAATATTAAAATAAACAAAGCAATCAAAATAATTTAAATCTGATCAATGTTAATGGAGGTAATGGTGATCATCAAACAATAATGTAACGTTGCTAAGAGACTAGTCTAGCCTTGCCCCAGGACTTTGGGGCTGAAATCACGTGCGGTTCGGGAAGAGAGTGTAGACGGCCATTTCGGGCTGTGTAATCATTGCAGTTGTTCGAGACGTTATTAAAGAAGAGTTTAATCCCTGTTACAATAACAATAGTAAAAATTTAATAAAAAACATGATCTTGCAATAGCATGAGAGTTATTTTCTGTAGTAACAACTGTTCAGAGGCAATGGCACAATTATTATGAAAATAGGAAATTGTCCTGTTTCTGCACTAGCAAACATATTCTCAAGGACAAATTTGCACACCAAAAAATGCTTGAAGAGTACTGCAGTCTTAAATTCAATAATCCAGTCTTCACGGAATAAAATTCAAGAATGCTAAGCTGAATTAAAACAAACACAACAATAAAAAATAACTGATAATGTTAGTGGAGGTCATTGTGAACGTTAAACAACAATGGTAAAATTAGTTAAATTAGTTGTAAAAAAAGTTGTTTTCTGTGATAACAACTTATTTTTATTTTACTCTTACATGTAGCATAACCAAAATAGCGAAAAACAACTTAAGATATATTTTGATTAGCAAAGTGCATTTTTTTCACTGCTTTATCAAATAAAACAAACATATTTTCTTATAAGAAAGATTCAGTCCTTGCTTAAATGTATTTATATTCAAGCTTTAATAATTCTTCTTCCATGAACCTATTCACTCAACTAAATCATGGAGAAACTTGCTCAGTACTATCGCAAGTTTCTGTTTTTTGTTTTGAGTTTCAGTCTCTGTTGAAACTGAGAAAAAAAGAGGTCAAATATGATTCCAGATTCAATTCAGGACTTATCACTAACTAAAGCTACACCTCCAGGAAAATACGAATGAAAAACCTACAATAGGTAAGCAATTTAAACTTGTCATAAAATCAAAATGCAACCATGCAACTTTCAGGCACAATATCGCACTATCACTATCACACTATCAAAAGGTGCAGGCTAATTGCTAAGAAATCGACAAGAGTCATTTCAGATGCTTAACGCCGGGCCTGGTCAACATGAGTAATGTTTTCTACTATATCACATCAAACTTTCCTTTCATGCAAGCCTTCACTATTCAGAGTCAGTGGCACATGGAAACATTGTCTTTTTTTGTCCTCCTCTTTGCACAGGACAAATCTTTCCAAAGGAAAATTTGCACATACAAAAATAATGCTTGTAGAGACCTACAGACTTAAAGAATCTGACCCACCCAGTTTGCATTGCGCACTTTTGTTATTGTTGTCATCCGGGAAACTCTTCTATTCTTACCATATTTGGCCATTAGATTTTATCTTCGTGCGTACGGTTATTTCTCCGAAAATACCGTAATCATGGAGGACAGTGGGGAAGCTTTGAATATTACTAGAGATGACATTAGCGAAGAAGAGGATGCGGAAAATCCTGTTTTAAATGTTTATGGATCACCAATAGCTGCGAGGGGGACAGCGCTGAATAGAATCGGCTTTCACCGTGAACCAGTCGCCGGATCAAACAGAGATGATAGAGATGGCGTTGATCGTGTGGTAAGATCCATCATTTACACTCATTGCAATTTTGTTCATTTTTAGTGGCTTCCAGATCTTTCACGAGACTGGTCTGTTGTAGGTTTGCAGATGTAAAAACACATGCAGTAGAAAAAGGACGGCGAGGTCGGCAGGCTGCCCGTGCCAAAATGCCAACAGCAAATGTTCGTCATGCTGCCAATGCGGAACCAGCAAAGTGGCTTGCAAAAATAGGGCTGTGGAAGTTCAGCCGGTAAACAGAAATCCCAGCGCTTTTTCTCGACATCAAAGAGCCGTTGAAGAGTCAGAGAATGAAATAAAGGTAAACATAACATTGTATCAAGTGCAATGATAAATTGCAGTGTACTTGGGACACTTTTTAGCACCTTTTACGACGTTGAAAAGGTTTTGTTGTTATTGTTCGATAGGTTTTTGTGAGCAGTTTGTCTGCAGATGATAAAGAAAAACTTCTAATCCGTGTACTTAGCCAAGGTCGTGGCAGCGTTGAATATTCCAGGGACCTGCTTGGTGGTGCCAACGATCCAGAAACACCAGAGCCAAACAACGAAGGAGACGAGTCATGGTGCATTTGTGGGGTATGCAGAACAATGGCGGACGAACAGGAAAACGTTTGTTGCCGCAAACGAACTTGCGTGACTTCATATGTTATGTTCCACACCAACTGTTTGGACAGAGGAGTGTTGGAATTGGCTATCAGGGCCAGATGTGATATCCGTGCAGATCTCCCAGATTATTCTACACAGAGCTACAGAAAGGCGGCCTATAGGCAGTACACTCTATGGAAATACGGAAAGCTTGGTAGGGGAAATAGGAGAGTTTTACCATCATGTGTTGTGACAATGATAAGACATAGCTATCCAGCCCCAGATGGTCGTTACATGGGGTATCATCACTCATAACCATTGCACAAATGTGACACTAGATTTTTTTGCATATATCATGACTTTGTGTTCTGAGCATAAATTTTGTTTGGTTCGTTTTAATCATTAGGCAGAGCAAAATTGAGTTAATTACTGCTATCGATCTTCAATAAAGAAATCTCCTTCCTTCAGCTTGTGTGCAGTTGCCTGCTCCCCTCATGAAGAGGGAGCAGGTGGTTGTTGTACAAAGGCTATACCATAGGCTCATTAATTTTCATTCCTTTTGACTTGCAACAAGTTGTCTGCGAATGAGACACAAGCTGAATGTGAATGACACACAAGAGACAAGAAAGTCTACCATTTCCCCAGCCTCCGAGTATCTGTGATGTTATCTATCTTCATTCTTGGAATACCAACCTCACAAGTCAAGCAAGTAATTTACATGAAATATTGGTTACATTCCCTTTACATGTCCTTTTGCCCCTTGTTGACAATGCACATACTAGGGCTGGCAATTAAAATCACTCTGGGCTGTCCAGCTGAGTTGTTCAGAAGCTGATTGACATTATTTCTAGTCCAGGATGAAATGCTACCTGTCAAATTCTTCTTCCTTCCTTCAAATGTTTGCAGAAGCCAACTTACATTGTCAATGCAAAAACTAGTTGAGTGAAACATTTTTTAAAATATTTCACTAATGCAGGATTTTATTAGCTTTGTACAACCTTTTCTGTTCACCTGGCAAAAGTAAGTCAACCACATCAGGAAGAAAACTTAGTGAACTTTTAGTTTAAGTGGGGATTGACATTGTTTTCTACTGTTGTTGTTACAATGTTCCAGTTTCACCCTGATTACAAGGACAACTATTTTTATTGAAGGTGGATTATGAAATATTTGCAAGAGACAATTTGTTCATTATTATTGTCATTATTTACAACCAATTGACGCATGGAGGTGAAGGCCTTGAACTTTCATTTGCAGCATTTCTGCAAAACCAAGCTGTTCATCCTTAGTAGAAATATTCCAGGGGTAGCATACCCTAGAGCACTGCTTTCTTCAAAATCAAACTCATGCAGAAAAAACTACCATCATGCAACTTGTTGCCATAAACGATGACAAAAAAAAATGATGTTTTAGTCTCTTGTAGCCATGGAAACAGAACAAGCTTTTGTCAGATGTCTTTAATAGTGTGTCCTTGGTAAAAATAAATGAGCAAAACCACTTAAGGCCATGTCACACGAGGCAATTTTTCTTGCAACTCGCAACGCAACAAACGTTGCGTTGCAAGTTACGAGAAAAAATTCACGTGTAACACCCCATTTTGCAACTGCAATTGTTGCGTTGCGAGTTGCGAGAAAAGTAGAACGACCCTCTACTTTTTGCAATGTTGCGAGACAAGTTGCTTGCGTGTGACATCCCCTCTGCAACTCGCAACAACAAATTTTGTCAGAATGGGCCAATCAGAGCTCATCTTTTGCTAGCGCGAGATTTCAAGATGGCGTCCACCATGTTGTTTGTTATTGTACGCATTGCAAGTTGCGAAAAAAGTTGCCAACGTGTAACATACCCTCTGCAACTTGAAAGATTTTTTATTCGTCATCGTTGCGTTGCGAGTTGCAAGAAAAATTGCCTCGTGTAACATGGCCTTTAGTCAGTGAGGCAAGAAACAATAAATTATTGTTTACAAAATCATGTTTGTATTGATCTATACAATGAACCTAACCTTGTGGACTGACTCTGGTTACATATATTTGCAGAGAGAAAAATCTTCAAAATTTCACTGCGCCAAAAATGGATCATTTCTGCCTATACCTACCATCAATCTTTCAAACGTTATGAAAACAATTCAACAGATTGGCTTTATTCTGGTTCATTGCATAGGTTTGTGTACCTCAAAATTGAGCCCTAAAAAGCTGGTAAAAGTAAAATCATGGAAAATGGAAAATTCCATGCCAGTTTCAAATTTCCAACCTGCATAGGGTCAAGAAAAAAAATTGCTGACCAGCTGCCATGTGACAATATACAGTCCTTGATCAAAATCTTTGGAGAAATAAGAGTTTAATACCCCCACCCCAAATCGCTTTTAGCAAAAAACCTAAGGTTTCCATATATTTTCCAGGGTAGGCTACCCCCTTAAAAGACAAAATATTTAAATGTTGTGAGCTAGGTAATTAATATGGGTTAATGGCCAAGCATGAGGTCAAGATGGTGGGTTATTGGCTAAGTTCTTTTTTTGCATGTTTATAGACCGAGACAAAGTCGAGGTGCATAAACACGCAAAAAAAGATTGAGGCCAATATCCTGCCATCTTGACCTCACACTTGGTCAATAAAGGAGTTATTATATGACTCAAAGGACGCTATTAAAAGACAGTAAAACGTGGGACGAACTGGCTATCCTGAGCGGTCAAGATGGCTCCATCTTGACCTCACGGCTAGCCAATCACAGCAGGAGAATTGATTCAACTTGACCGCTGAAAGAGCAAGTCATATAACAACAGTATATACAATGTATTGACTTAAATTATCTGAAGAATAATTATTAAAAAAGTTGAAGCCATCATACAACTATAGTGATTTGTTGTCATGCTCCAGTCTTTGAGGACTGAATATTAAATAAAAACTTATTCAGTCTTGTTTTTGGACTGAAAGCGAGATAATTTTGCTTTCACTAACTCCTCTGTTGGTGGGGGTCGTTTCATCGCTATGGTTGGTGCGAGATGGACAGGATTGGAAGGTGACACCTCAATGTGCCTTGCTACTGATTCTCCATCTTCAGCCCGCCGTCTAAGGATGTCTGCCTGTAGCAAGCCAAGGTAGACATACTTCTTAGGTTCTTTTACAGCTTCCACCCCCCAGTTCCCTGAGCGTTTTGAGTAGATCTTTTTGAATTGATTTTCTAAAGTCTTTCTAAACACATGGAAGTTATGGTCCAGGGCTGCCAACAGGATCCATCCTGTAAAAACCTCATACCTAAAATAGTAAGACAACACTGAATTTACCTTTATTAATTAACTACATGTAAGTCTTTACAGATGTGAGAGTAGGCAATCATATCCAATCAGTTAGCAATGTGGAGGGAAAAGTGTGTTTTTTTTCCAACTATAAATATAGAATATAAATGCAATAAATGTTTTTGCATCAACAGACTAAATGTTTTTACCGTGAAAATATCTGTAATAACAGAAAGTAAAATACTATGCATTGTTTGTGCCCAGGAGTCTTATGATAAGTTGGTGAAGTATGATCATCCAGTCGAGTAATCCTGAGGACTGTTTGTGGTGACACTGACTGACACTTAACCAACTTCAGCTCAGTATAGTCCTTCTCAGGACTATACAGTGTATACTCAACCAAACGAAAAGCTTTTATTTTCCCTAATTAACCTCTTAAAATAATTAAGACTAGTAGAGTTTTTAAAAGAATTAGGGAGGAGGTTCCAACACAGGGCAGCTCTGTGCTTAAAAGATGATCTGCCGATCTCAGTTCTTGGCCTGGGAACCTCAATGTTTGCAGTCTTCCTAAAATTAAGCTTATATTTAGTCTCAGGTTTAACTATCAAGTCTCTCAGAGGATCAATGGTGGTTCCATTGTAAATATTAAAACTAATACATGTAACTAATAGTCTCTTGATATCAAACAAAATGATTGGGTTTCAGAGAGCTGTACTTCTGACTTCGGAAGTATGGCATAATTTTAGTTGCTCTTAGATGAATGCGGTCGATATCATCCAACAAAGATTGAGAACATGAGCCCCAGACGACAATACCGTGCAAAACACTTGGTAAAATTGTTCCATAATAAATGGTTTGCAGGACCGACTTTGGCAAGAACTTGATCCGTTTCAAGAAAGCGCCTTTCTTGCTGAAGGAGTCACAGCCATTCTTTGTATGTTCTTGCTACGAAAGCCTGTTATCGATGGTTAATCCAAGGCATTTACTTGAAGCTTTATATTCAATGGTACTATCACCGTATCACTGTACAACAAAACGTAGGCATATTAAATTTCATCAACAAGTAATAACGACCTGAAACGGCACAAATCAAAGGAACCCATTGCAAATAAAATTCAATGGTTTCTTACCTTGGGCAGGTGTTAGACTTGTGGCTCCTCCACTATCGCCTCGGAAAGAGCGAGTTTCACTTCGAATCGCATCCATATTTTGATGAAGCAATATTTCAGCGAATTCACTGTTCGTTATTCCCTTAAGTCCAAGGGCCTCCTTCCTTTGATTCCACAAAAGGAACGTTGATTCTCGAAGTTTCAAATGTTTGATGGCTTCTGTCTGGCGAGGGCGACCTCTTGAAGGTCGTGGCATCGCCATTACACTTCTCATAGGTACAAATAAGGCACAGAAATGTCTCGATAACTTTCCTCTCGTGTTATAAACATACCAACTATAAGGCTTCAGAGTGAGCCGAATAGTGTTAGCCCAATTTGGGCGTTAAATAATTTTCAGAAAGCGTTTTCAGAGCGGATGAAACTAGATTCTTTTCGACAACAGTAAAATAGAAGACTTTCGGGGGCCCCGAAAATGGCGGATGATAGAGTTGGGTGCGCAATGCAAACTGGGTGGGTCAGATTCTTTAAGTAGAATAATTTACACACCACAGAATAAAGTAATTCAAGAAATGCTATGGTGAGATCTTGAAATAAACAAAACAAAATTGCTTAAAACTGCTCAATGTAAGTGGAGCTTCATTGGTTATTATCAAACAACAACAAATGGTAAAATGTCACATGTAAAAGTCAACAGTAAGAGACTGGTTTTTCAGTAATAAAAATTTATTTCACTCTTAGCCTAGTCAAAAAAGCTGAAAACTTTCTGATGCTGTAATTCTGAATAGCTCACACTGGCTTAAAAATATTTTCATAAGTAAAATCGTTTTTTTTTTTTTCACTGCTTCATCAAATAAAACAAACTTATTTTTTCATAGGAAAGGTAATAGCCCATTTCCGATATGTGTGGGCGCGAGAGACTGGTTCCAAATTTGGACGGGAAAGCGAGGCTTGGGGGAATAAAGCGGGAGATGTGAACAGCAAAACAACCTAGTACCAGGTATTCCTTCGAGGTTAGAAATATCGCATTGCGAGATGGCAGATCATTTCAAAAGTAAGACTGTTCCATGGTTAAAAGAGTATCTAACAAATAGAGGTATACAGGTACACTGTATCTGATCAGGGGCGAAATAAACGCAAGTCTGAACTGGTGGAACTCGCTGAAAAAGCATTCGAGATGAAAATACGGCGGATTGACAAAGAAGATGAAGATGTTTCAGAGGTGATAGCAAGTAAACTTAAGACTGAAGCTGGAATTCTGCTGGACCCAAAGCATATTCAAAACTGGACATGCGACTTCGCCTCCATACCAGAATTTACGTTTGCCGATTTATATACACATTTAGTTGGAACTGAGGAATACACGGCCGAGGACCTGAAATCTTTTAAAAGCTTACATGGGTATAAACTGTTCTCTGACGGCCATGTACAAGATTGCATGATGCACTGCGGTTCAAAGTGCAACCAACAGAAAGATCCAAAACAGAAGATAGCAAGCCCACTTACAATGGTTTTATCGTACTGAAAAACTCTGGAGTCGTCAAGGATGGATTTTGTCCTTGCAAAGGAGGGTAAGAATGATAGAAGTACAGTGTAAGCAGTAGATTGAACAGTTCTAAGGATTTCACCTCGATAACACGGCGTGTCCTTGCATGCTTGAGTCTTTGAAAACTATGGCATCTTAATATAAGATGGAAGAGGGGTCTTAGGGTTTTCTTAACTTTCAAAAATTAAGGTAATGTTTCATGTAGTTAAATAAGGGAACCAGGAAAGTTAAAAAAAAAGTCGATTTCTCCTTCACCCCTCCTCTCTGTGTTCAATGGTTAGTTCTTAATCTTTTATTTTTCATTCATTTTAATTTATAGATTGGATGGAAACTGTCGTCATATTGCTGCTGTATTGTTCGATTTCGAACATGCTGCACGTTTAAGTGAGTTGAAGTCCTGTACTTCAGGTCAGTGTCAGTGGGTCAGGAGGGCAAAACCTAACACCAACTCTTGTCCTCTGCAAGAGCTGAAGCTATCAAAGACAGAGTATGGAAAAAACAGAAAGTGTATCCCGTTCTTTCAGAATTTGACCCAAGTTCGAGGACTCCTGACGTTGAAATACTTGGCAAAATCTTCCGGGAAGGGTTAGAAAAGGTATGCAGTGAGGCAGTGGCGCTGCATGTTCTTCCACATCCTCCAGCTTGCCCTGTCAGTGAAGATATCCTACAATCTTTCATAACTACGGAAGGGAATGCGGAATCAGTTGAAGTGAAAGCTGTTGAGCTTTCCTCAATCTTTGAAATAAGAGACGAATTTATTTCTTCACACAGTCTTGATTTTCCAAATGCAACTTCCCCTGACAATGAAGCAATATCCCACTTTTTTGAGGCAATTACCCTGAGTCAGGAACAAGGTGAAATAATTTTTGAGAAAAACAAAACCCAAGGGGAGACTGAATTCTGGAAAACCCATATGACAGGCAGACTTACTGCATCAAACTTTTATAAAATTTGCCGCCTTCGTGACAGCACAAATAAAGACAATACACTCAAGGAGCTTTTGAACTATTGTCCCCTTCCAGCAGATAAGCAACCTCAACAATTCCAGTGGGGTCATGAGAAGGAAAAGACAGCCATAGAGCATTACATAAAAAAATTCAGAAAAAGCACAAATGTTTATGTGTTGAAAACAGTGGCCTTGTTATTAATGTTTTGTGGCCACACATTGGTGCCAGCCCTGATGGTATCCGATATTGTGATTGCTGTGGAAGAAGGGTAGTGGAGGTTAAAAGCTTGTTTGCGAAACGAAACCTTCCCCCTCATATTGCAGCAGCTGAGTATATTACCAAAGTTAATGGCCATTACACTCTGAATACAGAACGCCGTTGGTATTATCAAATTCAAGGGGAACTTGCAACAACTGGTTGCAAAGTAGCTGACTTAATTATATACACCAACAAAGGAATCCTGGTGATTGAGGTGGAGTTTGATGAGACATTTTGGAAAGCAGTCCTACAGAAATTGACTGCTTTTTACAAAAGATTTATGATTCCTGAGTTACTAACCAAGAGATTATTTCACCAGTTGTCTTAATTTAATGTATATTCCAGATTCTCTGTTTTTAGACATACTGTACATGTAGTTCAGTGGCAGATTCAAGAGGAATAATTAATTTAGTATTTTGAAACTGAACTAGTCATCATATCACCAAATGCACAAGAAATGAAAGTTCAACATCTGGTTTCTCAAGTAGAATTTTACATGTACTTATATCATGAACAGATGGTTAGGGTATGTGACTGCAATATACTTCAATGAAAGCCCAAGTCATTTGTATCAATATTCATAGTAACTAGTTTCCTTTTTTATAGTAATTGTAGCCATTGTTTCAGCTCAGCTTAAGGGGCAAATAATGTTATTTCCTCAGATTACTGTGAAAATGAATCATTGTAAGGTATCTTCAGTAAAATCAACAAAACTGACTTTGAAATTACTTTGCAAGTGGTGGGAGGAGATTACATAATGATGCACATACAATAACTTCCTGGTTCATATTCTTCACAGATGTTAATGGGATGTTTCCCTCAAATATTTTAACCTCTTTCAGTCTCTCGATTGCCCTTTCTACATGGATTCTAACTCTGGCAATAGAACTTGTGTCCTTGCGTGCCTTTCTTGAAAGCTGTTTACCTGTGTAAAATACAGAGTAAAGAAAAAAAAATAGTGACCTGGTTTTATTAATTACCTGCTTTTTTGACAGAAAACTATAATATTGATGATTGCTTATTATGAGTTACAAACAAGTAGAGTTGAAGGCTTCAGGAAACCTTGTAAAGAAATATAAATCAATCACAGCTATCCATGTTTGCAATAAAAGATGAATTTCCATTACTGGTATTTACCTTTGCTGAAGGGTGGTTTGTTAAGGACTACTTTCTTCTTCGTAAGAAGATCCCTAATGGTAAAACCCCTGTCTGCCATAACATGGTCTCCCTCTTCCAGAAGGTCAAGCAAGCCACTCTCTTGAGTGATACACCTATCACTTGTACTTCCAGTCCAGAGATTGGAAATGAAAGAAAAAGCACCTGATGGTGTTATTCCCACTAGTAGCTTTACAGTGTTGTGATGTTTGTAATCACTCCATCTTGCCTTCTGTGCGCTTGGAGATGAAGGTTTCCGTATAAAAAACTCCGTACAATCAATAATGACTCTTGTACTGGGATATTTGCAGAAAGAGGTCGGCAGGTGGGCAATGATCTCCTCCTTTGAAGGCCAGCGAAGTAGAGAGCCCTTGAATGTGAGGGCCAAAAAACCGGATCCAAGTAATGTACACGCGACTAACCGTGCTGACAGTGACGGCAAACAGATAAGCCAGGTGCCGTTCCATGAGTCCTAATTTTAACCTCAGCAACACAAGAAGAAACTCTTCTTTGACTTGAAGACCACGTTTTCGTCCAGGTTTTTTATTTTGGGCATCTTTTTGGTAGTGTGATTGTTTAGATTTGTTTTTGTCCCAGTACTTCATGTTTTCTGTGTATGGCAGGAGGGTATTTACAGAAATATGAAACACACAAGTGATGGGATACCTGTAAAAAAATGTAACAGCTTCATCACTTTTCAACACGTCCAGTGCTCGACTTGCTCTCGTTTTTTCTGTGCCGATATACCGAGCTTTTGTTCTTGCTTGGAGCTTTGTGGTTTAGTTGTGAGTATCTTTAGTTCTTGTTCAATTTTCGTGAGCTCTGCCATGGTAAGATCGGTTTGACATAACATATTTTTGTGCAGCGGGTCAACTTCGTCAATTCTGTCCGTGTAGTCGTGGTCAGAGAGTAAATGCGTTTTAATGCAGTCACAGTCTTGAAATAAATCGGTGTCAATTAAACTTACATTGTTGACTTCTAATCTTTCTTTTTTGGGGGGTATTTCTTCATCCTTGTCAGCTGATCGCTCAACTTGGAGACTTCTCCTATTGAGTCTCTCTGCACGAAGATTAACCGGGTTTGATTTTGTGGCTGCCTTTTCTGGATCAAATACGGTAGTGAGAGCTCGCTTAACAACGAAGTTCTTGCCAGATGGTGCCTTTTTCATGTCTTGTTTTCGAAAATGAAGCGAACAAATTCAAGTATCGGGTAAGATTCTTGAATTTGGCATCGGCTCTTTTGCAAAACTTTTCCCACTTCTTACGCATTTTTCCATTGCCAGGAAAACGGAAATACGCGAGATTTGGTTTGTTATGAGTCCCATTGTTACAAACAGCAACAGCACAGTACTTCACCATTTCCAGCGAGTAGAATATTTTCAATTTCGATCCTTGTTGTTTTGTTGTTTACTATCTGTAAGTTTTGACTTTGCCGCCTTATTCCCCCAAGCCTCGCTTTCACGTCCAAACTTGGTACCAATCTCGCACGCCCAAACATATCGGAAATGGGCTATTCAGTCCTTGCTTCAAATTGATTTAAGTCTTATACTTATCAAGCTTTATCTTTGTTGACAAACACTGGGTCTACATAAGTACCATCTGTGGCCTGGTAATTATGCTTTAATGCCACTCATTCAATGGGTATTCTCTTCTCAGTCAAATCTGGACCCAGTGAAAACTTCAGTATTTCTCTGTAAAAGTCACTGGTGCCTTACCACTTTTCTGACGGGTCTAGAAAAATTTTTTCTGTCGTGTAAATTCACCTTTAGTGTCTCCTTTACGGATTTATGTTAAACACGGACACTGCCTATATAAGGAACGTTGGACTGGGCGAGCCGTCAGTCATTTCATTCTAGACGTCGACCCGCGAACATCTGTGGCGCCAAATTCAAATTTGTTGGTACGAGAAATTCAAAATTTATTGCATTCGCACAAAATGAAAGTTAAACTTCAGGTTTTCCAACTTTAGTGACCAGAATTGAGTAACTTCGACTGAGAATAATGGAGGCACTTCCCATTATATATCCTTTTCTATATTACTGGCTTCCCTTCTTCTTGCTCACTGGGTCCGATAATATAGGTGGTTTGCAGCCAATCTCTGGAGACACAGGTAACAATGGTGAAACGTGCAAATGCGGGTGGACGAACAAAAGGAGCTAATGAGAGATCTATTGTTTACGTCCTCCAACGTGGCGGCGATGGCGTAACGTGAAAACTAGCTATTGAATAAATCCGTTCAAGCAGAAATTGCGTGTCAAAGAGGGGAGGAGCTATCCCTTTTATAGGCAGTGTCCTTGTTTAAGAGTATTTCGAAAGAGAGGATGGAGAGTGATAGTTGTTATTTTTGGTCCTGCATTTGTTTATCAACAAGAAAAGAATATGAATCTTTGGCCCCAGTGGTTAGTCAGCCCTTGTGGTGCTTGTGTTCTCCTGTATGAGTAGTCTCTAATATCGGCGATGGATTGTGGGGCAGGCAAAAAGACATCTGTGCACGCGTGAAGTTGCAAGGAGACGAGACACGAGGGGAGTACCGAAAATTGGAGACTACAGACAAAGCCAGGCAGTACGCGCTTAATTCAAACTCCCTGGCTTTGTCTGTAGTCACGTCTCCTCCCAACTTCGCACATGCATGCGTCTTTTGCCCACCCCACAATCCATCGCCAAAATTAGAGACAACTCGTTTTGATACTTAAATGCAAAACACTTTTTTCCATTTCAGTATATTATCGATTGTTTTGGCTTTGATAACACCACCAGAAGCACACATTTAGAAAGACCAAGTGAAAAGGGAGAACCACGCATGGGAGACAAACTGACACTCCTTATAAATGACATGTCAATAGCGATGAGGAAGCTGGACTATGCCCTTTACAGGGGTATCATTTCTCTTAGTGGTTTCTCATGTTATGACCCTGTAAAAGTTAGGTAGCCAAAGTATTTTTGAGAAGTTTAAGAAACAACCTGTCTATCAGGAACTGATATTGCACTGTTTAGTGAAGATTTCATGAGGCTTCATTTCAACAAGAGGCAGATAGTTGGAGAGGTAGATAGTAGCAAGACAAGCCTCTTTAACCCAATACTCGAGCTGCTAGACCACAGCAATGTAGCAACAGTCACCAAGCAGAGAGTCTTTAACAAGGAGATGATAACCAAGCACCCAAATGTCACCTTCGTACACGAGGCTACTCCGTCAACTCTCCACATGGACGACTGGAAAATCCTGATTAAAGGAGGTTACACAGGCTGCAATGTCAAGTACAGAACAACAGCAATGTCGTGCTTTAACGAATGTCTTACCTTAATGACTGCACAGGAAAAGGTTCCATTCAAACCAGTAGATCAGTAAGCTATGGATCGAAATCTGCGATACTAATATTTTAAGAGTGAATGTCAGCATTGACCAAACAAATTCGTAAATTCGCGGCAAACCTCGAAAAATCAATTTCACTCAAACTTTGTAGTTAGGTAGGATATTGTGTCCTAAGAATCGCTATGTTGTTGGTTTGCTCAAATATCGCTTTATTTTAAATAAATGTAGAAATTTCTACTACCCTCCGGAAACGGGATTGTACACACTCAATTTAAACCCAAGTTTGCCGGAGTTTCATCGGCAATTAATATGCCTAATCGATGTACAAACCAGTAAAACCGTTTAAGTAGCCTTCATTTGCTGTTTGCATGGCTTTTGAGCGATATTATTTAATTATGTCCTTGTGCAAAATAATTTTTCTCTTTAGGCCTATATTTTTTTTTAATCCAAAAAGTACTCCTTACAAAACGTCTGTTTATGAATGTGCTAAACCTTTGAATCGCTTGAACCTCTATTCATTCAATGGCAGATAAATACCCTTCAGAATGATCGAAACACATCTCTGGGCAAATGTTTGTGTGCACTTTTATGCCACACCAAAGTTGTGGAAATCACTTATGTCTGACCTCCAAAGGTCAACAAGTAGGCTAACAGGCTAAACTTCAGAATACCTCGCCACAATTGCGTGACATTAAATGCCTGCCCCCGTAGTCCTGCAGTCAATAAATATTTGCATATGGAAACAAAATTAGAAATACTTAAGGGTGCTCCCACAGTCCCGCAGTCGGCCATGATTGCGTGACATTAAAGTTCCGCAGGCAATAAATATTAGCATATGGAAACAAAAGAGAAATACTTAAGAAGCCTGCTCCCGCAGTCCCGTGGTCGTCCACAAATAAGAATCTTCTCCGATCTTTTTTGTCATTTGTTTATTTACAATATAAAACTTAAAATACAGTTCACAAATATTACCCTTTTTTTTACAATATAAAACTTAAAATACAGTTCACAAATATTACCCTTTGTTTTGGTTCCCTAATTGGTTACATAGACTTTTTTCACATCACTCAGAAATACAGCAAACAAATCCTCGTTTCTATGCATATATCGCCACAAAAATTCTGCCAAGTATGTAGAGAAAAGATGTTTTCTAACTCCAAATTTAGGAAGTTTGCACTTCGCTTGTCTCCAGTGACCTTCGATTTTGTTCGTGTTGTCACCATTTTCGTTTACAAATTCTCTGGAGTGGTTAACTGTTCTGTGGACATAACCGTGTTTCTCCAGATTGCAATAAGCTTTCCAACAGTCTGATACTATAATTGTTCCTGGCTCAATCCATTTCTGTATAATGGGCAAAAGTGTTTCTTCATCTCTTCTCTCAACTGCCACTAGGAAACATTTCCTGCTGTCTTGCTCTATACCGCCGAATAACCATTGTCCTTCCACATGATGTCCTCGATGATACTTCCTCTTCCCAAACTTGCTTTCATCAATCTGCACAATCTTTCCCTCTCCCCCGAGTCTCTCACTATTTTCAAGCAGAGTGATTTCGCATACCTCACGACAAAAGTTTCCCAGTCGACACCGGTACTTTCAGCCAGTCCTAGCTCGTGCTTTATCTGTGCCTGATCAAGGTCTTGACACCACCAATACCTCACTTCCTTTCCTGATCGAAATCTCTGTCTTGTGTCTTTTGCTCTTTCCTTGTCTTCTACATTCCCATTTGAACAAATCAGATCGATCCTCGCATCTTGTCGAGGTCATTTCACCATCGCACATTGGACACAAACGTTCCTTTGCCATTAGCCCTTCCTCAATCAACCAGTGAATCAATATCTCTTTATCCACCATCAGCCCTACCAGGTCATCGTACCGCCACTTCTTGTGTTGGTTGTTGCGGCCACAGCTTCCTGTTTGCGAAATTCCGCATTGCGTTGCCCGCTCCTCTTTACCTGTCGGATTTTCTGGAATGGTTTCACAAATTGGAGTAGCTTGGCGAGGCCGTTTTGATCCTATTGCAACTTGAACTGCCTTGCCAACCATACTTAAATTTTTCCTCAGAATATTAACCTCAGCAATTCACTAAACTTCTGCTACGTCGGACTTGAAATATTACTTTACACTACAGCCAAGCCACTTCCAATTGTCACTGATCTTGCTTCAACAATAATTACCGGACTAACTGCTATTTACATGTTCATTGTTCTAAAGCGAACTTTAACATCCCGCCTCAAAGCTACTAATCAAAACACGCGCTTATTCCCAAGTCAATTCTCACTTTTTATGTTTTGGAAATCGGCACACAGCCCATATGCCAAGTCAACACTTTCTTTCTTTACATTTCAATAACTCCACACAATTTATGTATCATATGATCGCAACACCTTTTCAATCGTCATGGGTATTCTACTAGAGCGCTACACATCAATATACCTCGGTCTAAAAACCATCAGCCGAAACCTGGAGTTTGTGTGCAAAAGCTGGTTTGAGTGGTGTTTTATTTGCCGCTTGATATATTTCTTTATTTATGTTTACACCGGCGTACTTATAGAACAACTGTTATAAACAAGGTTGATGTTCATTATCATTAATCTCCGTTGACCAAAGCAAACCGCCCCAACACGAAACTTATCAAAAAGTTTTTGGTCCCCAAATTTATATAAAAACTGAATATGAACTTCACTTCATTTAAGCACTTGACTAGCGCACGAAACATAAATTTGCTGACAAGGCGGTTTACATTTTTCAAAAGCTTTATTGTTTTGCTGACAAGGCAGTTTATATTTTTCAAAAGCTTTATAATCTCCTCAAACTTCACACCTCTGACATATTTTCACATGACTGATTTTATATAATGTAACCATGTTTTATTTAAATTTTCAACTTAGGTTTACGAATCATAAACAAAGAAAAACGGCTTTCTATTATAACAACCATTTCCTATTGGTTAACATGTTATGTCGGCGTTTACCAATTGAAAATAACTTTGACAAGGATAATTTCACTTTTCGCTTCACACGCATCAAGAGTAGCAGCACTATACATCTCCACAAAAAGTATGCCTTGTCAAAGCTGAACAAGCAGAATGAAAAAACCTGGGTTAACCTCCAGAAACGCCTGAATGAAGTCCAATTTTCATACAAGAAGTTATTTCCTCAGCCGGTTTACGATTTCATCAACAACAAGGTGGTGTCTGTTGGTAGCTGCGAGGGGTATTTTGTCCCTTCCCTTCTCACGACGAAAGCCTATCTACTGGCCTGTAATCACGTGCGAGTACAGACCCTAACCCACGATCAACCGTTGAACATTTACACTGTATTCGTGGGCTACCCTGGAACAGGTAAAATTTCAGTCTTTTTAGGTAAAAGTCTGGTTTATTCAATACCTGCATAGGAAAATCTTCGGCCATACAGCACGCATCTCAAAACCACTTGGAAAACCTAAACCTAACCTCATCCGTGATCAGCAAAACCACTTCCTCTGGTTTGGTGAAACTTCTGGCTACCCAAAAGAGAGGAATTATCGTCTCTCCCGAGTTATGCGACATTTTAAATAAGTTGCTGAAGTCGGACGAAGATAACGCAACGGGTGACATTCAACTGCTGTGCAAACTATTTTCAGGTGAAAGATGTTCCTATCATTACTCAACAGAAGAGAGCAGAGTAATACCACAAACACTCCCTTCAGCATCTTAGGCTCTACACAGCTGCAAAACGCCGCGAAGCTCATAGCTAAAATGGATCACAGCCATGGATTGGTTGACAGAATGTTGATTGCCACCCCTTTGGCTTACAGGCCAATGCTTTCAGAAATGGAGAGAGCAACGCAACAACTCTCAACAGAAGTTGTTGAGGACTTTGCGGAGTACTTTCAAAACGTCAGTGAAACAGCCGAACACATCAAATTCACCCTCTCCGAAAAGGCCAAATTAACGTATCGCTAAACTATCGATCAATTCGCGGTAGAAGTCAACACAGCCATCCAACAGGGGAAGGTACCGCCCAAATCCAAAATCCCAGAGCTTGTTCCCCGCATCGCAACTGCACTCCATGTCTTCAATCACACAATGAACGAACTGCTCTCCGGAGTTCCCGCCACTGCACCTCCGACTGAGATCTCAAACACCACACTCGAAAGTGCCACTCAATTTGTGCATCACCTGGAAAGCCAAAAGGACATCCTGTGTCAGGTAAGTCTGCGAAGAGATATTATTGCTTTACAACTAGAGCACAATAACCAATTGCACTACACTATCAAAACACTGAGAATTTTTCGTTCTTCAGAACAACGAAATTATTGCTTTACCCATGAATTATAGCACAATAACCGATTGCATTTCAGTACAAAAACACTGAGAATTTCTCGTTCTTTAAGCATGAGCAAAGAGTGACTATGCTGGCAAGGTAAACGTTAGCCAAGTTAACCAGTAGTTTAGGAATCTGATGTTCCCAATTCCGATTAAGAAAGCTTATTTCTTTTATGTGTTTGATTTATTTCAGTTCTTAAAAGAGATCACAAACACAAAGTGCGATAAAACAATCGAACAACCCACCCAAGACTCAATCAGAGACCAGGTGCTTCTCTCACTGGGACCAGT